>NQII01000386.1:284224-413417 GCA_002778355.1 Clitarchus hookeri | reverse complement strand
GCGAACCGTTGAGAGGGAAATTCAAACTTTCGTCAGAACGAACGCCTTCACTCTCGATCACTCGGGGAGGCGACGCACTCCGATAATGACCGAGACAGTCCGAATGCACTCGACAGACACTGACGTAGTATTCGCATACACCAGAAACCTTTTTGTGTTATCAATTAATAGTTCACAACTCAACTCAAATTTTTTACAACTTATTAGTATTTGTAATAATAATTCTTTAATTAAATCAAACCTTTTTGTCGCGGGCCGCATAAAACCGGCCGGCGGGCCGCATGCGGCCCGCGGGCCTCACGTTGCCGATCCCTGGTCTAAACCGTTAAAGATGGAACAATATCACGTAGTAAAGAATTGCGTAGAATTAAAAGACATAAAAAAACTCCGCGGTAGCATATGTCTATAACAGAGAAATACTAATAAGTATTTTTACCATAGATAAAACTTTTCCCTCCTTCATTACCAAATTTACCGGAAGCATGTCTCTACTCGCCTGGAACGATTTCGGGAAACCATGGAAAGCCACAATGAGAATGGCCGGACTGGGATTCGAACCCCGGTCCTCCCGAACGCGGATTTATTGGCTTGCGCCTGCGCTACTTCGCTCAGGCCATACCATGAAAGATCGGCGGCTGCGGTTCGGTACTGCAGTAAAATTTGACATAGGCTACTTTTATTCCCAAAAAAAAAAAAAAATTCCCTCGATTTTTTTGTAAAATTAGCGCTCGGGGTACAATGCTGCGTCTATGCTCGATATATCGATACTTATAGATATGTGGATACTTATGAATACAACTATAAGTATCGTACCACAAATATGGTACAGCACACCATAATTATGGTACAATGTACCATAACTTTGGCATTTCGTACAATAATCCAGAAATTCGTACCATAATGGCTCTGCGCTACCCAAGATTACCTTTCGGCCTGGAATGAACATGGTTGGGCTGTATCATAATTGGTTCTGCACTACACATATCGTTATTTCGTAGGATAATTTCGAAATTCCTACCATAATGGACTCTGCACCACCCAAACTTTCTTTTCGGCCTTGAATGGACCAGGCTGGGCCTATTGAAGCAGACATTGGTGGCTGGGATTCTTTTGAATCCGGCGTTTATTGCAGACCTTATTAATGACATTGAACATGCATGTCAATTTTTCTTAGGTTTCAGCTTTCACTTGTGTACCAGCTTCACCAATGGTGGCTAAGCTCAGGCTTCCGCGGGCCCTTCACCTTGAATGGACATGGTTGAGCCGATTGAAGCAGACAATGGTGGCTGGGCTTCATTTCAAGCTGAATTTCAATTTGACGAAATTCAGCTTGATGACAAATATAAGAGTGCACCTCTACAATGATGCTGATGCAAAAAATTTATACTGATACGCTATTAAAAATTGGAGATGGGCAGTTAGAAACAGAAGCCGAGGGCTGTGTGTCACTAACGAGGGAATTTAATAATTTGGTGCAGTGTGACACGGAACTGATTGCTAGCGTTTAACCATATCTACAAAGAAATATAAATTACGACCAGTGGCTATGTAAAAGAGCGATTCTAGCACCAAAAGATTACATTGTTAATATTCTGTTCTGTGTTTATGATCTGTGTCTATCTACTTACAAATACCGTTATTTCTCCCTATAAGTTTGTTACTTTAACCACCCGAGCGAAGCCGCGGGTAAAAACTAGTAAAATTATAAACGCGAAAGTGTGTTTGTTTGTTTGTCCTTCTTTCACGTCGCAACAGAGCAACGGATTGACGTGACTTTTTGCACAAAGATAGTTGGAGGGCCGGGAAGTGATATAGATAATTTTTTAGCCTGAAAAAATATCTCATTCCCTCGGAGAAATTCTTATTGGAAAATGAAAAAGTACACAAACGGAATAATAATGCAAAATCAACAGTGAAATGTCGCAACCGAGCAACATATCGACGTAATTTCTTGCACATAAATAGTTAGAGGGCTGAAAGGTGAGAATGGCTAAATTTATAGCAAGAAAATATTTCAAAAAATTTACTTAATTTGTAATTTCCTTTAATCTGATGCTAATCCCCACCTGTGTGGAACAGGGTAGTTCATAGGAACTGAGTTAATTTCATCAGGCAAGGACTATAAGGTGCCTTGAATGTTTAATAGGGTGAATAATAATGTCATCACGTCTTGGTTTTACAGGTTTATTTGAGCGGGAATTTCAACATACATTCCCGGCACTTTTGCTAGAATTATACATACTTTCTCGGCACCTTGTGCCGAGAATTCACTCATACGTTACTGACCCTACGACTGTGAGCCTGAAGGGCTTATTACGGTGCTCTGGCTAACGTTTCCGACGCCGTGGGGGCATGTCCCTGAGTGACGACGTTGTTACTTAACTGTATTCTGCTGTTTGGTGTTACTCTGGTGGTAACTTGTGTTCTGGTGAGTTGGGTGGCCCTTTCACAGGCCCTCGGACTGGCTGTTCCGTGTTCTCTCACGTTCCGTTCACGGTATCGCCCTCTGCGTTTCACCGTGGTGCTTCTACGCCATCCCGCGCCGTCTACTACCTCTCGCATGGTGCCTCTCGTGAAGCCACCATTCAACTCCCTGGTTCGGTCTCGCGTTTCGCGTCCCGATTTGGCGGTAAGACTGTTCTGACTGAACAGAATCTGGTCCAGTACCTCGCGGCACGGGAGATTACTGGTGGTCTGTCCTGATATGGCTGACCCCTTAACACTGCCTCATGTCCAGCGCCTCTCGGTGCGCGGAGTAACTGGACGACTGTCTACATTAATGTCTCTCCTCTCGGTGTGGCGATATGACTGACCCTAACTCATTGACCCTAGTCAATGTCAGTTCGGACCCCAGCATCTGCTGGGGTCTGAACTTCGGCCTCGACTGAACTGACGTTGGCGAACTTCTGATTAGACTGATCTACATCACTGACTAACTTTGTCGTGACGGCGTGGGGACCAGCGGGTCCCCACCCGGCACCTTCAGGCACAGAGTAACCCAGCTTCCGACTGCCCGATATGACTGCCCCCTCCATGTCCCGCAAATTGTCTTTTATACCCCCGGGCTCCCACCTTAGAACCTTACAGGTCTCTTCACTCATTAGGGGATGGGAAGGGAAGGGGGTGGATGATGCTGGACAAAGACCCAATTTTCTTCATGTGCCAGGACTCTTGTTGGTGTAGGGGGACGGGAGCGACCTGCGGTGGTACTGACAAACCTGTTCAGCTCTTTTCGCAGCGCGTGTCCAAGTTCCACGCCGTTTGCTATGGGTGGTGTGTGTGGCCCCACTCTACAACCTTGACAAGTGTAACTGCTTCCCTTGGGCAGACCTGGCTTCGTCGCATGCGGTAATGGTTGACACATGTCCCATGTGCCCCCCTAAGGAGGGTGGTGGGGGGTTAGGGCATGGCGAGTGTTGTGACAGCTGAGATTCTACTTTGAATATGGAATGAGTCAATTCCCCCACCCCCCCGGGCTTTTCGAAGCTGGCACAACACGCGGCAAAATATAAACAAAACATATAACACGATACATGTGTCAGACTTACAAACCTTACTACACGGTTTCACACTTTTGTACTGTGTTAAATTGGTACAAAATTTTTTTTTATACAGGGTTACAATTTACACATTTTACTAAATGCCCTCAGTGATCCCTCCAATCACAGTACGTTTACAGTACTTAATTTTGGTCTTCTATTATTCTGTTCCCTGATAAGTTGGGGACTTTTTTGAGCAAAGACAAACAATAATGTGGGAAACGGCCGGTAAATTGCACAGCGGTCTGACAGCATTTACGTTTTGTGACATGGTTTACTTTTATGGGCTCACAGGCCAGAAAAAATCACTCTTATCTCCTGGGCTGGGTAACTCTGTTCCTGCATTTAAACTAATGTCTGGCACTCTGCCGTTTTTACAAGTGGTCTTATGGTAAAGTGAAGCAAACACACAATTAACCTATATCTCCAAACTTACACATGGTATGTTTTACCATTAGGAGAAGACTCACTGGCCGCGAAAAGAAGAAAAATAACACCCTTATCTTATCCTGCCTCTCTGCCCTCTTACAGCGGTGGATATATATAACAAATAACGAAAAACTATTTTACACCCTGGCAATATAAACACACTATTCTCCTCTGAGGGCCCATCTTCCTATTTTACAACTACAGTAAAATAAACAAAAAAAGAAAAACACTTAGTCACACTTAAGTGCCGGTGTTTACACACATTTTAGTTGTGGGCCTAAATCTTCATTTACATAGGATCAACCCAGGTTAATCTGAAAACACCGCGTCGCACTTAAGTTTCGGCGCCATGTCTTTTTATTAGCGGGTGACATGATGTAAACACTTACCTCACATCACACTACGTCAGTTTTCGCTGGATGAGGTGTCTTCTTGTACCGCCCTTAGTGTGGTCCTTGATAGCTTGCTGGGGGTAGAGGGGGAAGACTACATTGCCTTCCTCTTGTGCTGTTGTGCTCTCCGGACGGTTGAGGCCCTCGTCCTTGGATTGGCTGCAGTCCCCCGGGTTCGATTCTTGGTCGGTGTACTTCTCTTAATTTCTTCGCTTCTCACCTACTGTCTCGTCTTCGTCCGCTTTCTCACCCGTCTTCTTCACACGCATCTTCCCGCGCATGCATGTACTTCTGGCCCGGTGCGAGTTTTACTCGCGCTTCGTCCTTTGTTATCGCCCGGCGGCGCTGTGGCTCGGGAGTCTGAGATAGCGCGTAGGGGCAATGGCCGGCCTATCGCTTTGGACCTCTCTCTCTCCAAGTGCTGGTTCACCGTCGGGTGGATTAGTAACCAACTGCAGGTTTCTCATTTCTTTCTTATCGGCCAGCGCGGTTTTTTTCACCCTTGACCACCTGACCTATTATCTCACGTCATTTTCCATCGTCCAGTGGAAGTGACCGCCCCCTTTCCTCTCGTTTCCACTCCTCGCTAATTTCTGCCTTGCTAATTTCTGCATTTCGCTTCGTCTCCGCTCCTCGCTGCCCTCGCCCGCACTTGCTCTCTCGTCTCTCTCATCGGCTATCGCCATTCTTGCCACTTTCACTATTGTACACCAACCAACGGGCTAGTAGCCTCCTTCGCTAATCTCCCTCCGCCTCTATGCCCCCTTCTCCTACTGGTTAATTCCTAGGCTGCCTGCCTAGTACACTCGACGCATTTAGGGTGAATTTATCGCTGAGCGCCACGAGGTGTTTATCTAGACTCCCCGAAGTCTGGGTCATCCTGGCTAGCTTTGTAATTCGGTAAGGGTGAGACCTCTTTTCTCTAGTATAGTCTGATTCTATAGACTTAACTCTGCCCCACACATTGGGCCATCATTTTTACTTGACGCTTATCCCCACCTGTGTGATACAGAATGGTTCATATGATCTCAGTTAATTTTACCACTCACATACTATAAGATGCCTTGAATGTTTAATAGGGTGAATAATAATGTCATCATGTCTTGGTTTCAAAGGGTTTATTTGACCAGGAATTTATACATACATTACCGGCACTTTTGCGGAAATTACACTTACTTTCTCGGCACCTTGTGCCGAGAATTCACTCATACGTTACTGACCCTACGAGTGTGAGCCTGGAGGGCTTATTACGGTGCTCTGGCTAAAGTTTCCGATGCCATGGGGGCATGTGCCTGAGTGATGATGTTGTTACTTAACTATATTCTGCTGTTTGGTGTTACTCTGGTGGTAACTTGTGTTTTGGTGAGTTAGGTGGCACTTTTACAGGCCCTCGGACTGGCTGTTCCGTGTTCTCTCCCCTTCTGTTCACGGTATCACCCTCTGCGTCTCGCCATGGTGCTTCGATGCCATCTGGTGCCATCTAATTCCTCTCCCATGGTGCCTTTCGTGAAGCCACCATTCGACTCCCTGGTTTGGTCTCAATTTGGCGGTACGATTGTTCTAAATGAACAGAATCTGGTCCAGTTCCTCGCGGCGCGGGAGATTACTGGTCATCTGTCCCGATATGGCTGACCCCTTAACACTGCCTCATGTCCAGCGCTTCTTGGTGCACGGAGTTACTGGACGACTGTCTGCATCAATGCCTCTCCTCTCGGTGAGGCGATATGACTCACCCTAACTCATTGACTCTGCCTCTGCCGGGGTCTGAACCCTGGTGTTGACTGAACTGATGCTGGAAACTTCTGATTGGACTGATGTACATCACTGACTAACTTCGTTGTGGCGACGTGGGGACCAGAGGGTCACCACCCGGCGCCTTCAGGCGCAGTGTATCCCAGCTACCGACTGCCCAATATGACTGATCCCCTCTATATCCCGCAAATTGTCTTTTATACTCTCGGGCTCCCACCTTAGAACCTTACAGGTCTCTTCACTTATTAGGTGATGGGAAGGGGAGGGGGTGGAAGATGCTGATCAAAGACAGAATTTCCTCCATGTGCCAGGACTCTTGTTGGTGTAGTGGTGAGGGGGGTGACCTGCGGTACTACTGACAAACCCTGTCAGCTCTTTTCGCAGCGCATGTCCAAGTTTCCACGGGGTTTGCTAGGGTTGGTGTGCGCTACAACATACACACATGTAACTGCTTCTCTTGGGCATGCCTGGCTTCGTCGCACGCAGTAATAGCTGATACGTTTCCCGTGTGCCCTCCGCAGGGGCAGGGGGGTTGGGGTATGGCATGTGTTGTGACCACTGAGTTTCTACATTGTATATGACACGCGTAAAATCATTCTTTGTAAAACAACTTACCGACTGTAGTTTTAAAAATTGACAATGTATGGTGTTCAGATAGTTTCAATTGACTGCATTCGCTTTTGGTTTTATTTGATTCACTTTTGGTTTTGGTTTTGTTTAGGAATATTCGAGTATTGTTAAATTTATTAGACTGGACTGACCTCTGTAACTGATTTTCACAATGAATTGGATTTGTTGGTTTGGTATTTGTTTTTGTTTACTTTTTTGACTGTTTTATTTTTGTTGTTTAGTTTTTCATAGTCTGTTAGATAAATCCTCGGAAACGAAAGCAAGTCTTTCATGAGCATCGTCTCAAGGACAAGCGAAAAGATTTGCTACATCGTATGTCTTTACCCCTGGGGNCATTTATGTTTTTCGGCTCTTGAAGCCACAGTTTTTGGGTGATTTCGCAGGGATTTGAGGGAGGGCTGTTGTCTTTGGACCCTCCCTCGGCCGTTGGGTCAGTTACGCCATTTCAGAAAAATGTCGGTACCTCTGAGGGGAGGGGGGGCATTTATATTTTTCGTCTCTTGAAGCCACAGTTTTCGGCCGATTGCAGTGGAATTTGAGGGAAGGTTGTTGTCTTTGGACCATCCCTCGACCATTGGACGGAGAGGGGTAATCTGTTTTCCAGTCCTGGGAGAAGCAGTTGTCGGCCTTTGGCGATGGGATTTGAGGGAGGTAACTTACTTAGGCCCTTTACGATTAATGTTGTTACACCTGAGGGTGGTTGGGGGATCTGTATGGTTTTATGTCCCTGGGAATAACAGTTTGTGTGTCCGATAGTTATGGGATTTGAGGGAGGGAACTTGGTTAAGTCCTTTTGGATACTTGGTTTGGGCGATTGAAGGACAGATGATATAGAACGTGACCGAGATCGCGTGTATCATTGAGACAATTGATGTGGCTGGGCTACTTTTTAGCCTCGGCTGATACAGAATGTGACGGAGATCACGTGTATCATTGTGCCCAGTGGTTTGGGGCAAAATTGCAACCACGGCTCTCCCACGCCTAAATGGGACATCTTTAATGCAGACTGCATCACATGTGGTCACATATGTGATGTTGCCGGTCCTAAGCCCGGATAAATGCAGAGGGGGTGTGTTTGATGTGTAGGCATACATATCAAGCACATCAATTGGTACATGCTGTATACGGTCGTGCTTTGTGGAGGGTGTGCCCATGGTGGTCACCCTCCGTGGCTCCGATGGAACACTTACAAAAGGGTGTGCCTGTGGTAATGGTCGCCCAGCCATATAGAGATGTGCAGGAGGGTGTGCCCGTGATGGTGTTAACCCTCCATGGTTCCAATGGAGCCTTACACATAAAGGTGGCTTTGGTGATGGTCCCCTTCCAGCCTTGGCTGGATATTACGCACGGAGGGTGCGTCTTAGGTGAAGACCACCCTCCGAGGTTCGGCACGGACCTTATGCATGGGCGTGGCTGTGGCGCTGGCCTACGTCCAGGTATACAAGAAGTGTCAGATGGGTGGAGGGTGTGCTACCACCTTCCGAGTTTCGGTATGGGCCTTATGCATGGCCGTGGCTGTGGTGCTGGCCTACGTCCATGTATAAAATATACAAGTGTCCACAGTTCCATGTATTCAGCATCTGTTCCATCTCATAGTTATAAGTCAGTTTGCAACTTTTCACGCACCACTGCAGTTCGGGCGGTGGACGCAAATTACCGAAACTGTCATAGTATAATGCACGTTTGCCATGTTTGACATAAGTTACCCAGTGTGTACCAGGCGTGGCTGTCATGTGCAGGTTGATTGTGGCACATTCATTATGTTTGGGTTTGGGGGGCAGAGCATATTGCATGAACACACTGCAAAAATGAGGTATTTTCAATTAGCATTCACACATTTTCAAATCCACGTTCGTGAGTGGCCATTTCGGTAGAGATTACATTAGCTCCTCTTCCTGCTGCGATGTTTTTTCTTTCTTGCACCTCTTCCTCGATATGGCTGTCATAGGCAAAGTCCTTGTCAATTTTTTATTTACTCATGGTAATAGCTTCCAGTTTATGGTTCTGGCGATGGTTTTTCGTCAATTGCTTACACTCGTTCGAGGCTCGTTTCATCGCAATAATGATATTCTTTATGTGCCCGGTGATACAGCCCAGAGCACTGATCACAGGTATCGAGGCAGGAAGTAATCCTCTCGTATTTTTCATCTCTCTCCTCTTGGAACTTCGTCATGCCCATCTTCACCTTGGTTTTCATCGCCTTGGAAATGTCCCACACTGCTATTTTTTCACCTAGTTCGATGTCCGGTGCGCGATATATTTCGTCCGCCCTATTGGCGAGTATTTTGTCTGCCTGGTGCCTGGCTTGCAGATCCTTGTTCTGGGAATAGGCGATGTCGTACTACATGTAAGCCTCGTCCAGCGCATTGATACCCATAACGCCGCATGCCAGCCTTTTAACTATTTTGAATCCCAGCCCGCAGAACCTGTATCTGGGAATGCGCAGCTCGAAAGCAGATAGTTGATCAGCGTATCAATTATCCCTCTTCCAGATTTTTTTTTACTCTATAAGTCTTCAAATGCTACTGTACTACAAACTGATATATACCTAACTTTTTATTTTATTTTCGTTTTAGTATCTTGGAGATAATTAACCAAGATGTTAGTGTTCCCATCCGCATCACTGAGGAAGATGTGGAAACCACATGCGATGCACATCACAGCACGCTATTGCACAATACTGTAAGGGGATTGATTTGCTGACTGTCCGGTTGCGGCAAGACATGTGTTCTACTGAGCCCGCTTGATAAACCGAATGATCTTAGGTTCGAGAACGTGTACATGCACTCCAAATGGCTCCAGTATACGGAATACCAGCTTCTAGCACGATTACTACAGGCTGTGGAAGGCCTATGTTATTTCCCTTGCAGCCAGAACGAGACAGTCATGCCACCGAGCTAAGCATGTCAAAAGTCTGTATTTATTTTCGACATTGTGGCTTGTGAGAAACAGACTTGCATTCAAGAATACTTTAACATGGATGGCATGCGAACATGAACTGTGTGTACTTGAGGCAAACTTATTCGTGCGTGCAAAAACAGTAACTATGCAATAATGTGAATTTCCTCTTGTTGTTTCGCTTGGACGATACGAACTTGCAGCATGCATACGAAGATCACATCAATATGGATATGACACTCGCCAAGTTTATTGATAAGCGTTCTCTGTGCTGGAATAAGGAGTATGGCCTATTGGTGATCGGCGAGGATTCGCTAGTACACATGGGAAGTTACATGTGTGGCTTCAATCAGTTTATAGTAAGATGACCATGAGTCATAACATCATTTACAAATTCGGACATGGTCTATGCTCCGATGATGATGGGAATGGGATCATGGAAGCTGGTCTCGACACTGATCACAGGGGCCTGTCGCTTCTTGGGCGAAATCTCTAGAGCGTGATTTAGTAGCCAACGACCAGCACATGGGGGGTGCAGAGGCATGGATAATAAACCTGACCATTGTGTCGAATGCACAGAGATGAGAAGAATTGAAGGCTCTTCAAAATACGTTAATGTCCAAACTGGCTGCGAAAACCGATGTTGCGAGGCATAGCAAGAAGGTGTGGGATGCATGCATCGACCAACTGGAAGGGATCGAAAATTCACTTTACTCAACTCTAAAGTGAATATGTGTATATGCCTGTGCATGTGTATTTATTCTATTCTATGAATGACGGAGGACCGAAACAAACTGATGACTGAGCTGCAACGGGCGATCGAAGCTGTTCGCATGAAACACCTACTCGTGAAAAGTTACAGACTGGCTCTCGAGAATCGAAGGGAAGAGGCTTACAAGCCGATTAAAAGGCTTTTCGACCAACTTGGTCGACAATGCCAGGAGGAAGCTTTGCCTCAGCCGGATATGAAATACGAAATCAAGTTGGGAATAAACGAAAAATAAGTCTGGAACTGCCCGAATCGGAATGGGGCATTACTAGCGACGAAGAAGATTTGCCCCTAATTGATTTGCTGCGTGCACGAGAACGGAAACAAACACGAGAGCGTGGACCAGAGGTGGGCGCCCTGGTCGGGCACTGCGTCACTTCCTACTCCGATCGGAACAGCGAAAAGATGTATGGCTTGCAATACCATAATGAAAAATGGTTTCTCGGGAATAAGAAAGCTATGTTTTTACCAGGAGATTCACACGCAGATCAGCAATCGCAAAGTGAAAATGACGCATGGTGTTTGCGAATTTGTTTTCGTAGGCATCCCGATCACTGCACCGAATTGGATCTGCGCAAGTACCATTGCCTTCTATAGTCCAGTCTTGCTCATTATGCGAACAAAAGCCCCTCATCATAGTGATTTAAGGACACGACCAATACGAAATTCGGATTATCGTGGGACTGTTTCCAAGATTGGTCGAAGCTATTGGATCAGGTGTGCTGCTGCAGAAGATCGATGCCAAACTCGAAATAGACTATATGTTTGGGACAATCCGATCGAACTCGTCAATAGACTATGGCTACTGGTCGCTTCGCAGTCTGCGGGCAACTGGTTGCCCACCATCGAGATTATATCCATCATCGAAGGACTCGTCGAAGCTGGCTACTTAGTGAGATTACGAAGTATTCCATTTATGGGCAATTGCACAGTTCGGCCAGAAGTAATTATCCTCGGAGAAAGTATTTCATTAAAGGCCTGAACGATACTTTCCAATCCGACCTGATCGAAATGCAAGACTTTGCTCATGCAAATAAAAGCCACCACTACATTTGGACCATAATAAACGCATTTTCCAAGTGTTCCTGGGCCAGACTGCTGAAGTCGAAGAATACATCACTGAGGCCATGGCGGATGTGTTGAGAGAAAGACACATACCAAAAGAGAGAATATTTTAATGCTACTCTCCATGCACTGATGAAAAGGTACGACATTAATGACTATTCCACATCCTCTGGACTCAAGGCTACCGTCGTCGAGCGTTTTTACCAGAATCTGAAAGCCGAATTGTGGAGACATTTCACGGCGAATGGAAACTACAAGTGGCTTGAGCTTCTGCCAAAACTCGTCCGCGAGCATAATTCTACTGTACATACTACCACTCACGTGAAGCCCAAAGATGCCAAGGACGACTCGTTGCTTCGGAATGTATACTCCACCCACAACAAGAGGGACCAACACAACCCTAAAGCCAAGATCGTTGACCTGGTGGGCATCTCCAAACAACGCGGCATTTTTTACAAGGCATATCGTCACAACTGTTCTGCGGAATTGTACAAGGTGGTTCGCATATTAATCATGTACACGTGCATGTATTGCCTCGATGACCTATATGGTAAACCCATCATCAGAGATTTTTACGCAGAGGAGATCCAACCTACGAATTTTCCCGATGTCTATTTAACGCAAAAGGTGTTGAAACGACGTAATGGACATGTGTACATGGGATAGCTCGGACACTCGAAGCGTAACGATTCCTTGGTCGACGAGAAAGACATTCTGAAATAAGAACTACAAATATTTTAANGAGAAAGAAATTCTGAAATAAGAACTACAAATATTTTAAAGTAATTTTTAAACACGCATTTTTAAAGATAATAACATTTTGTTTTATCTTTATTAAAGTTAATATTATTTTTTCCTGTCTTTGTATGCAGTATTAGGAGAAAAAATGCTAACATTGCTCTTCCAAATGCATGTTAACTTAGTCTATCTGATAACGAGCAGGTGTGAATACGACTTGGAAGCAGGTATGCATTTACCTGACACCGTGCAGGTGCAGATGTGAGAAAATGGCTTCGAACTATGTATGCTTGCATGTATGTAGTTAGCGGACACCGCTAAGATGCAGACATGTGCAAATGCTAACCTTTCACTCCCCCCACTCATTCCCAACGGGCCACTCCTCCTTCGCAAAAGTCGCGACAAACACCTGCGGCCCTGACCTTTCATACGGTCGGTTAGAACAGAATTCTTCCAGGTTTATTCGCACGGGATGCAGAGATCAAGGTCAGTTCGCGTCCACTTGGCTCGGGGTCGACAACACTCGACCACTTTCTTTCCTCTAGTAGTGTATATTTCATGAAACGCAGAACTGAATACTGCCTTTTTGCATTAAATATATATATTTTTAAAACAAAAAATTAATAATATTCGCATATTTCATTGCAAGGTCCTATTTGGAATGCACTATCGCATTATATAAAAATATAAATATATATTTATTTTCAATGACGAAACTATTAACACTTTTAAGTGTACTTGGAATTTTTAAAAATCTGAGGTAAGGGCCGCCATTATTTAATTTTTACAACTTTTTTATACTTATAAATATTTTTTTTGTCTTACAGATTTTGATGATGTAGAAGAGGGGACCAATACGTCCCCCCATGAACTGGGTACCCAACTGGCAGGCCGAAATTATTAAATTTTTATTTAAATCTTTTCTAGGCAACATAACTCAATTGCATTTTTTTTTTATTTCCTTGAAAAATAGAACTTTGATATGCAGCGACAGTCTTAACCGATTTAATNTGAAAATTAGAACTTTGATATGCAGCGACACTCTTAACCGATTTAATTATTAATTAAAAGTCCAGTGTGGCGGCCCGATAATTTTTAATTTTTTATTGCAATAACTTTTTTAATAAAATTTTTTTATTAGAATAATATTTTTTGAAACTAATTTCTAGGGATGACGGGGGGAAGAGCATCCAACATGGCATCGAGCCCTGGCTGTGACGCCTACCAATATGGTGGGTGGTACCGACCAACATGGCTGCCAGCCACGCCTGTGACGTCATGGCACACAACTCCTACCTCCTACTCCCTGAAACCTGTGCCAAAACATAGATAATTATACTACTAACTACACACAAAGAGGTAGAGTAAAACATCTGCTTCAACTACACTTTCAAGGCCGATTTCACCCTTCGGAATAGACTTAGTGTCCAGGTCGTGCATATATTTTCAACCTTTTTTTTATGAGGAATCACCAGCCCAAGTTTGTCGGTAGAGTTCTGTTCTATCCTTTATAGAGAAAACATACCCTGTTCCTAAACGAACAGGTATACGGAAATGAAAAATGTTTATATTTGTTCCGTGTTTTCACGTCACTATTTGGCTAATTCTGGTGTAAGTAATTTGATTGTTTCAGCTAAGCTGGTAAAACTTCCTGTTGGATGTTAGTTACAAAAAAACTACGAATAAACACGGAGCACACAAATTGGTTGATAACGCGTGATTTTGTATACATGTTACTAGCACACTTTATTCAAGAAAATATAACTGTTAATTTATAGATTATTTCAATGATATATTTTACGCAATGGCGTCATTATAACACGCCACGTAGTTGTTTATACTGAAGGAATAAGGGAGAATGCAATAAAATAATTTTACGGCAAAATTTAATGTAAAAATGCTACTTTGCTTTATGACCATATAAACGTGCGTTATTATGTATACTATAGACGCCAAATTTCTCTACTTTGTAGTGTCTGTCCTCTGCGCGGAGAATGTATATAACATCTCAATGCTTCTTTTCACGGATACAACTGTGAAATGGCAGCTACTAGTTCTTGCACAATACTGACATACCAAGTAAAGAGTAATAAATTGTACAAATATTGTAATTATCAACCACTCACTCCTCACTGGAAGAGAGAAATGTTTATTTGGTTTGGGAAAAAGCTAAATTAAACACAATACATTTTTTATTGTTTCGGGATCTGGCTGGTAAAATATGAAATTATAAAAAATGAAATTTGACTGGTATTAATTTTTTTTTTGTCAAAGATGACACTGTTGAAAATAATCTATAGTATTTTAAATCAAAATATGTGATTACCGTACTTATTTATTTCACTGACTTTTATTTAAGTAGTTATGCAAGAATTTAAGATCTTTGTGACAGACTGGGGTAGGCGTGGCTAAGATGTTGGTAAATTATTCTTAACTTGTCTGTAAAAGATGATTAAATGCATTCGTTCAAGAGATTTTAAATTCAAGAAGGTTCTACATAAACCCGATGTGTGCGTTTAAATATAAAAGTTTAATGTTTACCTACAACACACGAAGCTAATATAATGGGATTGCGTTTGGAAACTGAGAACACAAATGTGTTAATATGCAATATATCCTTGGCAAAGAATCGAAATTCCATAGCTGTACTGTTAATGGCAGAAATGTTTGTATTCAAAACTGTGATCAGTATTTACACTGAACTTACCCGCAACATTAACTTGATAACGCATTTGAAATCACACAATTGCGAAATACAATTTTTTCACTACAATTACTTATTATATTTTTAGTTTTATGTGGGGTGGTTCTTTAGTGAATCATACGTTTTAAAGTGTAAAAGTTCATTCACGTACGTAAAGTTAAAATAATTGTTTTGCTATTCCATGTGGAATAGAAAATATAATATCTCTTTTTTATGTTACAGCCAGTATTACTTGAAAAAATATAAATGTTGCTTAGTAAGTATAAATCGACGTATTTTAAAATTTACCATAAAAATAATTCGTAATTTAAAAATATTTGAAAATTTCTCGTTTTGTNGTAGTGTATATTTCATGAAACGCAGAACTGAATACTGCCTTTTTGCATTAAATATATATATTTTTAAAACAAAAAATTAATAATATTCGCATATTTCATTGCAAGGTCCTACTTGGAATGCACTATCGCATTATATAAAAATATAAATATATATTTATTTTCAATGACGAAACTATTAACACTTTTANATCGCATTATATAAAAATATAAATATATATTTATTTTCAATGACGAAACTATTAACACTTTTAAGTGTACTTGGAACTTTTAAAAATCTGAGGTAAGGGCCGCCATTATTTAATTTTTACAACTTTTTTATACTTAAAATATTTTTTTTTGTCTTACAGATTTTGATGATGTAGAAGAGGGGACCAATACGTCCCCCAATGAACTGGGTACCCAACTGGCGGGCCGAAATTATTTAATTTTTATTTAAATCTTTTCTAGGCAACATAACTCAATTGCATTTTTTTTTATTTTCCTTGAAAAATAGAACTTTGATATGCAGCGACAGTCTTAACCGATTTAATTATTAATTAAAAGTCCAGTGTGGCGGCCCGATAATTTTTAATTTTTTATTGCAATAACTTTTTTAATAAATTTTTTTTATTAGAATAATATTTTTTGAAACTAATTTTTAGTGATGACGGGGGGAAGAGCATCCAACATGGCATCGAGCCCTGGCTGTGACGCCTACCAATATGGTGGGTGGTACCGACCAACATGGCTGCCAGCCACGCCTGTGACGTCATGGCACACAACTCCTACCTCCTACTCCATGAATCCTGTGCCAAAACATAGATAATTATACTACTAACTACACACAAAGAGGTAGAGTAAAACATCTGCTTCAACTACACTTTCAAGGCCGATTTCACCCTTCGGAATAGACTTAGTGTCCAGGTCGTGCATATATTTTCAACCTTTTTTTATGAGGAATCACCAGCCCAAGTTTGTCGGTAGAGTTTTGTTCTATCCTTTATAGAGAAAACATACCCTGTTTCTAAACGAACAGGTATACAGAAATGAAAAATGTTTATATTTGTTCCGTGTTTTCACGTCACTATTTGGCTAATTCTGGTGTAAGTAATTCGATTGTTTAAGCTAAGCTGGTAAAACTTCCTGTTGGATGTTAGTTACAAAAAAACTACGAATAAACACGGAGCACACAAATTGGTTGATAACGCGTGATTTTGTATACATGTTACTAGCACACTTTATTCAAGAAAATATAACTGTTAATTTATAGATTATTTCAATGATATATTTTACGCAATGGCGTCATTATAACACGCCACGTAGTTGTTTATACTGAAGGAATAAGGGAGAATGCAATAAAATAATTTTACTGCAAAATTTAATGTAAAAATGCTACTTTGCTGTATGACCATATAAACGTGCGTTATTATGTATACTATAGACGCCAAATTTCTCTACTTTGTAGTGTCTGTCCTCTGCGCGGAGAATGTATATAACATCTCAATGCTTCTTTTCACGGATACAACTGTGAAATGACAGCTACTAGTTCTTGCACAATACTGACATACCAAGTAAAGAGTAATAAATTGTACAAATATTGTAATTATCAACCACTCACTCCTTAGTGGAAGAGAGAAATGTTTATTTGGTTTGGGAAAAAGCTAAATTAAACACAATACATTTTTTATTGTTTCGGGATCTGGCTGGTAAAATATGAAATTATAAAAAATGAAATTTGACTGGTATTAATTTTTTTTTGTCAGAGATGACACTGTTGAAAATAATCTATAGTATTTTAAATCAAAATATGTGATTACCGTACTTATTTATTTCACTGACTTTTATTTAAGTAGTTATGCAAGAATTTAAGATCTTTGTGACAGACTGGGGTAGGCGTGGCTAAGATGTTGGTAAATTATTCTTAACTTGTCTGTAAAAGATGATTAAATGCATTCGTTCAAGAGATTTTAAATTCAAGAAGGTTCTACATAAACCCGATATGTGCGTTTAAATATAAAAGTTTAATGTTTACCTACAACACACGAAGCTAATATAATGGGATTGCGTTTGGAAACTGAGAACACAAATGTGTTAATATGCAATATATCCTTGGCAAATAATCGAAATTCCATAGCTGTACTGTTAATGGCAGAAATGTTAGTATTTAAAACTGTGATCAGTATTTACACTGAACTTACCCGCAACATTAACTTGATAACGCATTTGAAATCACACAATTGCGAAATACAATTTTTTCACTACAATTACTTATTATATTTTTAGTTTTATGTGGGGTGGTTCTTTAGTGAATCATACGTTTTATAGTGTAAAAGTTCATTCACGTACGTAAAGTTAAAATAATTGTTTTGCTATTCCATGTGGAATAGAAAATATAATATCTCTTTTTTTATGTTACAGCCAGTATTACTTCAAAAAATATAAATGTTGCTTAGTAAGAATAAATCGACGTATTTTAAAATTTACCATAAAAATAATTCGTAATTTAAAAATATTTGAAAATTTCTCGTTTTGTCAGTTATTGCATAGGTATCCTATAAAGATTCATTCCAATGGAAAATTGATTGCTACAGTCTTCATGACATTAAGATGACAGAGATATCAATAATTGGCTGAGATCATCGTTCACGTTCTCGTTGAGCAACTGGCATCGGGGATCGTAAAACGAGCTCACCCAATCTTTCACGAATGACTCGTCACTTACATAACGCCAGCGATAATATTTATACACGTTCAGAACGTGAAATAAATTTTTGGTAATTGCAAGGCGGCAACATGTGACGGCAGTTCACGTATATTCGGGAGGGGTGATGCATGTCTGGCATAATTCACGCTGTTCAATGAGCTAAACATTCAAGTCACGCCGCGGCCCGTTTTAATGCAATTCTCTTNGAAAAAAAAACATCAAATTTACGCCCCTCCGCAACTCGTTAATGGCTTTACTCTGTTGGAAGTGAATAATTCAATATAAGCTTTGGAAAGCAGGCTACAGCGGCACCGCAATCATATGAACGTCCTGCCTATAAACTGACGTGGCGATTATTCCTGGCCAATTATCGCGCAACTTTGCAATGCATAGACCGTTCTCGCCTCCGCGAGAAGGAACCACAATCCCACGTATTTGTAGGCGTCGCATACTGCATCTGTAACAATAGTTTCCACCTCTGCTACTAGGCTACTTCAGTATAACAGTTTGGCTTGATGAATACGTTATTCTGCAGATTTTCTAGAAGGGTAGATATTTNTACTAGGCTACTTCAGTATAACAGTTTGGCTTGATGAATACGTTATTCTGCAGATTTTCTAGAAGGGTAGATATTTCATTAATTAAAATTCCCTCATAGTGATCATAGTGATCTTTAGAAGTACCCTAACGTTCAATTCACGGATGTTGGCACGTACATAGACCTACATTGTAAACGGTAATAAATTATACGTTACATTTTTGTGGCTAATATGGGCCTATTTTATTATACTTTCACCTTTAACAGGATTTGCTACCGAAAATGCTAACTCATATGTTAATCATATTAGGCATTGTATTGTTTCCTGATCATAAAAAGCTATACAAATGCGAATAAAATCGAAAGTGTATACGGTAGTTTTTGTAATGCAGTAGGATCCCAAAAATCTGAACTCCACAAATTTTATCTTTCGGATAATCCGAACATTATTTCAAGAAAATTAACTGTAAAATTGATTATATTATAAAGTAAAAAATTAATATTTTTTTTAAAAATAAAATTTCACATTTTAATTTGCCATAATAAAATCAAAACACATGAAGTGCGTACGTTTATAAATTTCAAAAGAGACTGAAATTATGCAGTAGGCCCTGAGAATTTGTTATTGCATTCACTTATATGCTGCCTGCATAAAACCGTCATTTTTACAACTTTGTCTATTTATTTGGGCCACTGATTTTTATTATGGAAAATACATCAACTTGCATTTAGGTATAACAATCGGTAATCTCCTTTTGACGTAAGGAACTAAACCTGCTTTATGATGCAATGTTGCGCCAGCGTCGCGTTAACTTCACGTCAGTCGGCGTAGCGGTAGCATGCTCTTATACGTAGCGAAATGACAACTCAAGTGCATTTGCAGTGTCTCTATGTGAAGCAATGCCTGTCGGGACATATTTTCCTTCACTTACATCAGGATTATCTTAAGGTTGATCTTAAGCTTGGATCAGAGACGATGTTTTCATCACAGTACTCTTCGTGACCGTTGTCATCAACTGCGTCAAAAGGTGAGGAAGGTCGTCGTTTGATGTCTGAACAGGTCGATGAATTTCTTAAAATGCAAGACTTNAACAGGTCGATGAATTTCTTAAAATGCAAGACTTGGCAACAGTTTTTTCAAAGATTGTTTTTTTAATTAAACGTTTACTAGTGTTGTCCCAAGCTTTGGAGGTCCAGTGGATACCATCCTTAGCGGTTATTTTTTCCAACCTTTCCTTGATAGAAGAGTCCCCTCCTTCGATTAAGGTTCGAAACAGCATTTTACGATAGTGTAGTTTTATTTTTTGTAGTACCCCTTGATCCATTGGTTGCATAATCGAGGTAACATTAGGTGGTAAAAAAATTGTTTTACGTAACCATTCACTTGCACTGTATCAGATATATGCGGTGCATTATCAATCAAAAGTAACGCTTTATATTGCAGACCATTTCCTTCATTAAATATTCTATCTGAAGAATCTAATTGTTCCTCGAACAATTACTTAAGCGTATTTCCGTTCATTCAAGCCTTGTTTTGATTTCTATAATAAACTGGGAAAGAATTCATTTTCATATGTTTCGAAGCTCGCGGCTTGGTAGAGTTGCATATTACAATGAGCGGCAATTTATTTCTTCCCGCATTGATGCTACAGGCTAAAACAGTAAGGCGTTGTTGAAGCCTGGGGCAGCTAACTCCTCTTTCGAAGCAACACGTTTAGAAGTAAGTGCTTTAAAATGCAGTCCCTTCCCGTCAGCGATGTAAACTTGTTGGGGCGAGTAATTTTCCGATGGAATTAACTATGCATACTTGCTTAAGTATTCATCTGCGACAAAATAATTGCCTGATAACTTTTCTCCTGTTATCGTTACTTGGCGAACCCCGTGCCTATTTTTACATCGGTNGCGACAAAATAATTGCCTGATAACTTTTCTCCTGTTATCGTTACTTGGCGAACCCCGTGCCTATTTTTACATCGGTCTAACCAACCATTGCTAGCAGTAAATGCGGAATCACTATTCATAATTTTGTCCAGCGGTTATGCCATTTCTTGAACTAATGGTCTGCTAATAAGAAAACCTTCTTGTATTNACTATTCATAATTTTGTCCAGCGGTTATGCCATTTCTTGAACTAATGGTCTGCTAATAAGAAAACCTTCTTGTATTTTCTGAGTAAACCACAAGAGAATTGCTTCTTCAAGTCTCTCACACACAGACACTGTGGATTTGTGGCGCTGCTTGTAGTGTTTATTTACGCGTTGTGTTACAAAACTGTTCAATGTTCCCCCGATTTGTTTTCCAGTCACTAATTGTAGCTTTTCACACACCAAATTCAAGAGGCAATTTGGTTGCACTTTCTCTCTTGTCCAGTTGCTCAAGCACTTGAAGTTTTTTGTTTAATGTACACGAGTTATATTTTCGTTTGCTTGTTATTGTATTCTAAAAAGAGAAACTAGATCACATAAACTATAAGCAGTCGAATCAAACACGATAAAAAGGTCCAATTAATCATAACAACAATCACATAAAAACAACAGCTTTGTAAAAAATCGTTATTGAAATAACTTAATATTTATTAAACTGCCAGAAAAATAATCCGTCAAATTACGGAAAATGTATTAGCAAAAACTTATGCAGTAATTTATGCAAAACCCCAGACTATACGTTTTTTAAATAACGTACTTTTCGTAAATTTTACAAATTATCCATGAATTCACGGAACCTCACCGTACATTTTTTTCTATGTGTTTGTATATTTAGAGTTTATAAATATACATTACGAGAAAAATACTCGAAAAATATGTAAATTATTCGTTTAAAGCGGGTTTTCAAGACGAATGGAAAAAGTTTATATCTTAATATTTCTTACCACTGTGCTATAGCATCCCCCCACAAAAATAATTGCTAGATAAGGTACAATGTAATAACCCAAAAACACAAACATCATGTTATTATTTTACAATTCAATAAGTTTATTCCCCTGTAAGTATTACATACAAATCCATATTTTAGTAGGCCTAAATCATTTTNATTTTACAATTCAATAAGTTTATTCCCCTGTAAGTATTACATACAAATCCATATTTTAGTAGGCCTAAATCATTTTATTTTATTAATTAGTAAATACTGTTGTTATTAAAAACAAAATTGCCGACAAGTGATTGTTTTTATTGGGGTAACATATTCTTCACACTCTCTTACATTTGTTTCTAGGCCGGACATATTAAACCGATTTTGATTTTAAAATTTATGATTTCTAAGGTATTACAAGATTTTTGACTTTATGCTGAACCAATTTTTTTAGGTTTATTAGAGCTAAAGTCACAAGGACTATTTTATGTNTACAAGATTTTTGACTTTATGCTGAACCAATTTTTTTAGGTTTATTAGAGCTAAAGTCACAAGGACTATTTTATGTATGATAATTATGTCACAACATTAATTACTTCTTCTCTGTACACTGATGTTTCTGCTTTCAAATGCTTTTATTGATGAGTTCGTATTATTGTCATACTTCCACTACCTACACAATTTATATGACTGCCCTTTTAAACTTGAAATGTTGAGATAAATTAGTACTTTTTATTAGTACCTACTCGTAAAGATAAACCTGTGAAAGCAGCAACAAAAGTGTACAGATATATAATATTTTACTTAATTACCATGAACAAAATAGTGACTAGGCTTGTGCGAATCAAAGAATTTAATTAAGCGTGAAATCATAAAACCTAAAATATCTTAGCATCTGTAAAGTTTATAGCAAAATGACGAACTTCATCCAGCTTATACAGCTATATATGAAGGTGTGAAGAATATAATAGTGCCATTAAAATGTATACTTGTAAACCATTTTGTTTAAAAAAAATTAAAGTAGTTATTTATAAGTAATAATGTAATGCACTTTAACATGCATTCGTATATATAAATTAATGGGGATTAAAGTTACAGACTTGTGAAATATTGGCATGCTGTCNGCACTTTAACATGCATTCGTATATATAAATTAATGGGGATTAAAGTTACAGACTTGTGAAATATTGGCATGCTGTCGGTAACACTTTTGGAATTGTAGAGAGTTTCCGTATTTTATACCTACGTAACTGAGTTCTATTTTATGTAATCACGGAGCACGTTTACCGATGTTAACGGAAATGTTTTAACAGACTACTTAAAGTCTTTATTAATTTACACTTTAAAAAGTATGTAAAGTTCCTTACATTAATGGTATTTTTGGCAAATAAAATGTAAATANGCACTTTAACATGCATTCGTATATATAAATTAATGGGGATTAAAGTTACAGACTTGTGAAATATTGGCATGCTGTCAGTAACACTTTTGGAATTGTAGAGAGTTTCCGTATTTTATACCTACGTAACTGAGTTCTATTTTATGTAATCACGGAGCACGTTTACCGATGTTAACGGAAATGTTTTAACAGACTACTTAAAGTATTTATTAATTTACACTTTAAAAAGTATGTAAAGTTCCTTACATTAATGGTATTTTTGGCAAATAAAATGTAAATANCTTTATTAATTTACACTTTAAAAAGTATGTAAAGTTCCTTACATTAATGGTATTTTTGGCAAATAAAATGTAAATAATTTGAACGAACCGCTGCTATGTTATTTCGATTTGCCGCATATTTTATATGATTATATCACCAATTGAACAAATTGTAACTGAGAAATACACGGTACATTTTGTAAACATATATACGCCGAGCTCATGTGAAACAACGCAAATAACGTTTTGACTGGCAAGTGGTTTGGCAAAAAGCGGAGATGTAACTATTGGTAATTGTGGTTTATACACCAGGGTGGGAATTAACTTAACGCCTGAGGTATCTATTCGGTTGGTAGTGGTATAAAATGTTGGTTTTAAAGTTACACAAGGTTTAGAAGCAATAAGTTCTCACGGCGATCCTATAAAGGTTTGCGGATAGGTTCAGTTTAGAAATTTGTGACAGCAGTTGTAGAAGACAAGATAAAGAAGAACATTTAAAGCTTATTGAAATATATAGAAATTGTAATGACGTCAGCCGGGAAATTTTTATTTATTAATAGACACATGCACTTTATATTAATATATTTAAAAAAAATTGAAAAATTTATTTCTCATCACGGAATAATGTAAAAGAAAATTTGAAAAGTATGATCGTTTAACAAAGTATTTTTAACTGCATGGGTGAATGTGAATAGCATTTATTCAACACTGTAAAAAATAAACCAAAGCTACAACTGTATGCTTACAAACTGCTTTGATCGAATTTCGCCTGGCTTCTGACAATGTTCAGTAGATATGATGACTTAAATCTTACGACNCTTACAAACTGCTTTGATCGAATTTCGCCTGGCTTCTGACAATGTTCAGTAGATATGATGACTTAAATCTTACGACAAATGTTCAATCAATGTGGAGTGAGAGAATTGCCAGCAGATTACTAGACCACGTAAACTATAAGTGGCCCGGATTCATCGCAGACGAGAGAGGAAAATGTAAATAATGNCTTACAAACTGCTTTGATCGAATTTCGCCTGGCTTCTGACAATGTTCAGTAGATATGATGACTTAAATCTTACGACGAATGTTCAATCAATGTGGAGTGAGAGAATTANATCGAATTTCGCCTGGCTTCTGACAATGTTCAGTAGATATGATGACTTAAATCTTACGACGAATGTTCAATCAATGTGGAGTGAGAGAATTACAGCAGATTACTAGACCACGTAAACTATAAGTGGCCCGGATTCATCGCAGACGAGAGAGGAAAATGTAAATAATGTAACACAACTTACGTATGACCATGAACTCTACTACGATCACCCGCGGTAGGGCCTTTGAATATGTAAGGCGAACAATGTCATTAGCGGTCACCGCTCGTATGTGGTGACTGAGCTTCAAGATATTGCTTTGCTGTATATTATTTCTATGGATTATATATAGCTTTGCAATAGTAATCTCTTAGCCGTGTTTTTTTAGTTACCTATGTTACTTCCGTTTTCTCTCGATATTTTTTTCTACAATGATGTAGTTAGTGACACTTAGCTGAGCTTCAAAAATCCGAAAATACTAAAGTTGTATATCATTTCTATGCAACCGGAAGTGAAAATAAATAAATTTACGGATTTCGCATCTTTATCATATTTCCTGGTCTGCTAATCTTTGAACACCAGTAATCCTAAAAGGGAGTTTCAATATGACGACTGTGCGATTGACGGCAGAACCATCTGCTAGAGCAAGGGTGCTCAACCTTTTTAACAGTCGGGCCAAACGAATGATTCAGACATTTTTGGCGGGCCACTGACGGTTGTTATTTAAGTTATTTTTAAGACTTGTGCAAGAAAAAACCCAATATTAAGAAATGAAATTGTTGTTTATTAAAATAATAAAACAATACACTTTTGCTTCTTCATTCTAATGTTATGTATCTTAAATCAAAATCGAACTAAATAAAAACTAAGGTTAATACAATTAATGTGATTTCTGACATTGCTTCTGTTGTAATAATTTTCTTATATTAGGCGTCAAATCAGATGTTGAAAGTAACAACAAGTCACTAATATGTTGCTCTGTTAGTGATGTGCGGTATTTATTTTTAACATAATTAAGGTTTGAGAAAACCTTTTCACAGACACATGTTGTTCCAAAACTACTTAANCACTAATATGTTGCTCTGTTAGTGATGTGCGGTATTTATTTTTAACATAATTAAGGTTTGAGAAAACCTTTTCACAGACATATGTTGATCCAAAACTACTTAAGAATTGTAAGGCCAGGTCTGTTATGATAGGAAAATCTTCTGTTGGTACCAATTTCCAGAAATTTGCAAAATCTTCTGAAGAATTTTGTGGTTTTGAGGATACTTTTTAGGGAAAAAGGTTTTTTTTAGCGCAAAATGACTTTGCAGTTCAGTGAGTTCTAACTGAACATTGGCAGGATAAGTAATTATTTCAGTCAAACTGATTATGAAGGGATTCACAAAAATTTGTATATTTTGTTTTTTACTCTCAAAGTCTTGAAATCTTCTCTCAAACGATTGTAATAAGGAGCTAATTTTAGATTCGTATTTAGAACAATTGATGGTGTCAATATTGAGTTTCTCTTTCAAATCTTTAAGTGTGGGAAAATGGTCAATATTTTCTGTGCTTAAGTTAATTAAAAACAGATTTAATTTAGCTTTAAATCCGCTTATCAAACTAAACATAGTCGGAAATGAACAATCTTTGCCTTGTAATTTGAGATTCAAAATATTGAGATAATTCGTAACGTCAACAAGAAATGCAAGATCACTCAACCAAGATGTATTCTTCAGTAAATCAGTTTCCAAAGGTAACACCCCTTTTTCCTCCAAAAATTCCACGACCTGCTCTCTCAAGTTGAAAAATGTTTTTAACATGTTGCCCCTTGAAAGCCATCGCACAGCGCAGTACAGTTGAAGCTCTCCATATTCACTGATTTCTTCTTCAAATAAAACTCTGAATTCACGTCTATTAAGAGCTTTTGCACGTATGTAATTTATGCAACGTACCACTGGATCCATAATATCATCCAATTTCATGTCCTTTGCACACAAAGCTTCCTGGTGGATAATGCAATGATACGAAAATAGTGTGCGACCCAAGAAATTCTGCAACAAAGCTACGCAACCTTTGTTTTTCCCGATCATTGCAGGTGCTCCATCAGTGCAAATACATATCATTTTGTCCCATGATAAGCCCTTTTTCTCAATACATTCCCTAATTTTCAATAAAATGTCTTTTCCTTGGGTTGTAGTTTCTAGCTGACAGAGTTCAAGTAAATCTTGCAATATATTCCAATGTTTATCAATACACCGCACAAAAATAGCCAACTGAGACCTACTCGTTAAATCGCAAGTTTCATCTAACGCCAATGAAAAGTATTTGCACTTTGTTACGATTTCTTGAATCTGACTGCTGATATCAACTGCCATCTCCTCCACCCTTCTCGTAACAGTGTGTCGTGAGAGTGAGACACTGTCGGCTTTAGCTTTGACGTTTTTATCATTACAGTTTTGTGCAAAGATTGTTAAAGCCTCTTTAATAATTTCTCCATCAGTAAAACATTTCTTTTTTTTTCGCTAAAAGCAAATAAATCTCGTAAGATGTTTTGACCATGGATTCAAGCTCATCGTGCCTTTCAACGAAAATATTCTGTTGGTTGAATAGTTCCTTTTTCTTTTTCTTTAAAAAATCTTCTCTGATAGCACTACCAACAGGGTACTCTTTTTCAAAATTATTATGATTTTGCTTATAATGCCTTTCTAGGTTATATTTTTTTGCAACAGCTACTGTAGCGGAGCAAAGTAAACACATGGGTTTATGCGCCTTGCTTTCAATAAAACAATATTTATTTTCCCATTCATCATGAAAAACACGGTAGGTCTCGGTCGATTTCGACGTACTTGGTTTGCTGTGAGACATACTGAAACAAACAACATTATTTATTTTCCTTTCTGAATAGGTACCTAATATGAATATCTACTTAAATTAGCTCATAATGAATAACATACCTTTGAACACCAATGTCTTCACTTATTTAAACAAAAACGATCAAATGTTTGATTCAGTTCTTCATCAACAAAATCACAACTTAAAAACATTATGTACTGTAAGCAGTGACGCGCGCTCTCGATTGTTTTTCGAAACACAGTGCGGGAACAGGTGAGCGCGAGGAAGCGCGGGCGGGAGGCTCAAAACAATACTTCGCTCCCGAGCTTACGCACACAAAAACAATGTACACGTGCATCTACACTCGCACTAAGACCAACCCGCCTTGTTAGATAAAACGTCTTCCTAATCCTATACTACCACGTACAAAACACTTTTTCAACTTGGCGGGAATTTTCTGAATTGCTTGCGCGGGCCATTCAAAATTCGTCCGCGGGCCACATCGTGGCCCGCGGGCATAGGGTTGAGCAGCCCTGTGCTAGAGGATCCTTTATTAATTAAGAAACAAAATTAGTTTACGAAGATTACTAATTTTTACTAAATTTTATGATCGAAAAACCATACATTACCCACAGTATAAGAAAGGAAGATATACCACATTGTTTTGTATGAGACTTATCTTTCTGTTAGATTTGCGATCTCTATGAAATATAAACATTCGACTAATTCGTAAAGGGACGGTAAGTGGAGCGATGAGAGATCTGCTCAGCTGAACGTAATCCGCGACGTTTGAAGAACCTCGGAAGCATGACTACAAGGAACCGGTGACAGATAAGGACCTGTAATTACGCTGTAAATGTGTTTCCGCATTAGAGCCGCGATGCGTAATGCAGCGTGTTTACTCGAGTTCCGCGCTCTCGCCCACGCTCCTGCGATAGTTGCGCAAACGTTGCAGCCGCCCTTGGGGGGGGTTGCTGAAGGGCTTCGTGATTTTCGCCCAGGCCGCCGCGCAACTCGGGCTGCCAAACCGGATAACGCGCAGGGGCAAGCCGTCTGCGCGGCTCGAGCAAACTCAATTAATCTGTGTACACAGCCCTTAAATCCTTCACTCTTAGACAGCCGTTGCCGGGTGGCGCGGGCGGAAACTGGACCCCTCGACCGTTTCTACCCCTTATTCCCCCCTCAGCCCTCTCCTCCTTACCAACCCCCCTGCGTCCAGCACAATATGGCGCCGGCCACTGACCACCTGAATTTATTAGCAGTCTCTTCGGAGTCCGTACAGCCCCACGACCAGACCTGCACGCCTGTCTGCTCCGAGAGGCCACGGTGATGTAGTGGTTAGACCACTCGCCTACTACCTAGGTGAACCGGGTTCGATTCCCGGCGGGGTCGCTCCCCGGATTTTCGCTTGTGGGAATCGTGCGCCACGATGCCGTTGGCCGGAGAGTTTTCTCGGGAATATCCTATTTCCCCAGCCCTTGCATTCCTGCGCTGCTCCGTACCCACCTCGCTTCACCCTCATCGGCTCTCAAGACCTCGGTGTCAAGATCCGCCTACATATATTCCCTCGCTCACTCACCGTATCTGCTCCGAAACTCGTATACGCGCTACANGGGAATCGTGCGCCACGATGCCGTTGGCCGGAGAGTTTTCTCGGGAATATCCTATTTCCCCAGCCCTTGCATTCCTCCTCTGCTCCGTACCCACCTCGCTTCACCCTCATCGGCTCTCAAGACCACGGTGTCAAGATCCGCCTACATATATTCCCTCGCTCACTCACCGTATCTGCTCCGAAACTCGTATACGCGCTACAACAGAAGGGTAAATTGAGAGGGCAGTGGGCTCGCCAGGCTGTAAGGATTACCCTAGGCGAAGGAACGTAATCCTGATGAAAATCAGATTAGGAAGGGGAAGGGGACGGAAGTCAGCATATGGCTTCTTCATCAGTCACCTGGCGGCGTCGGGGACTAAATGCTTCTCAAATTACGCCCACCCAACAAGGAGCCAGTGGTTCTGATTACGTACGGCGCACGAATCAATCCGGGCTCACGTCAACTAGTACCGAAAACTTCTTCTGTGCTGTCTATCGTATACGGTTTTCTGTTCCTACACATGGTCAATGCCACTTAATATTTGATTTGAGATAAAATATTACGAAACTACTTTTTGAAATTTTACATACTTTTAACTAGTTACGCCAATTTTCTTGGAAAAGATGCAATTAGATACGATATTACAATGTTTTTAAGATTATATGTCTGTGCTGATGATTATCGTGTATGTTTACGAATACTCTATCGACATTATCATTTGATATTTAGCTTAATCTATATAACGCAACCTAATGTAGATAATTTTTTTCAAAGAGTTTACATTNACTAGTACCGAAAACTTCTTCTGTGCTGTCTATCGTATACGGTTTTCTGTTCCTACACATGGTCAATGCCACTTAACATTTGATTTGAGATAAAATATTACGAAACTACTTTTTGAAATTTTACATACTTTTAACTGTTTACGCCAATTTTCTTGGAAAAAATGCAATTAGATACGATATTACAATGTTTTTAAGATTATATGTCTGTGCTGATGATTATCGTGTATGTTTACGAATACTCTATCGCCATTATCATTTGATATTTAGCTTAATCTATATAACGCAACCTAATGTAGATAATTTTTTTCAAAGAGTTTACATTTGTGACCAGAGCAGTAACGTTTGACGTGTGGTTTCCATATAAGGAAATTGTTGATAGAATGTAGCATCATCGTTAGCCAACAGACTGTTCTACTTTGTGAAATATTCCAAACTCTGATAAGTTGCTTATAAACGCCTAGAGCTGCAGCAGTAAGCAGTAAAGGGGAGTAAGCCAAGGCCTGCTGGCAGTTTGCGGTGGCCGAAGAGGGGTGTACAAAACCCCTATGGAGTCCTCTATTTAAGTTACTATATCGATTACATGGCCAAGTCTAGGCCCTGCATATTTGGTGATTTAGGGTGATAATTAGCTGAGGTGGCGTAGCACACTAAATAACCAAGCAGTTTCGTCATCTGCTGTTGTTTATTTGAGTTTCATGTGCTGCGTTTTGGATGAAACGAAATACAGTTACCTGTATATTTTTCCTGAAAAGTCGACGTTAAAAATGGAAAATAAGGGATCGTGAAGTTATGGCACATTTAGCTGGTACTTTTTCGAAAATTANAAAAGTCGACGTTAAAAATGGAAAATAAGGGATCGTGAAGTTATGGCACATTTAGCTGGTACTTTTTCGAAAATTAAGTTCGCATGATGTATTAAAATAGCAATGGGGATACATGAAATACACTTGGGGTGGAAGCTATTTATGAACAGATTGAATTATTTGCCCATGTAATATGATATATCTATAAACATAACTGAGACGAATAAGAAAGTATACATTCAGCATACTCGTAAATTAAACTCCCAAACTGCGGGAGGTGATTCCTTATGGAAAATAAAGTCTAAAATATATTGGACACCATATACCTAAACAGAATATTAAAGGAGATATGAGCATGTGAAAATTGGGGTTAGAAAACGTACTTTCGCAGAATGCCTTGTACTTTCTGCCAGCGGTAGGGATGGCAGCGATTTACTCACAGTACGTCCCCCACGGTTGAATAACACACGTCCATTTGGCACCCTATGGAGCGTGTTCTAGTGGAGGTCATGTCGTTGATGTGCTGACGTATCACTTCCTCAAACCGAACAGTGCGCACATACCGCGGACGGCCAGTATTACGGATGTGTCTCTGCAACTTGGGAAGCATAAGTTACCTTTTTGCTGCGGACTTNCATACCGCGGACGGCCAGTATTACGGATGTGTCTCTGCAACTTGGGAAGCATAAGTTACCTTTTTGCTGCGGACTTTGTTGGCGTTGCACAAGGCATTCGGCCAAAATACGTTTTCAAAACCCAATTTTCATAGTCTCATATCTCCTTTTAATATTCCGTTTAAGTATGCGGTGTTCTGTATATTTTCGACTTTATTAATCATAAGGAATCACCTCCCCCAGTTTGGACTTTTATTTTCAGAACCTTCTGAATATATAGGACGCATGAAATCGAAAAAGAACATAACACCGAATTACCGACAAGCTTTTAGTTTCCACCTTCGGTGCATGCAGCGCTCTTAAGTGACGTTCAAGTGCATCCAACCCAAATTACAAAAGCCTAAACACGCACATTTGCAGATTCGAACACGGCTAATGATTGCCAATAAATAGCAAATTATACTTATTCGTTTATGTGGTATTGTGGTAGTAGAGTGGGAGTAATCAGCGTCTATCTAAATTTCACCTCTCCTTTTCCTTCAAGTAACTGCGTCCCCTTAATAATATTACGTCGGTATCGTTGACATTATACTTGAAAGGAACATGTCACTGTTCACAACTCAAGTAGGGGAGACATAAACTTGTAAATGCATATTTGATGAAGGAAAGGAATGTCAAACTCATATATAAAACATCAGTTTATATCTAGGATTGTAAGCAAATTATATAATATATTATTATATATTCATATTTTATGTATGTTTTATTTAGCAATATATTCAAAATATAATTTAAAATAAAAAATTATTAACAGTAGGGTTGAACATGGTGTAAATTATTTATAATAAATCTGATAGGGAAAATATAAATAATTATATATTAAATTAACATCGACAACGTTCTCGGAGACTAAAAATTAAATTTTTCGTTTTTCTGTCAGGCATGAATTATGAAAAATATAACTGTCTTCAATGCCTTTCAATATCTATAATCAAGAAATGTACGCAAATAAATTTTCGAGTGTATTAAAAAAGTATTTCAGAGACAATATAATTAATTAATGGTATAAAAATGGTACATTTTGATCACTTTTCACAGACTTAATCTAAACTATTTATTTCTCAATCNAATTAATTAATGGTATAAAAATGGTACATTTTGATCACTTTTCACAGACTTAATCTAAACTATTTATTTCTCAATCAATTTACACCAAAATACAATCAAGAAAATCTTTACTATATTGGGCAGTTTCAAAACGTACCTAGTATGTTAATTGATAGGAAGCAAAGAGGCAACAAAATTATACAATAATAAAAAAAATTATAATTGAATGGGTTGAAAATTTACGTACTCATTAAAATATCGAANGCAACAAAATTATACAATAATAAAAAAAATTATAATTGAATGGGTTGAAAATTTACGTACTCATTAAAATATCGAATATAAAAAAAATAAATAAAAAAAAGTTATATGGTTTTCAGAAAACTAAAAAAATAAAAGGTATTTTATAGTGCAAGTTTTGCATTCATAAATAAATAAGTAATTTGCTGAAATGTGCAAATTTTTTCAAAAATCTATTGCAGTTAATTTGCTTTTAAACTGTTTGGTTTAAACGTTGCTGACACAGAGATTTTTCGAAACAAAATGTGGTTACAGTAAGAGTATTAGAGCAAAGAACTGTACTGCTTCTTTGGAGTTATGTTTCTAAATAATTTAATTAACATGGGGTTTAAATAATTTCAATAACTGTTAATAAAAAAACCCTACTTTAATTTAATCTAATATTTTTATGCCGTATGATTCACAGCACCAGTATCACCCCTTTCCACGGAAACAACAGGAAACCGGAGAACCGCGAAAATGTTTTATAACTAGACCCTATATGAATCATCGATTGTTAGTAATTCCATTCCCCCGAACATACCGGTGGTAGGGGTATGGGGGTGAGCTTTGAAATTGTAAATGGAACAGGGGTCGAGTATGGTATCGTTTGATAGATCGTCTAAAAGGAAACATTACTTACAGAGACAGTTGTTTTCTGACGTGCATAGTTTACGCACAATTAAATAAATCATGCGAGCATATGGTTTTATACGTGCTGCGTTGTTTATGCACAATGAAAATGAATGAAAAAGTATTGTCTTACTGCAATAAAAATAAAATTAACGAAAGATGCTTATTGGGCGTACATACTTAGTTTACTTACAAACAAAAGGGCGTCGGGTGTACTGTAAATATTGGTATGGTATGAGACAACCACTGTGAAATGGAAACTGGGAACACACATTCGCACACATGACTCTTCATACGTGTTCAAAATGTCGACCATCCTGTATCAGACACGACTCTGCTCTTTTTCTAACGTTCGCAGTTGCTCGGTGAACCTCAGCACAGCTGAGAGATCCACGTGCGGTTCTGATTCTGTATTTCATGTTTGCCTCGTTGTTGGACGCACGCAGCACACGGTGTCTTTAATTCTCCCCCACAAAAATAAGTCATTCGGGAGAAGTCTGGAGAACGTGGGGGCCACGCTACAGGACCTATTCGTCCAAACCACCGTCTGAGTAATAAAATGTCAGCAACTAGTCTAGCTCTGCGTGTGAAGTGAGCAGGACAGCCATCGTGTTAATCGCCTCAGTGTTAATCGCAGAGCGAGAGTTATACCATACCAAATATTCTCTAGGAAGTCTGCATTGGCTGCTCCATTCAATCGCCCTTCAAAATAATATAGTCCTATGACACGATGTTCGAGAAGGCCACACCAAATATTAAGGCTCCACACATGCTGGTTATCCACTTACGGAGCCAATGTGGGTTGACTGCAGACCAGTAATGGGCATTATGCATGTTAACGTCCCCTTTACTTTTGAATGTGGCCTCATTAGTCCACAAAATACTGCGATGGAAAGTACGATCCTTGCTCAGGTACCAGTTGCAGACATCAATGCGCTTAGGAAAGACATTATTCCCAAGTTCTTAGTGCAGCTGTACATGCTACGGATGTAAACGATTATCAGCGAGGATTCTCCACACTGTGCATTGAGACAAACCTGAGTCGCAGGAGCAGCAAGTACAACAACAGCTCCTCTCGTCTCTCACAGGTCGTCTGATGCGACGACGTTTGTTGCATGTAGATTGCACTAGCCCGGTTGTGGGCACGTGACATGCAAGACACTGGAACATATTGCACGAGTGATGGACGCGCTGTGGTTATCTCCCTGCCTACAAACGGGCTGCAGATCTNAAAGACACTGGAACATATTGCACGAGTGATGGACGCGCTGTGGTTATCTCCCTGCCTACAAACGGGCTGCAGATCTGCAGTTCCGACGACATACTCCTAGTACCGTCAGCATGTCAAATGCTTCTTCATTTGTAAACGGAGGTCCATTCAGAAAGCAACACCACAGACAGACTATTTCTGACACTGAAACAAAACACACGATTAATGGTTGCAATGTAAACCGAATGACTGTTTGAATGTACGAACTTTCCATTGTCTGTTAACTTGCATGCAAAACATGCTGTTCTTGTAAGTGGTAGCTGGCGTATCTGCATATCTGTTTGCTCGGAAGCATTCTTATACCTACTGCACGAGTCCATGCAGTAAGACACACAGGCCACTGCTAGAATCATAGCAGGTTTCACACTCCAACCGGAAATACCGTATAGGCGCACATAGCGTATCTGTCATGCATAGTTTACGCACAACCAATGATAAATGGATAAACGTAACTGTTATTATTATACTATTTCCGAACAAAAGCGGAGAATAAGGCAGCACTAAGCAGCCAGCAAATAAGCCACCTCCCACTTTAGGAACTGCAGGCTTTGCATGNAAAGCGGAGAATAAGGCAGCACTAAGCAGCCAGCAAATAAGCCACCTCCCACTTTAGGAACTGCAGGCTTTGCATGTAAGTTAACTGGCAATAGAAAGTTCGTTCATTCTGACAGTCATTCGTTTTAGATCGCAAGAAAGAACGAATCAGAGCAGTATGTGGATTGCTCATCAGTGCTGAGTTCCGCAGAGCAACCGCGAATGTAAGACGGAGAGCAAAGTCGTGTATGATACAGGATGGTCAACATGTAGAACACTTATGAAGATTGCTGTGTGCGAATGAGTGTTCCAGATTCCAAGTTCACGGTAGTTCTTTCACACCATACCGGTATTTAAAGTACACCTGACGTTCTTTTTATTGCACGTAAACTAGGTATGCAGGCGAGAAGAACAACATGTTTTGCTGATTTCCTTTCAATTGTTGTAAGAAAAATACTTTTGCGATCAACTTCCATTGTACGTNACTGTACGTAAACTAGGTATGCAGGCGAGAAGAATAACATGTTTTGCTGATTTCCTTTCAATTGTTGTAAGAAAAATACTTTTACGATCAACTTCCATTGTGCGTAAACGACGCACGTCACATGCCATATGCATAGATGATTTAGATTATTGTACGTAAACTATGCACGTCAGAACAAAAGTGTCTCAGTAAATGTTGCTTCCTTTTAGACTAGCTATCTAACNAAAGCGGAGAATAAGGCAGCACTAAGCAGCCAGCAAATAAGCCACCTCCCACTTTAGGAACTGCAGGCTTTGCATGCAAGTTAACTGGAAATAGAAAGTTCGTTCATTCAGACAGTCATTCGTTTTACATCGCAAGAAAGAACGAATCAGAGCAGTATGTGGATTGCTCATCAGTGCTGAGTTCCGCAGAGCAACCGCGAATGTAAGACGGAGAGCAAAGTCGTGTATGATACAGGATGGTCAACATGTAGAACACTTATGAAGATTGCTGTGTGCGAATGAGTGTTCCAGATTCCAAGTTCACGGTAGTTCTTTCACACCATACCGGTATTTAAAGTACACCTGACGTTCTTTTTATTGCACGTAAACTAGGTATGCAGGCGAGAAGAACAACATGTTTTGCTGATTTCCTTTCAATTGTTGTAAGAAAAATACTTTTGCGATCAACTTCCATTGTACGTAAACTATGCACGTCAGAACAAAAGTGTCTCAGTAAATGTTGCTTCCTTTTAGACTAGCTATCTAACGATACCCTACAAGTCCCACATTCCCATTTTACTATTTCAAAGCTCATCCCCTATACCCCTAGTTACGGTATGTTTGGGGGAATGGGATTACTACCAATCGATGTTTTATGTACGGTATAGTTATAACTTTTTTTTGCGAACCCCACCCTGTCGTGTTGTTTATGATAACAAGTAGTGATACGAGTGCTGTGAATCAGCCTGTATATTAGACCTATTTAAAACATTTAAAAAACAGGATTNGTGAATCAGCCTGTATATTAGACCTATTTAAAACATTTAAAAAACAGGATTAAATTTAATTTCAGCACTTGAACAGGGGCATTTTCCCCTATGATCTATAGTTTAAAATTAAATGGAAATTTCTTTATTTAGGCCTTAAATTGACAGAANTAGGGGCATTTTCCCCTATGATCTATAGTTTAAAATTAAATGGAAATTTCTTTATTTAGGCCTTAAATTGACAGAAGGTGTATGTAGGTAAAAATCGCAAAAAATACTTCTGTTAACCACCATTTGTAAGACTCCCAAGGAAAAAGTTATAATTTTATTGGTCCGCCGTTTCGGAAGACAATACAAACTTAAAAAGTGAAATTTGTAGATTATTCCTCGGGAAATATTTAACCTATTAAAACCAACATCTGGCACGCTGACAGCGAATGATACAGTGATTGTATTTATAATGTTATAATGTTATTTGTCCGCCATTTTGGAAAATAGTGCAAAATGAAAAATTAATATATTTTTTATTTTACTTTATATCTTGGTAACTACAAAACGGATGTTAAAATAAAAACACTTAATGGATGAGACGTTAATTTCGAAATAGCAGCAATGTAAATATTTTAGTTTCATTTGCAAAACTTACTATATTTTTAGCCAATCACGACCAAACTGGTTATACTGAAAGTATCTTCTACAAGCATAAAATTTTGCTAATACATTGCCTTGTTTCTGTGCCATTTTGTAAGATAGCGCACCATGAAAAATTAAGTTTTAATGTCTTATCTCGAGAGACGATCAACAGATTCCTACCAAATTTGACACTCGAATAAAACTACGGTTTGTAATGTAAAGTAGCATTTTTTAGTTGNCGATCAACAGATTCCTACCAAATTTGACACTCGAATAAAACTACGGTTTGTAATGTAAAGTAGCATTTTTTAGTTGGTCAAAATATTATTTTAAAAATGGCGGCCATACAATTATTTAAGTCTACTATACTATATCTATGAAGCCATGCAACAAATAACTTTGTATACTGGCAGTATCTATTGCAATCAACAAATGCTTCTACCCAGAGCCATCTTTGTCCANTGCAACAAATAACTTTGTATACTGGCAGTATCTATTGCAATCAACAAATGCTTCTACCCAGAGCCATCTTTGTCCACCATTTTGTAAGAAAATGCTAAATGAATAATATTTTTTTATCTAATTTCGGGAAACAATTGAACTGATTCCTACTAAATTTCGTGAACAAGTTTTACTACAGTAGGCCATGTAAACGGTCATGTTTTGAGCGGGTCTGAAAATTATTTTTAAAATAGCGGCCATATAATTAATTTAATAAAATTTGCTATATCTACTTTAATAACGAAACAATTTTCAACTTTACTTTGTATGGTGGCAGTAGGTAACTATTACAACTTTAAATGTGTCCACACAGGGCTACGTTTGCCCACCATTCCGAAAGATAGTGCCACATAAATAAAAAAAATGGTTATAAATGGGAATCAATCAACCGAATCCAACCTAAGTTGGCAAACTAGTAGTACTGTAGTAGGGCATATGATTTGATAGGCTATGTTTCATGTGTGTCAGACACTTACTTTCAAAATAGCAGCCATTTAAATATTTAAGTTTAATATGCTATTTCTACAAAACAATATAGCCAATTGGAACTAATTTTGTATGCGGGCATTGTATATCCAAGCATCAAAAAATTTGACACATTAACTTTTTTGTCCGCCATTTTGGAAGATAGCACTACATGCAAAATTAAGCTTTTGGACCCAATCTTGGTAACAACTAACTGATACCCAGCTAATTCAGGGGACAAGACATACATTTATAGTCCATATAAATTTATATAACTTAAAGAGGGAATCACATATATACAAAATAAGAGCTATGGAAATATTGTAGGTTACTATGCCATATGTCCCAAANACTTAAAGAGGGAATCACATATATACAAAATAAGAGCTATGGAAATATTGTAGGTTACTATGCCATATGTCCCAAACAATTTCAACCGACTTTAATATGTATAAGTATCTGAGGCAAGCATATAACGTGCATTTACATTACAGTTTTTTTCTGCAATAATGATGTTAGAACTAAATGAAAAATGGGAAATTTTATGTCATATGTCCGGGACCAGTCAACCGATTCCCACTGAACTTTGCACACTTGTAGTGGTACAGTAGACGACATTGTGTGTGTGTCTGTCTTTNCCAGTCAACCGATTCCCACTGAACTTTGCACACTTGTAGTGGTACAGTAGACGACATTGTGTGTGTGTCTGTCTTTATGTATAGTAAGGCTGCCATATAAATAATTCAGGTAAGTTTGTCATGTGCACTTTATTTTAATTAGATAAATTTATCATAACTATTAGTAATATTAGAAATTTAAACAAAATTTTTATCCTGAGAATGTTTATTAGAATCATTAGATATGCCTATAGAGAGCATGTTTTTGGCCATTTTTATGATAGTACCAAATTAGTGACTTTAGCTTTTACGTCATATATCGAGAACCAGGCAACCTATTTCTAACGAATTCTGCACACAAGTAGTGCTACGGTAGGCCATGCATACTTAACGTGATTTAAGTGACTCACACACTTGTTTTCAAAATGATGTCGTTGTAAATATTTGAATTTGGTAGATCCAGTCTACCAAAACCATCTATTGATTACTAGCGAAGTCGATGCTCCGAATCCTACCTCCGTAATGAAGTTGTTCGCAAGCCAGCTTACTGTACGAGGTGGTCTGTGTTCGAGTCTCAGGTAACGCACGTTTGTATTTGTAATCGTATCTTTTACAGAGTTGCCAATATGAAGGCAGTGAATTCAATCACAATAGTTCATAAAATTCTACAAATTATCCTTCGAATAGCAATTTCAACGAAGGACTTGAGTGTACTGTTGTGTGAACTATAATAACGCCTTTATAGTTCACACAACACAACAAAAGTCTTCAACAATAATTGGGTAGAATTTGGACACTTTAGTTAGGTTTATATATACTTTTCTACCAGATTCCACAGAAAATGTTAATAAATCACCTGGATTGCCCTTTGAAAACTGGTTATTTAATGAATTTCCTTACAAAGTAGGAGTACTGTAAACCACCAACTCTGGTGGAAAATTCACAGTATTGGCACCACTGCTCACTTGTATTGCATTTGTTTCTGGTTGCATCTATAATTATATCGTTATCAACGAGACGTCAAGACCCACCTAACCTAAGAACGTCATCAAAATTACTGCATCCATGTAACGGAAAGTAGGCTCAAAGGTTATATCAGTTACCTTTTGTATATTGTATATGTCTTTTTGCTTTTACTTGAAATGTTTTGCAGAAAAACTGTCTGATTCTGGGCATTTTCTGTTTTCACCTTTATTGACACCTTGAAATATCACCTTTCCGCCTGTTATTGGTCGAATTGCTATAAATCCTTTTTAGTGAGTGCCTGCGCTCTGGAAGGAAATCATCCCAATAGTTTCATTCTTTTGCGTACGGTGGTTTAGGCTGTGCGTTAAGGACTGTGTGAGTGAGTCATTCAATCACTGAGTCGGTACACTTAATTTTATACACATATATTTTGATATGATTCTATGATTGTTAATTTATATAACTTACTTTATAACAGGGATAAGAAAAATTCAAAATGCATTTTTAAGTTTCAACTAACATATGATAGTTTTACTTTCTTATTGAAAATAGTTATTTCATAAAACGGAAATGGTAAAATAATGACTTTCTATCGCAAAATTAAATTTTACACAAAGTCTACATGATCAAATTTTGTTTCAATACAAGATTGTTGAAAAATGTGTTGATAATTCTAGATACTTGTGTAAAATCTCACTTATAAATATTATGTTACGGTTTTGTACAAACATTCTGGGACTATTATTAATATTAAATGAACAAACACATTCTTAGAATAAAAATTAAAAAATAGCTCAATATTTTCTCCTGCGGATACACAGTGTTCCGGTTGGGTCCCGGTGTGAAATTGCTAACTAAGCATTTACCTAAGAAAGACGCCTCAGATTTCATTACCACCAAGCCGGAGTAATCGCAACAATCAAGGGAGAATGAACCGCACGACGCTCGGCAACAGTGGATCCGCTGAGCTAGTGCTNATTTCATTACCACCAAGCCGGAGTAATCGCAACAATCAAGGGAGAATGAACCGCACGACGCTCGGCAACAGTGGATCCGCTGAGCTAGTGCTGATCTAAGAGCGTATTACCTAAGCAGAGCAGTCAACTCTGAGGAGCCCGCCGCCGATGCACAAGGAACCACCAATGAAATCACAGTACGTCAATATTCACGAGGGGAGAGGGGAAAAGTGTGACATAGATGTCTGCGAGCGAGAGAGGTCGTCGTCTCCTACGAACTTCAGCCGAGGCACCAGCCGTTCCTGGGGACAGCGTCCGTCAGCGGTCCCGGGTGCGAGGCTAAGGTGAGTTTCTTCCTTTATATGCGATCCTCCTTCTTAACTAACAACCTTCCTTAAGTCCTTCCCTCTCACTTCCGTTGGACTTAACTTCAATTGAAAATCATTGTATACGATTGTAACTTTAGATCATGTGAAGACTTTATTAATCATTTCTGCAATCCTTTTAGTTATCTGAGCTCATCCTGTTTTCCTTAATCTTAACCTTTCCTAAGAATTTTATGAGCCATCAAGGCTAATAACAATAGGCAACTTAAGTTAGCTGAAAACACTTCTTTATACCTACGTATACAAAGCACAGAACTTCTTGGCCGATCAAGGAGGTCGATCTGCCTCGCCTCCCACTAGCTAGTGCAGTAGCCTTTCACAGTCTTGCGCTGTTGCCAAGTTCGCAATTTTGCAGTGGCAGCAGCGAGTCGAGCCAAATGTTCCTCAGATGCGCTCAAAAATAAGGCAAAATGTCATTATAAGTCACACACTTTTTGCAAGAGGCTCATTTTGCTTAATAAGTAAGTAGAAATCCTAGGTCTATATATTTATCGGTTAATAATTTACGTTACTAAGGAGTGTGAATAAGAGCTGGTATAATCTCACGACCATTTTTCATGAAAGAGGATAATATTTGTTCTTCGCCTGATTGGAAAACCATTTTTGTAGGCATATCCAAATGTGCCTGTCTTGCTTTAAAAGAATACGATTGCGAAGTCTAAACACACACTTAGTCGACACATGATGACATGCAACCCTGCTGCCTCATTCCACACAGTGTTGACGTTCGCTCTGTTCTGTAGGTTAGTTCCGCAAGAGGCCTTCAACATTTCTCATATTTTTTCAGTTGCAGCGTGTAAAGTTTTCGTTGAAACAATGGCGCTAAATAAGCCTTGTGCTAGAACTAAAAGTTGCAGAAAGGAAGTGGTTCACAAACAACGTGGATCTACACTGAAGAACCAAAAAAACTGGTACACATGCCTAATATCGTGTAGGGCCCCCGCGAGCACGCAGAAGTGCCGCAAGACGACGTGGCATGGACTCGACTAATGTCTGAATGTATGCAGGAGGCAATTCACACCATGAATCCTGCAGGGCAGTCCACAAATTCATAGAAGTGCGAGGCGGTAGAGATCTCTTTTGAACAGCACATTGCAAGGCATCCCAGATATGCTCGATAATGTTCATCTCTGGTGATTTAGGTGGCCAATGGAAGTGTCTAAAGTCACAAGAGTGTTCCTGGAGCCACTCGGTAGCAACTCTCGGCGTGTGGGGTGTCGCATTGTCCTGCTGGAATTGTCCACCTCCGTCGGAATGCACAATGGACATGAATGGGTGCAGGTGATAGGACAGGATGCTTACGTATCTGTCACCTGTCAGAGACGTATGTAGATGTATCAGCAGTCCCATTTCACGCCAACTGAACACGCCCCATACCATGACAGAGCCTCCACCAGCATGAACAGTCCCCTGTTGACATTTAGGGTCCATGGATTCATGAGTATTTCTCCATACCTGTAGACGTCCATCCACACGATACAATTCGAAACGAGACTCGTCAGACCACGCAACGTGTTTCCAGTCATCAACAGTCCAATGGCGAAGTTGGCGTGCCCAGGCGATGCGTAAAGCTTTGTGTCGTACAGTCAACAACGGTACACGAGTGGTCCTTCGGCTCCGAAAGCCCACATCAATAATGGCCAGTTGAATAGTTCGCACGCTGGCACTTGCTGATACCCCAGAATTGAAATCTGCTCCAATTTGAGAAAGGTTTGCACGTCTGTCACGTTTAATGATTCTCGTCAGTCCTAGTTTATCCGGTTCGTTCACGATCTTTTTCCGTCCCCAGCGATGTCAAAGATTTGATGTTTTACCGAATTCCCGATACTCACGGTACACTCTTGAAATGGTCGTACGCGAAAATCCAAATTTTATCGTTACCTCGGAGATACTATGTCCCTTCTCTCATGCGCCGACTATAACACCACGTTAAAACTCACTTAGATCTTGATAACCTGCCATTGTAGCAGTAGTAACTGATCTTGCAACTTTGCCAGACGCTTGTTGTTTTATATAGGCACTGTTGATCGCATTGCGTTACTCTGATTGATTCCACATCTCTTTTTTGTGCATACGCACGCCTATACCAGTTTTTTTGGCTCTCCAGTGTATAAAGGCATGGTATACAAGCAGGGTTGACGATGAGTCATCGAGTCGGGTCGTAGGGACTCACCGACATTCTTACTACACACAAGTTTAACTAGCCACTTGCCGACAACACCTCAACATTGTCTATATACACCACGACACTACAGCACACCAGCTGGGAGACTGGTGGGGAACCTCAGTCCCCCGCCGATACTCCTAGGCGTGATTAAATAAGATAGCAACAGTCTTTACTGGCTGTATATATAGGCCCGGGACCTAGCTCAAACGTACATACATTGCAGCCTGCCACCCACCGCGTCGGCTCAATGAATTGAGCCAAGTGTGTCGGACTGCAAACTAGATTTGCAAACCACGCAATGTTAGTTCGGGGAACTTCGGTCCCCGATCTCGTGGCAGCACTATCTTCCGGGGCCTCATGAGAGATCGGCGGTGGAGGCCAGATGTCACTGTCACCAATAAATTATATTTATATCAGAAACCATGGGCAGGAGACAATGGTCGCTTCGACCAGGTACTCCGAAGCAATTACTTGTATGGACCTCGTGAGCTGGGGAGTGATTCTCTATCCCTTTCCCTGCTTAGCGGGAGCTTAATAACGTAAACTTCGCGAACCGGACGTAGCTGAGTACAAGATATTCTGATATAGGCTGTTCACAGTGAACTGAGCACTAATAAAAGCCCTGCTTAAGACCTACTTGTATGCACATTATGTATTCTGCCGCCTTGTGTCAAACTAATATTTCCGTGGATATTATCACTTTATTGAGGCGTTGGGTAAGTAAAATTGTGGAATTATTAGAAAATTAAATATTATACAAATTAACATTTTCCTACACTTATATGAATTTCAAAATAGTAAGTAAAATAAATTATTTTAGTATTTACAAATGTCAACCTAATATTTTTAAGTCAGAGTTAAGAAATATAACTACTTTCCCTTTGTTGTTACCAACTTTACCGGGTGTATGACAGTTCACGTGCCCGTCAAAAATATGAAGGTAGGAGCAGTGAAATTGTTCAAAGGTTCTGTTTAAAAGTGCTCAGATAACCGTGATCAGCTTCTAGCCACGTGACCACTACACTTGGTGACATGTCACCAACTTCCATCCCACTTATTGTGTACACAACGTAGGTCGGCTTCCTGTGAGTGAGACAAGTTACTGTGGCCTAGCTCCAGGGGACTGTAGGTGCTCCTCAGCCTGTGTGAGCGCGTTCAGGCGGGAATAGACCCCAGTTCCCAAAACACCGCACCTTTTGTCGTAGGAAGCCTGTCGCGTTTGTCTGTATCGTCCTCCTTGCGTTTCTTCTGTTTTAGCCACTGTGTTCGTCCATTTTGTCCTTGTTGTTTCGTCCAGTTTTCGTTCACAGTTTTCTTCATATGCCATCCACGTTGTTAGTTTAATACTCGTTCTGGTTTTGTTGTATATATTTCTTGTGAAATCTGTCTTAATTTATATATGTAAAAAAGTTGTATTAAACTCCCTAAATTGTAATGGAAATTTGAAAGTATGCACTGAAAGGAAAGAATATCACACATCATGATGCCAATATAGGAATGTTCAGCATCGTTACTATGCAAAGCTGGGAATTTACCTTTTCATTTGACAGACTCCATTGCAAATGTAGGAACGCTACCACAAATGTAGGGGAAACGTTTTTATCATAAGCGTTATCCCACTATGTGAATACACTGATGTGGAAAATTTACAAATAATATCTCAGAATACTACTTGGAATTGCATATACTGGGGATGGACAAAATAATATGAACACCTGACATATAAACAATATTTATTTATTGATAAGGTGTTGGGCCACCATTTACTTTTAGAACAGCTGCAATTCTTCACGGAATAGATTCGTAGAGGGTCTGAAGAGTTTTCAACCGAACGTTGTCCCATTCTTGTACCAAAACATCTGCCAATTGCTTCAATGATGTTGGAGATGGAAATCTGCTCCTCACTCTCTGCTCTAAAACTTCCCATAACGGTTCAATTATGTTGAGGTCTATCCAGGGAAGATGTTTGATAATATTCTGATGCTCCTCAAACAAGACTGAACCTTCTTGGCTGTGTGTATGGGCGCATTATCATCTTGGAGTATGGCAGTGTTTGGCAGCAATATGCTAGTCATAGTAAGAACTTCATCATTGAAGATGCACAGATATTCATTCGTAGTAATCCGGCCAGTGATGTGAATGAGAGGACAAGCTGAATACCACGATATAGCAGCCCAAATCATAACGGAACCTCCCCCATGCTTGACTGTAGGAAGCAGGCAGTCCGGATCGTAGGCTTCTTTTGGGGTTCTCCATACATAAACCCGGCCGTTTGTAGGAAACAATGTAAACGATGATTCATCGGACCATACCACATTCTTCCAATCATCAAGTGTCCAGGTTTTATGATAGTGGCACCACTTCTTTCGCAGCTTAGCGTTGGCTTCCGTTATAAAGGGTTTCGCAATTGCAGCCCTTCCATGAATGTTAGCTTTGTGGAGCTCCCGCCGTACTGGTTTTGTCGAAACAGTATTACTCAAGTGAGTGTTGAGTTCTGCTGTCACTTTTGCCACCGTAGTTTTATGTTGTCTGGCCACAATTCGTTTAATGTTCGTCGCTCTCTGTCAGTTAACTTTGGGTTTCGCCCACAGTTCCTCTTCGCCGATGATGTTTTACCATTTTTTGTGTATGCTGTCATTACCGCGGATGCTGTCGCTCGTGAAACGTTAAACAATGCAGCTGTTTTCGTCACAGATGCTCCCGCTAACCGAGCACCAACGATTTGCCCTCTTTCGAAGTCTGAGAGATCACACATTTCACCGATCGCTTGTTTTAACCGTCGCAGAACAAAGCACATATTACACTGAAATATAACCTTCAAGACTTGGCACGTAAACTGTGCAATACATATGAGTAGCATTATTTACACGGAAGCAGTGTTGCCAACATGCAACAAAATGTACTATATTGCATGGTGTTCATATTATTTTGTGCATCCCCAGTATATTATTTGTTTTGCTTTGCCGGTTTCCTTGTAATATGGCTAGATGTCTTAAAATTACATGAATTAAAAATAATTGTCCACTACAGTTATATTTCTCCCGTTAATGTTTCTATTTCGTTTAATAGTAGAAGTTTTTTCTTGACTGCGCAGCATGTGCAGCCGGCAGTCGTCCCTGGTGGACGGCAGCGTCAAGAGGCTCCGGTCCAGCTGAAGGAAGACGTTCACGAGACGAGCGGTGCGCCGTGATAAGGAGGAAGTGGTGTGATGGCCTGGCTGGACGTGCAATTAACAGCTGGAATTAGCTGCCGTGTCCTGGCGTCTATCGGCGGCTGTCTCCGGAGCCGCTAACGGCCAGCGGGGATCTCATCGATCAATAGCCCTCAGCAGGGGGTGGCGGAGGATTGACAACAACTGGGTCCCATTGTCCCAGCTGGTCCTGCTCTCGTGCTATCTGTCACGTGGCTGCCACGTTGGATGGCGATTCCTCCTTTTGTTTTGTTTCAATGCTGGTGATATTAACGGGCTGTTTATTCACCTTCGCACGTTTTTATTACATTTGTATGGTGTCCCAAGGATAGTTTTCAGTAAATACGATGTTCGTGAGCTGTTTGTACTTTGTTTACATATAAAAATTTGTCTTCCAAACGCTTTAAGTTAGGGCAGCTCAGAAAAGCAGTCAGTGTGGAAGCCGTCCTCATATCATAAATTGGAATGATTACAGCAGCATAACATTAAATGACATTCAATTTATAATACGTTTGCTAGAGCCAAACTATTTACTTTGTTAAACATGCCGTATTTAGTATCACAAGCCATAACGATTTTATTATTTTACAACATATAATTTAGCTAACGTAGAAATGTCAGTAAAAATAAGTTAGCCGCATAAAAATTCCTATGGGACGTTGGCCGTTACAATTGGCTCTCAAAAGTTTCCACGACAACCACACAAAGACATCAATATTTTAGACTCTACACCATTATGTATTAATAATAATTTACAAAATCTATTTAAACCTGCAGTCTGGCTTCTGATTTATGATGTAGTCCTCAAAGACCGCAATGACACAATGGCGACTCCAAGTCTAAATAACTCGAGGAGCAAGGACTGTTTTGCTACCCCTCTCTCCTTTGGAAATCTTCATACAGCGCTATAAATTAGGAAAAATATTGTTATAAAAACTACCTGTTTATCATTAATATACTTTAAAACTGAGTAAGGGCTAACATTCGCAAAATGATCGCCAATTTAGATTTGGCTGTCGATAGAAAAAATATTACCTTCATTGTTTGATGAGTCTATTAGTGCAAACACTGCTGCCTCATAGATGTTCCCCAGCGGGTGCACATATGTCCGGATATAAATATCTATAAAACGAAGTATCGTTCTTACTACTACGTGATCTCATTAAGGAATATTAAATAATATGCATTTTAACAATGTGTTATTCATGCAGATCAACAAATTTAAGTCGTATCCTCTCATGTCCAAAGATTGTAAATTTGTTGACACTGTGGTCTAGAATTGCACCTCTGCATATCTTTACTTTGACTACCATGATTAAGATGTCTTATGCTCCCGTATTCGATTTAATGCGCTCCGACGTTGAGAATGATCTGTCAGATTCTGATGATGTTATTTATATACATAGAGTGACTTGAGAACCATTTTAATAATAAACGGCTTGGCCGGTAGCATTCAAGCATTGAATCATATTTATCATAAGATAACTATGCATAAATGTCATTGAGAAACAAATGCGTGTGTATGGCTTAAACTATTTGAATATTTTATTATAGAAATAACTAATATATACCGAGTTGTTAAATTTCTGAACAATCTTGTAACTGTTTTCTTATACAGGAGATAACCTTCTGCGGGAGCTGAAAATGACTCCAGCCTAAGTCCCACAAGGTCTTTAATTTTCAAAATTCATCTAAACGTCCAATAGAAATATGACAAACATGAAAACAAGGGATAGTGGCTTTTTCACTTTAAAACATTGATTATGAGTTAAATTAGTAATTCATTCTAAAAAGGGAACTGAAGAATGTTGATCCTATAATTTTCAGAATTATTTTATGGATGAAGATGTAATTCACAGCATACATAGGCAGGTATTACTGAGAATATTAGGACCTAGTTAATGTACTAAAATTAAATTACTATTCATTAAAGCGTATTCGTGAACATCAGTAACATAGGCATGGTGTATCAAAACAAACCTTTAAATGATCTTAAATTTAAGAAACAAAAGTGATCTGGATAAAGTGTGTGAAGCAGGCCTAATAAGGTTTTGGTTTTCCTATTTACAACAGTAGCATTTTTCACCTCTATGTAAAGAGTACAGATTTATATTTGCCTCACCACAGACAAAACCATTTTTTTACATGTTTTTTAAGATAATGTGAAATATTGGCATTTTATCGTAAAAAAAAGAAACCGTGCTTCCCTGTGCAGCGAATACGACTAATTAAATAACAACATCAGAATAGTGTTTTATTTCCTGAGAGACAAAAAATATTGGAATTGTGCAACCACCCATTACATCATGAGAGAAATTCTGCGCTAGGTTCATCGGTATTTGTTAGGGTTCGTGTATCTTCAAGCACGCGCCCACTTCAGAGTTGTTTGTTTCAACACTACAAATATTTTTTTTCCTTTATAGCTCTACGTCGCTCTTTATATTGAAATCTGCTCTTCCTCAGATTAATTTAATTTGCCTACATTCGATGAATTGCTTAAAAACACAAAGGAGTAGGTATACAAAGTAAAAATAATCGAATGGNATTTAATTTGCCTACATTCGATGAATTGCTTAAAAACACAAAGGAGTAGGTATACAAAGTAAAAATAATCGAATGGCGAAATAATTTGACTGTTATAATTTCTACACTGAGGTGGAAGAATCAGAAGGCTGCAGACTCCGGTTTTGAGACCGTAAGTGATGCTTTCTGTATTCATATTACAAGGTATATATTTATGTACTCAGTAGCCTAGCTGATGTTGTAGAGTCGTAAATTTATTTAGCGTTTATATTTTTCTGACAACTATATTCCCTACACACTACCCAGTAAAACGTCTAATAGAGACAAGGAGTTGTGAATTGCCGTTTCGTATGAGTGAGTAAAAAAAAANACACACTACCCAGTAAAACGTCTAATAGAGACAAGGAGTTGTGAATTGCCGTTTCGTATGAGTGAGTAAAAAAAAAAGTGGGTAAAAAGTTTAACATTTGGGAACATATCAATCTGAAGTCGGAACACTTTTTCAAGGTTGTCNAAAAAAAAAAGTGGGTAAAAAGTTTAACATTTGGGAACATATCAATCTGAAGTCGGAACACTTTTTCAAGGTTGTCTTTCTCTTTACAAAAAATGTAATTTCATAAAGTCAAATTAGTAAATCTCTCCACTGACCACAATTTTATAAGCCAGAATTTTGAACATACGTATATTAACAAAAGTAGGCTGAACAACAGAGGAGAGGCGAATAAATTTCCATATTTAGAGCATTTCTTCTCTTCAAAATTAGCAATAGTGAAGAAATTTAGCGTAATTTTCTTTTATACGCTTGTTTCATNGGACATACGAATATTAACAAAAGTAGGCTGAACAACAGAGGAGAGGCGAATAAATTTCCATATTTAGAGCATTTCTTCTCTTCAAANGAACATACGTATATTAACAAAAGTAGGCTGAACAACAGAGGAGAGGCGAATAAATTTCCATATTTAGAGCATTTCTTCTCTTCAAAATTAGCAATAGTGAAGAAATTTAGCGTAATTTTCTTTTATACGCTTGTTTCATAGTTATAGCTTATTAAATAAAAAAAGGAGGCTTTCCAGTTTTATAAAATGGTAGTTTAATGAATATGCTGGTATACGGAAACATAAGGCACAGGAATTGAAGTTCGCGCAAAATCAGCTGTTTACTCCTAGCATATGCACTGACGTCACGGTCCAAGCCGACTATTCGATTTTGGTCAATTTCCGAGTGTCTGAGAGTTTGTACAAGTTCTGGCATGCTACCGTCAGTGTGTAACAGGTACGACTCGCCAAGGAGTCTTTGTAGGTTCGTCACACAAAAGTTGGACAGGATGCTAATGAGACATTTATAATTCACGGCTTGACTGCTACGTGAAGCGCAATAAACAAGGCTAATATACTTTGTTTGATGATTTTCATTACCTTTTTGAATTCAATTCACTTTTTACATAAAGGATTTCTCATTTGAACTTTGATAAATAAAATTGTGCAGAGTTTTTGAGTGGTCATAAAATACAATATACTCAGACAACAGTGTTGTGAACGTCAAATTATAACATCACAACTTTAAAATTATTTTTCAGTAATCACCGAGTAGTATATTTTGGGGAAGGCGAGCATAACGGGACCTGAGACCGGCCGCTATATAATGACGTCACCCAACCACTATATTGGGTCCATGTGACGTTGACCTTGACATTATACCCGAGTCCGTCCAGGACCTTCAGCCCAAAAAAAATTCCAAGAAACTATAAAAACATTAAAGAATTTTTCAATAACTAAAAAAAAAAAAAAAAAAAAAANAAAAATTATTAACAAAATTTATAAAAATTAAATAACATTTTTTAAATAAAAAAAATATTATAAAAAATTTATTAAAACATTTATTTCTGGAGTTTACCAAAGCACCTCGTCCAGCAGACGACTGGCCATCCTCCAATCAATCACATTGTCTTAACATTCCTCTCCTTTTACAAAGTTTGTTAATTATTCGACAGGCCTTCAATACGCATTACGTCGTATGCAGACATCATGGTTTTTATTTTTTCGTAATTTGTTTTCGTTTTCAACACGTAGGGGGTGCTAGTGTATTAAAATCCGATTTCGCCACCAGGCGTGCTGGTGATTTAGCCATCAGATGGCAGCCATATTTGTTTATGTTTTTAACGTATAGGTGGTGCTGTCGGCTCTCCTTCAGCCCCCTTCCACGCCATGCCGTATCTACTGTCGATCTATTTTTCATATCGCCCCTAGAGCGCACTGGTAACTCATGTTTCAGTCACCAGAGATAACTTACTCTCGGCAAGAGTGCTATCGACTTGTAACCGAATTGTGTCGAAGTCATGTAGATCGTTATCTTTAATTTTTTTTAAATCTTTTAGTGCAGGTATTTGTGTTTATAATTTTTTTATAAACGGCAGGGTTTAAAAAAAAAATAAAAAATAAAATATTATTTAAAATCTAATTTCATTTGGTAATATAAAATTAGGAAACACATTAACATATGTTTCTTACTAACAATTTTCTGTGTTCACCGCTCTATGTCCGCATCATCGACTCAGGAATTGTAGCTGGCTGGGAAACCTACGACCGTCCATTATGCTGTTTCAGCACTTTCTCGACCAAATACACATCAGGAATTTTTGTAGGCAGGATCTCATCTGCGTAGAAACTACCACGGATGGGAACATTATTCAAATCCTCGAGAAAGTAGGTCCTCGGAGCTTAGTTGCGTATACGTTGCACACGAAAGTGTTCAAGGCTCCACTTCGCTGTAAATCCTTTCTCGAAGATGCCATTCTGTTTGAAGATGCGCACCAGGTCTCCAACCTTAGCTTCAGACTTGCTAGGGTCCCTCCTCTTCGGAATAGCGTACACGGCTTGAAGCATGGAATCGTCGTTGACATCTAAGCGCTTCATGCATGTGGTCGATTGCACTGTAGAGTGATATTCGCGTACGTGTTTTGGGAGTATATCCAAGCACTTGTAGTTGCCACCCGTAGAGAAATGCCTCCACATTTTGCCCTTCAGAGTCCTGTTGAAACTCTCGACGATAGAAGTTTTGACATTGCTGTATGTTGAATAATGGTTTGTGTTATGTATCTTCATCAGGGCCTTCAACTTTGCATTGTAGAATTCCCTGCCCTGGTCAGTTTGTAGATTACACGGGATGCGTCCTTCTTGCAACACACCCGACATGGCCTCATATACCTCACGGGCATTACTCTGCTTGTCAGGCCTCGCCCAGGCGAATTTGCAGTTTGCTATGTGCATCGATGACGGTCAACATGTATTTGTAGTCCTTGTTGACCCGAGCATACGGTACCATCTCCACGAGGTCGGCTTTAAATAGGTCGTTCATCCAACATATCACGACCTTGCGGCGATGATAGCTGCATCTCCCAATCGACTCATTCTATGTAGCTTCCCTCCTTCAGTTCTTCTATTACTGAAACTATCCCGTTAGTTTGGGAGTAATTTCCAATCATTTGCGGAGAGAGCAGTAGTTCCAGCCTATCGACCAGCTCGTTCGGGTCGTCCCATAATATGTAGTCGGTGTTTTTGTAGTCTATATTCTCAGACCTTCGCCGCTTTTCAGTGCTAGGCCACTGAAGAGGTCTGAATATATATCGATTTTTTAGTGATATTCGTCAGTTAAACACCGGTCTCTCGATTGTTATCTTGGTAAAGTGCAGATTACTTGCGAAATAGAAGTAAGTAAAGCCCAGGCGTTCCACTTGTCTTGTAATCGCCTGCTTGCATGATCCCAACTGATAGAAACTCTATTACATCAGCACCGAGGAATCATTTATCATTATGTCTGTGTACACCATAGGTCGTATAAATACTGCGAGATGTGTACGGTCGCAGGTTGCGATAATCCAGAGCGTTTGGAAGACTCTTTTTCATACATTTTTCTTGTGTGGCAAATCCGCATCCAATCCATCGTCCCGATCTATTTGCACGTCATCATGTTTCCGCTTCTTCAAAGGCTCAGCAGTATCGTCTATTTCGGTCTTCACGACTACGAGTGCTCCATCGCTCTCCTTGAGAACATCGAGACGGCGAGTAATGGGCTTAAAAATTATTTCCTTTTTAAGGTCGCACGAAAGTTTTGCTCTCTTGGTGAGCAAATACCTCCAACGAAGAGACTGAATCGTCCGATGTAAGTTGCTAGCAATGTCCGACATCGCACTGAATAAAAATTGTTACTCTTGCTTTCTTCTATAGGTTTAGTTGTGGGTCTCTACCAAAAGGCATTCGATCTTCCCTAGGCATCCGCTGCAGGAATACAGCATGTCTATGCTGTGGTACTGAATATCAGTTTTTGTGGCAAGGTGGGAAATCAAGGTAGCAAATGTATGATCTAGGGAACCTTTCGGTCTTTTCAGATTGTCTTCATTTTGTGCTGATACCATATTCAACCTCTCGGTAATTTTCCTTTAAACATTCATCATGTGCTCGTCCATTGCTATCATATAGCGGACGATCTCGGCCTTCACACATTCCATCTTTGTCCCGAGATCAGACAGGCAGTTGCAAAAGAATAGGTTTTGTTCCGTCAATATACAGCGNGTAGTTGCAAAAGAATAGGTTTTGTTCCGTCAATATACAGCGCATTCCGAAATGGCGCCATTACCATTTTCAAGGTCGAAATGTTTAGTAGTAGTATTCTCGGATCGTTCGGGCTTGTCAACATTTCGAATAATTCTTCTAACAGCATCACTAGTTCCATTGTTTCTTGATACGAGACAACCTCCATCTTCGTNGTGCTCGTCCATTGCTATCATATAGCGGACGATCTCGGCCTTCACACATTCCATCTTTGTCCCGAGATCAGACAGGCAGTTGCAAAAGAATAGGTTTTGTTCCGTCAATATACAGCGCATTCCGAAATGGCGCCATTACCATTTTCAAGGTCGAAATGTTTAGTAGTAGTATTCTCGGATCGTTCGGGCTTGCCAACATTTCGAATAATTCTTCTAACAGCATCACTAGTTCCATTGTTTCTTGATACGAGACAACCTCCATCTTCGTCTTTGTCAAGACACAGCTTGAGGCTACTTTGCCCGAATTTTGATATGCTGTAACTCATTCTCAACANTCTTTGTCAAGACACAGCTTGAGGCTACTTTGCCCGAATTTTGATATGCTGTAACTCATTCTCAACAGTCGATGATGAACTGATTGAATCATATAGAGGTCAGTTCTTAACGATCATCAAAATTCCGTTCTTGTCTTTCCAGTACAAGGCACACATACACTTAAAATCCAAAAATGCTATATCCCTATTTACATGATCTTAATAAACATGCCACAAATTCACACCATCCATGCGAAGCCACACCAACATGTTTGCATTGTCACAGAGCAGCTGTTTTGATATGTGCAAATAAGTCTGGCAAAAGTACACAAATTACACCTTTGCATGCTGTCCCATGCTAAAGTACTTCTGGATGCACTTTTACTTCTCGCAGGTAATGCCATCAAAAACAAATATCGAGTTTGGCAATATCTCACTCGGTGGCACGACTGCTTCATTACTGCTGCAAAGGAAATAACCCACACCATCCACAGCATGCAGTACTCATGCTAGTCGCTGTTATTTCGGTTGCTGACACGATTTTGAATATAGGTACACATTCTCGAAACGAATGCCATTCTCTTCTTCCAGCAGGGTCTTTTAGGATGCATGTTTTCCCGCAATGTTATGGTCTTATGATGATGCAGTGCACTGTATTGGGAAATAGGCTTCCATTTCGTGATTCGTGGGAGATAGTTTCACCTTCAGCAGTATTGCGTATAGGTAGAATAACCTCTTGCTTGATAATATGTATATTACCATTACTATCTTGTAGTCCATNTCAGCAGTATTGCGTATAGGTAGAATAACCTCTTGCTTGATAATATGTATATTACCATTACTATCTTGTAGTCCATGTGGTGCTGATTGTGGTGCATGAGGTGCAGACTGGTGAATGTGGTGCTGACTGGTGAATGTGGTGCTGACTGGTGAATGTGGTGCTGATTGTAGTGGATGTGGTGTTGATTTTGGTTGCATTAAATCAGTGCTGAGAATTTTATAATGTTTCTTTATAACATCCCTCTGTGTAAACTGATGTTGACAAAGTTTGCCTTGAAATGACATACTTGAAGTTTTCAATCTGCAGGTAGTTGCTTCATGCCTGTGCACACTANTTGACAAAGTTTGCCTTGAAATGACATACTTGAAGTTTTCAATCTGCAGGTAGTTGCTTCATGCCTGTGCACACTACGCAAAGCTGTAAATGCTTCACTCCAGAAGCTGCAAAGGTTATGCATAATTAGTTCTTTGTGTCCACATTGTTCCAAGTTTAGAAAGAAACTGAATAATGAAAATATGAAAGGAGCATATACATACTATTTTCGCTCATTACACCNTGTTCCAAGTTTAGAAAGAAACTGAATAATGAAAATATGAAAGGAGCATATACATACTATTTTCGCTCATTACACCAAAATGTCTCGAAGGGTAAAGATCGAGTTCGGAAAAGGAGTCGTAGATGTGCTGATAAACAGTCTACCATTCGAGCTGCACATTCTAGGATACAAGTTCACAGTCTGGGAATGAAGATAGCTAAAAAAAAGGCTGTCAGAATGTGACACAGACTTCAGTGCCCTGAGCGAGGCCTGCACGCAGCATGATGTTGCCTAGTAAATAAACAAGGATCTGGAAACCCGACACCAGGTAGAAAAGGTACTTGCACAGAAGGCCGACGAAATAAGAAAATCATTCGACACCAGACTCGGAGNACCCGACACCAGGTAGAAAAGGTACTTGCACAGAAGGCCGACGAAATAAGAAAATCATTCGACACCAGACTCGGAGAAAAAAAAAGCCATGTGGGGCATATCCAATGTGATGAGGGCCAAGATGAATATGGGCATGGGTGCAAACATCAACCAGAAAGAGCAAATGAAACTAAAAGCTGTGATAAGAAGAAGAAAAGCATGCAATGACTAGAAAACATCTACTGGTGTATTTTCCATTGCTTTTGTTTGCACTCGGGGCTCTCGAGGGTCTAATCAGAGCNCTAGAAAACATCTACTGGTGTATTTTCCATTGCTTTTGTTTGCACTCGGGGCTCTCGAGGGTCTAATCAGAGCCACGAGTGGTATTGTCTGAGTCAACACCGCATCGAACGAACGGAAGCAGTTGTCCGAGTCTCAAAGACACAGTGAAAATATGAAAGCTATCGACATGGGTAAAAAAAAAGGCCAAGGCATCTACCTAAGGCCATACCCAGTAGAAGGTGGAAGTCTGCAAAAACGATGCAGCAGGAAAAGGCAATAATGAAATGTCTATCGAAACGACCGCTCACTAACATGGATTTGGAACTGAATGCATGCAAATTAAAAATACTGAATTTTAGAGGAGTGTTTTTGATAGATGAATTGCCTCAGAAACCAAAATGTAATGAGTTCACCATAATTTACGTGGACACGTCAGCCAGGCCCTGCCTGCATTAAGTAAATTGGGGAAACATGCAGACTTATATGATCGTTTTCGGAATTTGCATCCTCCACCCAAACTGCGATGGTATCTTTAAGGAATGAATCTGACATACAACTACAAGATGGAGCAAATGCGTAACACATGGAGCTGTGGAGATTTGTTTCTTCGTTTCCTGGTTCGTTCGTACAAGTAATTGTATAAAATTGCTCTATATCAAAGGGAAACCATTTTTCATGTCGATAACACGGCAAGCTGTGCCTCGTTAAAAGTGAGTAATATCTCTCACGCTATAACATTGCCCATATCTTATGAAATAGACGATATTGCAAGGTACATTGAAGATTCGCTGTTCCCCGACACAGAAATTGAACTATGTGGGAATCCCAATACTCTGAAGAGTGTGGTCAGATAAAGTAAAGACATCGAAATTATAAAACTGGATACTATGGGTTCGATGCTTGGGTTCGAGCCACACATATACGAAACTGGCCAAACACATGAGTCGTCACAGCTCATAAACATATTGATGGTCAATGCGACACGAATAAACTGCAATTTAGAGAACGGCACATACCTAAATGGATGGCCGAGCAATATACTGCAAGAATTTTCCCCTGTTGCCTCACAAGGTTTTAAACTGGTCGCAGCACTGCAAAGCAGTATTTACATTCCAGTCGTCGCGAAGAGAGCACACGAGGTGGCCGTGAAAGTCGCGGACCAGCGCTAAGATTAGGTGAACTTTCGGAACAAATAATACATCACCCTACACCTGCAATTGAGGAAATAGGAATATGATTTGCGATGACCAGAAGCAATAAAACAAGGTGCCATGCAATACCTGCAATCAGCACGCCATAGGTTTCCAAGGAGGTAACACACGAAAACGAGATTTTCCTACACAGACTCGGCTTCAAAGTCAATCGTCATGGAAGATTTCCTAAACATCGAAGAGCCGGTCGTTTTTGAAGACAGTGCAACGAAGGCGGAACTTCATGCGTAACAACCTTTCCCGATCATTTATTTTTCGTTGGTGTCGAGTAGAACAGTTGCAAGATGTGGGGATAACCTCAACGATGAAAAATTACCTTTCGCACACGCCGAATGAACTGTCTGCAGCCAAAATGGCGTAATGGGGAATTGAAGATGACTGCAGTGTTACTTTATACCCTGGAGGAGAGTTCGAAGTGTGCATCCCACTCTCCATGCGGTTTGGATTCGCCGAAAACTAGAAACATATATCTTCAATTCAAAGCAGGAACTGGTGCTGCCTAACCAAGTACTACCATGGACTGGAATGGGACTAAGGCAAGATTTCATACCATCAGGTGGGAACCATGCTGTGTGACTTGCTGATGCAGTACTCGAAGGCCCCGATTTACATAGCTGGACCTGAACAGAATTTTGTTGGAGCGGTTTGTGTAAATTTGAAGTGGAAATTATTGATATGCAAGTCAAGTATGGATGTCCTTCGTTTCACAAGCTGACGAAACTTTATGGCTAGTCGCATTGTCATGACTGCGACAAGTCAGGACCGGACTGGGCCTGTCCACTGAAGAACCTGCAGCTGCTGCGCAAATGGTGTCCCTCATAACTCGACCGGGAATCGGCTGCCTACTACTATACAGTCGCCCGATCTTCTCGAAAAGTGAGAGTATTTAGTTTTTCGTTTGGTGGCGCACCTGATCGACATACATGTTATATATAAGTGGAAAAAATCGACGATCTTATGTAGTAGTCGCCTAGATGTCTGATCGTCACCAAGACTCNACATGTTATATATAAGTGGAAAAAATCGACGATCTTATGTAGTAGTCGCCTAGATGTCTGATCGTCACCAAGACTCAATTCTGCCCTATGATCATTTAACTTAGCCCCAATTCAGATTATGGCATCCGGGAGTATAATTTAATCGCAGAAGATGGATATTTGTGCACCTACACCGAGACCTGTGATGGCAGCGGAATGCAGCACTAGCGATTCGCACATTTTCCAATCGTCTAGGAACCATCGCAGTTTCNAAGACCTGTGATGGCAGCGGAATGCAGCACTAGCGATTCGCACATTTTCCAATCGTCTAGGAACCATCGCAGTTTCAACTGGACTGTCCGGGAGCATCGGCCTGCATCGTGTTCCACATGACGCCACAGATGCAGCTGCCCTGCACCGTGGACCAAAACATCGCCCCATCACAGACTCATGCTACGATCCACGCGCCAGACTGTGCCTTGGATTCGCTCCAGGCGGGGCACGAACCATCGGTCCACTTCAACCAACCTGGGTTCAAAAAGGATGCCGCCAGCCAGATGACCACACGCCGCCGAGTGCATCGTCAACGCCAAGCACTCTTGTCAGTACCCACCACATATGATTCTGCCTTCGGTTCAAGATGTGAACCTGCACCCACTCGTCGCTGTCACCACCTAGTGAGGTGTCTTCCTGGAGCTGCCGATGCCGGTTCTGCTACTGACAGACCTGGTGTCGATGAGCTGGATGATGGTACTAGCATCATTGAGCCATCGATCAAAGAGTAGTCAAGTCTACACTGCAATGATAAAGTGATGGATGGTGAATCGGAGACAAGTACCGCTGCTGCTGCTTGTGTCGAAGATTTTCGTAGCAAACCTGTGATTGGTGCGGCTTTTCGTATAACACTGCTGCTTACCGCCATACATAAATTGCTCAGCTTCTACAAAATACCCAAAAATCATCACTGAATATCTGCAGAAAAAATAATATGTTATTTGAACTAGGTTCAAAGAGTATATAAAAAAAAGGAATTTATTGTTGTGTTATATTTATTTAAAAAAATTCCCTTTATATAAAAACAAATTTATTGAAAAATAAGACAAAAAAATGTTATATGACAATTTATATGACCTCGTCACCATTCGGCACAGGTCGATAGCACTCTTGCCGAGAGTAAATTATCTCTGGTGGTTGGAACATGAGTTGCCAGTGCGCTTCTAGTGGGCAGTACTTAACATAAATGGACAGTAGATATGAATTGGTGGGAAGGGGGCTGGAAGGGAGCTGATAGCACCACCTATACGTTTAAAACATAAACAAATATGGCTGCAACGTGGTGGCTAAATCACCAGCTCGCCTGGTGGCAAAATCGATTATTAATACACTAGCACCACCTGGGTGTTGAACATGAAAACTAATGACAAACTAATAAAAACCATGATGTGTGCATACGACGGAATGCGTGTGGGAGAGGGGGGGGGGGCGGCCTGCCAACTAACTAACCTATGAGAAACATTGGAAGGGGAGGGGAATGTTAAGATAATGTGATCNGGGGGGGGGCGGCCTGCCAACTAACTAACCTATGAGAAACATTGGAAGGGGAGGGGAATGTTAAGATAATGTGATCGATTGGAGGAGGGTCAGTCGTCTGCTGGACGTGGTGCTGTAGGAACCTCCGGTAATATATTTTTTAAATACATTTTAGTGATAATTATTTAATAATTGTTAAAAATTTATTAAAATAACCTTTCTTAATATTTTTGGAATTATTTAATACATACATTTATTATTATTATTATTATTTTTTTGAATTGAAGGTTATTTAAGGTGAAGGCCATTGGGTCAATGTCAAGGGTCGAGGTCAAGTTCACCTGGATCCAAGATAGCGGTCGGGTGGCATCATAGCTTGGCAGTCAGTCTGCGCCTGGCACCTGTCCCAGGTCCTGTTATGCCCGACTTACCCAAATTATACTACTTCGTAGCTAAAGGAAAAACGAGAAATGTTTCAATTTCTTAGATGATGTACAGAATGACCTCAATATTAACAGCTTATGCCATGGATATCCAGCGGGTTTTAAATAATTTCTTGGGTTATTTATAGCTTTTTCATCAACATTTAAAATATTGTATGGCAAGCTCTACTGCCCTCATTTACTACCAAAGATATTTTTAAGTGCTGAAAAATGAGAAATTGTCGAATACTGTCGACTATAAGCAAGGATAAGAAATATGTGTAACATGACACTGGTGATATATACCATCTTTTGAAGATAAATCATTATTATTGCACTGTTATATCTTNTTAACAGCTTATGCCATGGATATCCAGCGGGTTTTAAATAATTTCTTGGGTTATTTATAGCTTTTTCATCAACATTAAAAATATTGTATGGCATGCTCTACTGCCCTCATTTACTACCAAAGATATTTTTAAGTGCTGAAAAATGAGAAATTGTCGAATACTGTCGACTATAAGCAAGGATAAGCAATATGTGTAACATGACACTGGTGATATATACCATCTTTTGAAGATAAATCATTATTATTGCACTGTTATATCTTNAAATATGTGTAACATGACACTGGTGATATATACCATCTTTTGAAGATAAATCATTATTATTGCACTGTTATATCTTATCTACACTAAATGTATTCTTCTTGATTAGACGTAATGCGTATACGCTATAACGAGAGTGTAAGGTATAATTACATTTTTGAATGTTCTCTCCATAGACGGGGATCTCAAATATCAATGTTAGCACATTTAATTTACGTAGAGCAATTGTTTGCACATAAAATATCACTGATGAAAACATATCTTCTAATCTTCACCACTGTTATCCGATTGAATAGAATCTGTGTTTACGTTCTGTTATGCTCCTCATGCCCTCCGAGAAATTTTTTGCCCCCAGATTCCCATATTCGAAAGTTGGAACATTCCTGGAATTTTCAATTTTCTGTTACTTGAAACAAAAGCTAATGGAGCATTCATATTATTTAAAATTACAATAAACATACAATTGTACGTGTTACAATTAACCAGAAATGCCACAGATTTTTAATTTCCTTGTATTACTGGGTCAGCCACTAATTTTGGCCCTTGGCAAAGTGAACCCACTTGTCTCTGTACTCCTCTGAGTGGTGCCTTATGCTTTTGTTGATACCATGCCAGTATACTACCTAGGTACCAGAACATTATCATTGGCAGTGGTTGTACCAAAAAAANTGCTTTTGTTGATACCATGCCAGTATACTACCTAGGTACCAGAACATTATCATTGGCAGTGGTTGTACCAAAAAAATAAGCGACTGCTATAATTTATTTATAGTATATTTTATGGGCAATGTGTTTCCATTAAAACAGGAAATTNAATAAGCGACTGCTATAATTTATTTATAGTATATTTTATGGGCAATGTGTTTCCATTAAAACAGGAAATTGATGATGATTATTTACAACTTTAAAAAACAATGTTTCAAAAATGTCCTTAGATATTCATCTTCTCTTATTTATACGAAGATATGCAGCAGGGACAAACCAGCGAAAAATTTTATTTTCAAGATAATCATACCAGGTGGTAGGAAAAGGTTCCAACTATATTAAAAAAAAAAACTAACACGATATTATTATATTTGGAAGAAATAAGAACCCGGACAATCTCAAATGATCTTGATTGACGGNCAAAAAAACTAACACGATATTATTATATTTGGAAGAAATAAGAACCCGGACAATCTCAAATGATCTTGATTGACGGGAATCGTTTTGCGGAAACGATCCAACACTCAATGAGTGATGGTTCTATTTTGCATAAGAGCTTAAAGAATTTAACAAAGAATATATGCAACTTGGTTGCATTTTGTAAAATATAACTATGATGTATTTTACGTCTACAATAGTTACTAGCTTGTATTTAAGCTTGTCAGGGATATTCTTATTAACACATGTGGTTAAAGTGTGTTGGAATTTAATCTCCAAAATGTCGGCGAGGAGGAATAAGTTTTTACTTTTGGCTCAGAATATTTACTCTTATACGTAGAAAAGCACAAGATTTCTACGAAAAACTTTTCAGTGGCCAGGACGATGTCTATATTAGCTGGGCAACTACATTTTGTTGTTCAATATGATTGTCTGTAACTTTTGTTTCGGACTGACAAGTGATACATTTTAAAACAAGTAAAAACAGTTATATAATACTTTATCCAACATTTACCTATGTTCTGACGTTATAATATGTTTTGCCCCTCAAAATATTAGATATAACCTTAACTTCAATCCCAAATTATGACACATATTAATGAGTTTCCACTTGTCGCTATATATAGTTNTATTAGATATAACCTTAACTTCAATCCCAAATTATGACACATATTAATGAGTTTCCACTTGTCGCTATATATAGTTAAACAACTATATTTTAATTAAAAATTAATGAAATATATAATTATAAATGTCCTTATTACAACTGAAACACCAAACGTTAAAAATAGTATAGTGCAAGAAGGAATCATGCTAGCATAAGAGAACCAACTCACATATAATATTTTACAAAATAGAAAAAAATTAAAATTTACATTTTTTTAAAAATATCGAAATTTGAAAATTGGCTTATTAACATCACCACAAAAAGTATACAATCAACATAAACACGTGAGAAAATAGCTGAACAAACACTCACGATGCTCAAATAAGACACGCAAGGAAATCTTTGAACTTAGATATATCTGTTTCAGCCAATTGTTGGTTGGTTCCTTTTTACCTAACTACGTCCATTTATCGTCTATTTTTCACTTGTAGGCAGATTATTATTTACAGACATCTTAACACAGCATTTTTTCCTGTTCATTGGAGTTTCCACACGTCCTAGGTTTGGAATTCATAGTGAACATATGAGCAATATTTAAATCAAGAATTCATTATACTCGTGCTTAAGCATCATTTTCAATTCATAGTGCCAGATACAAGTGTAACTTTTGATAGCCTGAAGTAATGCTTCATGAAGCACTGCTTATAATGTATTCACAGTCACGAAATAAGTTCTACTTATTCCTGAAGTATTTATAGTCAAAGAAGCATTGCTTATTCACGCATAAAAGTAGTCCTTCATCAAGTCTGCTTCGATGTAAACTTAAGCACTCAGTATTTCTATTAAAAGTGTGCAATTTGCGAAATATTTTCATTCCAAATATTGTTTCCTTAAAATATTTGACAGAAACAGGAATATCATCTAGATGATTACGTCGGACAAATGGGAAAATTAAAATCCTGCACTTTGATGTGAACACATTGCTCCTTTTCTTGACGTTCGCGTACAATTGATTTTGGTTAATAGGACGATTTTTAACAATTTGTATATGAAATAAGTTACGACGCATAAGTAAGAGCACTAAATCATTTTTAATGTTTCTTATTTGTAAAATAATCGCATGTTCAGGTGTATGACAAGAAAACAACATAACGTCTTGTACTATAACTATGGTACAAATTACGGTACAAAATTATGACACGGACGCGGGGGAGGGCTTAATACAAAACCCCGGCCACAAATTCTACATAAATCGGTCGAAAAATGCAGATGCCAGTCACAAGAGTGGTAAACAATATGGTACGGAATTAAGGTACGGTCACTAGCGCAAAGTGCTTAACCCCTTGGCAGGGGGAGGGAGGGCTTAAAAAGAAACGCCGACCCAATTACAACCTAAATCTAACGAAAAGTGCAGATTACAGGTCAAAAAGAAGGTGAAAAACACACACCTCCAGTTATCGCATCTCCTCCCAGGAGAGCTCGGNAACTCCTCCCAGGAGAGTTCGGGATGCTGCCAGTGGGTGGGGGAGGGGTTCGAGAGAGGAAGGTCCAGTGGTGTGCACAAACATTGTTCTACCATTCACCTGTATTTCGAACTTTTCTGACGCTCTGCTACAATTCTACTTCCAGAATATTCCTCCACCTCTCGTAATAAAGCTTAACCGAGTTCGTATGCACTCACTTTAATCATATTTTGCATAAAAACTAAGTATTTTTTACTAGGCATTTCCAACACACCTTTTTTCTCTCTGTTTTTATTTATATTTATTATAAATTAAATATTATTTATGGACAGAATATCATTCAAAGTTCACTTTAAACAAAAATAATGTAATTTACATTAACAGGCGTATACAACGCTTGTGATACACGGCAAATATTTCGGAAACCAAGAAATACGTCATAAAATAAGTGATTTTTCCAAGGTTTGATTGAAAAAGCGTGAAAAAACCGCTTATAAACAAAAATCATAATCTCTAATATTTTTTAATAAACGTATTTCCAAACATTTTGTATCAAGAGTGAATGCCTCCCTCAGGGAACGCGCTAGGCTATTAAGTGAATCTATGGTTCTCGTCGTATTTTTTATAAAGAATCCCTACCGGTAGGTCAGATCCCTACAGCCTGTATACTGAGTGCGTAGGCTTCGTGAATGTGGCGGCAAGGTGGGCACGTCGTAACATGCACACCGTCCACATTACGTGTGACGATGCCGCAAGCATTCTTTGATGCACCGCTCGGGTCGACACCGACTCCAGCTCTCTCAACCTAGGCGAACGGCTTCACCTATTGTGAACTAATTCTTCGTTTTCGTGTCATAATTCCAGTTCCAGAGGTATTATTGCAAATGTTTGATTTAAGGAAAATTACAATTTTCTAGTTGTTTGATCCTTTTCTATATAATTTTCACCGCGTGTTATTTCCTGCTTGCAAAGGTTCAGGAACTTATTGATAAAATATCAATATATTCCTGACTTTTTACAACAAGCTGATAACACACAACTAACATTTCACACAAAAATACTAAACAACCCGTAAAATGAAAATTTTTATAAAATCGCACATTGTCAGTAGTTACTATGAATTCTGAAATTATGGCGCGAGAACGAAGAATTTCTGCAAAAAGGGCGAAGCTGAGCCTTAAGGTGGCCGCGTGGTTGAAGGAATTTTGCACGTCTGAGGCCTAAAGCACGGGAGCGCTAGGGGCGCCGGAGACAATGCGCATCAACTCTTTCATCGCCTCTACGCGCAAAGCACTGAACTGGCCCATAGTCTTGCCATCGATAACGTGCCTTTATGAGACTTTCAGCGAAGACTTTACACCAAATTATGACATTATCATAAAAATAAACGTTTGATTCATGTCCCTTATATTTTTTTTTTTTTTTTTAGTGCATCAATGTTCATACCTAAAAATTACCGTGAAAGCATCCGTTCGAACCATTTTCACTATCACAAAAACATGCTTTAGAGATAAATGGAGAAACTGAGAAACATATACAAACGTTTAACATTTCTTAAATGCTATTCGCAAGCAGACCTCAGTCAGACACGTCGGACGGTTTTCTAATAAAACGTTGTCTGCACACCGTTTGGCGGCCTACCCAAGCGAACACCTTAAGCCGCGTACACACGAGCGAACTGAACGCCGCCGTCGCAAATAATGAACATCAGCCGACGAATAACAAGTTTGCCTGCGCGGACGAGACTGCGAATGTCGCTGCGAACATAATTTTGTTACATGTTGACGACGCGCTCCAATCTACTCGGAGTCGGTTTTGAACCCGCACATCAAAGGAATGGTCGGGACGTCCTTATACGCAGTGTGGAGTCTGCGTGATATGACTTTCCCACCTTGCACTTTTCAGCTTCGTGTTCACTTTAATAACTTTTGAAAAAAATCTCTGTTCTAATGCACTAAAAATACGTTGTAGATATTCTTGTAAAAGTTTCGTAATGATCCAAGATATTTGGAATTGTAATTCTGCAAACAAGGAAGAACTGCTGTGCAGTTGTCTTCTCGTTACATACGCCGCTGCCACGGCCCTCACAGCAACTTGCAAGTAAATTGTTTGATGGTTCTGCAGTGTAAAAGAAAGGTGGAACATACAGTGCCGCAGAGAAGTCCGTGGTGCGATGTGTTCGCGGCATAGTCCAGCGTCATGAGCAACAATGCGAGCATATCACGCGTCTCTTGTTCCATGCTCGTGACGTTCGTTAGTGTACGCGGCGTGGCGAGTTCACATTTCAATTCGCTGACTTACGGAGACTAGCCACCACGTTCATGGCGCTCTTCATGCTAAGCCTGAGCTACCCGCACTTCAGCAGTATGAGAATGTCTGTATCTTAGAGAGAAAAAAAAGGTTCAGATAGCCCTTATCATAAGAACATTTCGTCACAGCAAAACTAACTTTCGTGGATGGAAAAAACATTTTTCTTGTGATAATTCAATTGGCCACGCACAGAAATAAGTATAATGTTGTGCCAAGAGTATTAATGTAACTATAATAGTAATTTTTGGTTATCTGTGTTCTATCACTAACTAATGTTGCTGCAAATGTAATATCTTTTTAAGCTATTCATGTTCACCTAACATTGAGTAATTTTGTAACAACGTTAATTCCTTACTATACTGACGACATATGTTGCTGCAAAACAAATTTTGTGTTGAATTGATGTTAACATTAGTGTTAAAAATCTTCTGCTAGTTTCTTTGCTTAAAAAAACAATATGATATCTAATACATTAAATACATATAACTAAAGAAAAAGAAATGCGTCTGAGAGTGTAATCGAACCTTCGCCTTAAGGACTTGACGTTTTTCACTTCATAAAATCAGACGTCCTACCAACGGCACTATTTAACACATCGAACTAAGAGTCATATTGTGGGTATTTAGTTCAATACAACGACACTGCAGCTTTCTTTCTTTACGTGGAAATACACAATTCTCTAGAAATATATGCATATTTGGCACACGTAAACTGCTTTGCAAGGTTGGAGGGATGGTCTAGGATACATTAAGTTCTCATTCTATGCTTTAACATTTAAATACAGTGTTTTCATTTTACGAGGTTATCGCTGTTCACTATCCTCAATTTTATAACGCCAAGTCAATGTAAAATTGTGTTGGATGGACATTACTTCAATGTTGGAGTAACGCAAAATTTTTTGTTCTTTCTGTTATTTTTAGCTTAATATAACAATTTGCTGCTGCAAAATTACCTATAGAGATTATTAATATTAACAATTTAAACTTTATAAGTAGTAGGGTTATGTTCAGTCTGGCACAAGGGCTGAGGACTGTGGTGCTGTAGCGCCGTCCGCCATTTGGTTTTTGCACTTTATGCTCTATCATTTCTTCTTTTATTTTCATTATCTATCATTTCGTCTTGTATTTTATTGCTATATAATTCCATTTTGTATTTTCATGCTCTATTATTCCGTATTGTTTTTTCATTCTCTCTCATTCCGTCTTAGTTGTCTGTCATTCCATCTTGTCTCTCTCATTCCATCTCTTTCTCTCTTTCCTTTCTTTCTTGTCTCCTTCTTCACCTGCCATCTACGTAGTTCCCTCGCCGCCTGCCAAGGGCACTAGTGCGTGTCCGCCATCTTGTTTGCAGTAGTTCCTTCACCGCCTACAAGGTGCGCTGGTGTGGCTCTCGCTCTAATGCCATGTTGGTTCTAGAGTTGGCTGCTAGGGACGCTGCTTTTTCACTTCGGAGCTCAAAATATTGACAGGAGGAGGGCGGGATCGAGCTGCCAAAACTCAGACGTTCTAGACCACTCGGATATTTGGTATATGTTTTCCGATATGGGTTTAAAATAAGTATTTGTAATATCATGTGTTTGGGGAAAAAATTTTATTTAATAAAAATGTAAGTTTTCGTTGTCATATTTATTTCTGAGAAATAACATTTTAAGTCACTTTTCTTAAAAGTTTTTTAAAAATTAAAATTATGAAAAGCCCCCCATAAAAATAAAAGACAATTTTTTATATTTAATTTAGGTTACTGGTGAATTTGCGAGCATGCATGGACAGGCAAGGCAGCTGACCTTGACAAAGTTAAAAAAAAATCTGTGCTTGCATGGCAAGAGCTGTGTTAGCATTTTCACAGGCCTGCACCTTCACGGTGTCAGGTAACTGGAGTCTGCACACGTACGTGCTTCCACGTAGTTTTCACACCTGCTCGGTGATTTAAAGATTTAATTTTCCATACCCGGGAAGAATGATAGAAACTTTGAATTCTTGATATCTTAATAATTGTTCATGAAATAAAACGTACAGTAAGCCAGAACCCCGTGCAATCGCACTTTTAACTGTTAATGTGCTAGGAAATATGCGAATATTAATACTTTTTTGTTTACGAAAAAAAGGGGTATTCAGCTCTGCGTTTTATGAAAATTAAACTGCCAGGATGCGCGGGCAAGCTCTCGATGCACCTGTCATAACAGGCAAAGAGTGTACGCGACAACATTACTCAACTGCGAGGAAGGAAGGGGGGAAGTGTTGTCGATCCCGAGCCAAGTGAACGCTAACTGACCTTGATTGCACGCCAGCTACCGTGCGGCCTTGGAGCCGTGCATCAGCGGTGGCGTAAGGGGCAGTGGTGGCGTAGTGCCCAGGGCGCTCGCCTCCCACCACGGCAATCCGGGGTCGATCCCCTGCGGGTTCACTCCCGGATTTTCGCATGTGGAAATCGGGCTGGACGATGCCGCTTGCCGGCGGGTTTTCTCGGGGGTACTCCCGTTTCCCCTGCCCTTGCATTCCAGCGCCGCTCCATCCCAGGGTCTCAGTTCTGTCATGCCCGGGGATGACGGTCACCTACGGGTCCCAGCTGGAAAGACCGTCACTCAGAGGGTGTTGCCTTGCCCTGGGTGCACTCCCCACACGCCATTTATTTACTTGCGTGTTTAAAAAACTAATGACATTTGAATTATTCACATACCGAAGAAAGCAGAAATGTTCTGCGGCCAACGATAATATGTAATAAATGTGCAAAGAAATAAATCCACAATTAATTGCGTTTCTAGCTAAAATGTCATAATACTGACACTAAACACAACTTAAGAGAAAATTCACTGGTTATACATCCGAGCTGCATCGTGAAAGTGAAGTAGATGTGCTCAACATGCTGAACCTATTTCGCTTGTATATGCTATTGTAGAATAATATCTATCTCTTAGACAGGAAAGGCGACGGCAGGAAAGAGAAAACGTACGTTATAGCTGGGAACAATAATTTCCATGGCACTTTGATTGGCTGGTGTAAAAATAGATTATAAGAAAGTTTAACTCCACTTTACGTACGGACACGAGCTACAGGTATTGAATTCCATGCTGGTAGTAGACAAACCTTAGTGTAGTTCGTATGAACAGTCCTTGGGCTGAGCACCCGCACGAGGCACTGTCGTGTCGCTGCCGGCACGAGTCGGCGAGAGGAGTGGAGGTGAGGCGGTGAAGGAAACAAAGGCGTTTAATATTAGTTATTCACACGTAGGTGTCAAGGCTCGTGGCTCTATATGCAGTTCGCTAGCAATGCCCGACACCGTACTGAATACTAATGTTTACTGCTGCTCTCTTTTATAGGTTTAGTCGTGAGTCTTTAACAAACTATTTTCGAGGCGTTCGATGCCTACATCCAATATGTCCTTGCAATGGTTCTGAATATCTGTTTCAATGGCGAGGTGTGAAATCGAGGTAGCGAATGTATGCTCTATGGAATCTTTAAGCACTTTTAGGTTCTCTTCATTTTGTGCAGATGTCACACTCAGTCTGTCGACGATAATTTGCCTTCGAACACTAGTTACGTACTCTTCCATGGTCACCATATCACGGACGATCTCGGTCTTCACACACTCCATATTCGCCCCAAGCTCAGACAAGTAAGTGCGAAAGGATTTTCTCTGATCAGCCAACAAATTGCGTAATTTCGAAATGAAGCCTTTACCAGTTTACTGGACGAAATATTTAGTAGTAGAATCTTCGGATCGTTCGGGGTTGGCAACATTTCGAATTATTCTTCTACTAGCATCGCAAGTTCCATAATTTCTTGGTACGAGACGACCTCCATCTTCGTCTTTGTCAAGCCGCAACTTGAGGCTACTCTGCCCGAATTTCGATATGGTGTAACTCATTCTCAACAGTTGACGATGAACTGATCGAATCCACTTTGGTACCTGCCATTATATACAGGCTAGTCTTTTAAAATCACCAAAAAATTTTACTTGTCTTTTAGCACAAATATCATGGGCTACTGAAATATGACAATGTCATATATGTACTAACTTGGTCATCGTAAGCATGCCACAAATTCACATCGTCTATGCAAAAAAAGCGCTAATACATTAGCATTATCGCTCAGCATTAACAATATCAGAGTGCTAACATAAACATGGGCCAAATAAATAATCGGTAGACTAAAAGAAGAAACTAAACACGCCTTTTAAATGGCTCATTTAACCCCGGACCAATTTTAAGAGCCCCAAATATTTACTGTCCACGTCGTGGTCTACTTGTATTACGAGTTTCGCTCAAGCCGAGTGATTTGTTCCCAGTACTTGAGAAAGTTACCAAATGCTGTGTATATTTGCGGTTTTATTATCTCATAATTTTTTTTATGTTATGGCGCAGCTAAGGCAAGAGTGCCTTTTCTTCCACACAACAACACTGTAATTAAATTTAGTCTCATGCATAACAATTCAGCCACAAAATGAAAATAATAATACAGAAAACATACTACAGAAATGGTTAAAACTTAAAACTAAGATACCCAATTGCACTCACACGCACACATATGCACACAAAATCACACACAGTTATGAGTGATTAAGGGAGGGGGAAAGGTAAAGTTAGATCACTAGTATCATTGAGTAAAGATATACCTAGAATGGACTTCCCAAGGTTAAAGTTTCTGACCACTCCATCAGGTAAGAATCTGTAGTTCTTGGTATGAACACCACATAGTTCTAGTTCATTTTCGTGGCGGCTGCGTGGGGAAGTCGGCAGCGTTGCCACTGTGACATCTACCCTCTCTCTCTCTCTCGCACTCATACTCCATATCTGTCGCTCCCAGACCAAACTCCGCAACAGTAGAACGTGTTCTGAGTGTCTGCTTTACCCACGAAGCTGGCACAGGCAAGATTGCGGACACCCCAGTTATTACCTCAAGCCGCATATGTCCGNGTAGAACGTGTTCTGAATGTCTGCTTTACCCACGAAGCTGGCACAGGCAAGATTGCGGACACCCCAGTTATTACCTCAAGCCGCATATGTACGTTTACGAAAAGATTACGGGTTCTGTAAAACGTATGTATGAACAAAATGAAACATCATCTACGCGTGGTAACGGGAAACGTTGTAAATTACTCACACGGTCATAATAACACAATAAACACAACTTTATAAAATACGCAATAACTGCGTATGAATGTACTGCATATACATTATCACACAATGTCTCTGTAGGATGTATGAGTTGTATGGGTAGNTTTCTCTGTAGGTTGTATGGGTAGGTCAATGGGTTGATGCGCGGGTCTAAACGTCATAATTTTAGTCTTCAGAGTTCAAGTCTGCATCGTATAGCGAAATTTTTTATGCGATACATTATTGATGTTTATAACGTATGCTCTTGTTAGAAAACGTTTATTTCCAGAATCACTTTGTCTAAAAGCAATTGTACGTAAGTNATAACACAATAAACACAACTTTATAAAATACGCAATAACTGCGTATGAATGTACTGCATATACATTATCACACAATGTCTCTGTAGGATGTATGAGTTGTATGGGTAGCTCAATGGGTTGATGCGCGGGTCTAAACGTCATAATTTTAGTCTTCAGAGTTCAAGTCTGCATCGTATAGCGAAATTTTTTATGCGATACATTATTGCTGTTTATAACGTATGCTCTTGTTAGAAAACGTTTATTTCCAGAATCACTTTGTCTAAAAGCAATTGTACGTAAGTNCTGTTTATAACGTATGCTCTTGTTAGAAAACGTTTATTTCCAGAATCACTTTGTCTAAAAGCAATTGTACGTAAGTAACGGCACAGTGCAATCGACTGGCTGTGTGGCTGCCTGCTAATAAAATTGATTGGTTTCTGAAGTATATGATTGGATATGTGTAGCTGAGTAAAAATAACAGGCACACATAAAAGCCTTTAGTTTAATGTTGTGATAGTTCTGACTTATTTTGGCCTTCTAACCGTAAAAACTTGTTTAATTAAGGAAAGCACAAGATTGATTATTATGCTCATTAAAGATACATATGTAAATACATGGGCCTAGTCAGGGGTGGGGAAATGGGAGGAGTGATATCGGGACATATACCCTCCCACTGAAATGTAAATAAATTATTCAAAACTAAAATTTTGAAACAAAATGATAACTTTTATTTTATTTTAATATAATAAATGTTTGATCCCCTTTGAACATGAAGTATATTTATAGCATATTGAGGTTCCCTAACTGTATATTAGCACACTGATTATAAATAAATGTAACTATTAAATTTTAATATTATAGCTTTCGTATCTCCCCCCGAAGTAAATTCCTGGCTACGTAACTGTGGTGAATAGTGCTCGTACTTAGATACCTAAATAAATNCGTATCTCCCCCCGAAGTAAATTCCTGGCTACGTAACTGTGGTGAATAGTGCTCGTACTTAGATACCTAAATAAATGCAATATTCAGGGGGAAGAAACAATCTTCGTGGTTTTGGATGCACCACAAAGCGCCTACCTATAATATTTGATTGCATTCGTACCCCTGCCACCCTGCGAGTTGTTTCGCCTGCCATTTACCATTTTTCGTTAGCACTTTAGGTGACGTGTGGGTATGAACTGATTCGTTTTTTCTCCTCTTCTGTTATATAAACTTTTATGCCTTCTGTTATGCTCGTGGGTATAATATAAGGTAGCAGAAATTGGATTTCGTGTAGTGCCGGCTTAAACGACTTACGCTTCTCGCAGAATTTAGGCATACTCCATAAAACCATTTTTAAATATTGGAAGAAATACAGTTTTGAAACTATGATACACTACACACTGCTAGTATCTTACTAACATATTAAAATTAACGCTGTTAATTGGTAGGGAAATGCTAGTAAAGGGGAGAAAATACCCACGATGAACGAATCGAAACTCAACATGCTCTATGAATTACACTTTTAGTTATGAAGATAATCTAACATGATATAAAANCTATGAATTACACTTCTAGTTATGAAGATAATCTAACATGATATAAAATATATGTCGTTCGCATAGTATAATCGTGCAAACAAAGTGAGGTATATGATAATTGAAAAAAGGTATCTATTCATTCAACAAAACATAGGGAACAGAGAACAAGTAAATTATAATTTGGTTAATATGCCACAAAGTTAAGACACAAGAATGCACCACTGTAACAAATAATTAAAATTTTTTCATATTGTTCATAAATTGTTATTATTATCCAATTGTAGACTAGAATACGACAAACATTCCAGAATAAATGAAATAATTTTGACACATTGAAAATATTTACAAAAGTATTATGTTCTTCTTTGTAACCACTGTACACTATGAAAAGATAAATTATGTGATTCGACTGCGTTTAAACACACCTGCACACTTTAATTTAGCGTAAGCTGCAAAGACTGAAGTAAAACTGGGTTTACCATAGAAAGTTTAAGGGTTAAGTTATGTGTTAAGACGTGAACAGAAGAAAAATAAGTGTGTTACCTCTCGTATTGGTTTCTAATGGAACTTAGCAGGTCATGTGCNTTAAGACGTGAACAGAAGAAAAATAAGTGTGTTACCTCTCGTATTGGTTTCTAATGGAACTTAGCAGGTCATGTGCGTTGTTGGGATTCCTTTAAGCATTGAATGAAATAGTTAAATTTAACACCCTAGTAATGCTTGTGAACACAGCAGACGATGTTGTTGGAGGGAAACGGTTATTTAGAGTATTGTAAGTATGAACAATATCAAAATATCGTGGGTGTGCATATACAAACAATTATATTTATTCACAAAAATAAGATTCATTCAGAGAAAAGGTTGGTTTTGAAGTATGATATGCTTAAATATGGTTGTGAAATACAAAGTTAGGTTAGGAACAAAGATAACCATATCAGACTTGCCACCTGTTTCCATTTCTTATAATTAATTATTAAAACATTATTGGAAACTGCAAATACAGAATACATGTTTCCGTATGACAGATACGCTCTTACTGCATAGTTCTTAATGCATAATTTTTTATTGTAAACTTAACTTAGTTATAAGCGATTCGCACCTAGTCATTCAACCGATGTTGAGAGTAGAAATAGTTGTGTTTTGTAATGTAGTCAGAAGTAGAATATTGCGACTCTCTTTGTTATGTCTACTTTCCTTGCGTTCGTTAGTGTTACCATTACTGATAATAACTTCAGTGTCAACTTTATCGCACTGTTATGAGTTCGAGGTTTCAGTGTAGAATATAAAATGGTGGGCTGTGTTACACTCGTGTAACTGTAGACACATAGCTGCCAGCTTTTCAGACAATAACCACTATTTCACATCATTATTGTTAACATGGATCTTATAGAGACGACAATTATATTANCCAGCTTTTCAGACAATAACCACTATTTCACATCATTATTGTTAACATGGATCTTATAGAGACGACAATTATATTAAGGCTTTAAAACAAACATCATTTAGAATTGAGTCTTCTACGTGATCATCAATGTTTTTTTCTGGTAGTATGCGTGAGGTTTTCTGCATAATGAGATGCACACTCATACAGCGTTCGCATTCGTCCAAGTACGTAAATGTAAATGTCTCGGGAAATTACATACGCTAGTACACGGGAAAACGAATGTGTGTGCGTCTCGCGCCCTTTACAGCTCATAGGTTACTGTTTTGAAAAGCTTTTTAAATGTAATTAATAATTGTTAGTCCTAATACTTCTTTTTCTAAAGAGTGGCACGGAGGCATTAACCGAAAAAGGCCCCTGAGAAAAGTTCTAAACAATGTATACTGTTTAACAGTTAATGATCTAGACGGGACAAGATAAACATAACCAGTTTTCTTCTTGATTTGTTATAAACTTGTCGTGGCAATGAATTTAATGTTAATATTCTGGGCAGTGAGAACAATGGGCAGTGAGAACACAGAGCAAGGCATGGATAAGTGTAAAAATAATATCAAAATTCAAAAATTAATTTTTATTAATTCTATTATTAGTGTTAAAATAATATTTACCGATAGATTTTATAAGGTGTAATAAAAAATTATAGATAACGGCGTTTACTGCGTCAAATTCTTATTCATTCCTTTTTTGAAAAAAAATCTGTGATTGATTTATATCAACACTTTCATTGTTATACGCTTTTCAGCTACATCTCCTAGTGTGTTGATAACTTTAAAAATTTGCGCCTACGTTCCAGAACATTTTCATTATTTGTTTTGCGTCAAAATACTTGTTCAGAATCTTACCTGCTGGCTAGTTTCTGTAACGTGTGCTAATAAGTATGCCTGTCGGAATGAGGTAACTATCGAGCCAAGTGGAGTATGTTTATATACGTAAGTGCATTCCTAGGTTCAAACACAGCCTTAATGACACTTGAATCAATCAATTTAATGTAGCGATTATTTGTGCGAACAGTCACCTCTGTAGTAGATCACAACCCCAAACTGTAAACACACATCTTCATTTTAGACCTTCGTGCCTGTAACATATATTTCTCGACTAGTGAACAATCATGTCCTGTCAATTTCCTTTCACATACGAACGGAATGACAACGCTAGAATAACGAATGACATCATTCATGATTAATATAAAATTTGTAATTGTAAGTGCTAACAGTACTCGTATTTTATCATGAACACCTAAACTATATTTAATAGTAAATTAGAATTAAAACTTATGGCCGTGAAATATTTTTTTACAATTCATTCTCGCAGAGGTAAATAAAACGATATAGTTGTTGATATCGCTGCAAATTTCAGCATACACAGTATTCTACGACAGAAACGAAACACATACCATGGTCGCCATCAGTAAATCATGAGTTGGGTATTGACACCTGCAACTACACCTAATAACTCGCGTGAGACAGGCTCGCTTATAGCAGAACGTGAACGAACACGTGGGTGAGTCAAGGCCAGGATGTTGACCTACTTTTGCCGGCTGTGGAACTGGCAACACTGCACGGGTGGCGAGGTGTTTTGACTGCTACCTCCCAGTCGAGAACACTAGCGCTCCTCTGAATCAGCCCTAGCACTAACAACGAAACTGGTCAGACTTTTTCCTATCCCATGGCTACTCGAGTGCATTTATTTACTCAAAGCTAGTACTGAGTAATTTCTCGTAAGCTACTTCAAACAAATATTTGCGAACGGAACTTGTGAAGGTAGTGACTGACTCCACTTGCGTAAAACGCTATTCCAAGCAATTAAAAGGCGGCAGCTATTAACGGGGAATGATATGGAGTGGTAATTAGTTCTGTCCAGTAAAATGTCAAGTTTACCTGCTATACGAGAACGAGTTCCATGCTTGTGATTAGAAGANCAACACTGCACGGGTGGCGAGGTGTTTTGACTGCTACCTCCCAGTCGAGAACACTAGCGCTCCTCTGAATCAGCCCAAGCACTAACAACGAAACTGGTCAGACTTTTTCCTATCCCATGGCTACTCGAGTGCATTTCTTTACTCAAAGCTAGTACTGAGTAATTTCTCGTGAGCTACTTCAAACAAATATTTGCGAACGGAACTTGTGAAGGTAGTGACTGACTCCACTTGCGTAAAACGCTATTCCAAGCAATTAAAAGGCGGCAGCTATTAACGGGGAATGATATGGAGTAGTAATTAGTTCTGTCCAGTAAAATGTCAAGTTTACCTGCTATACGAGAACGAGTTCCATGCTTGTGATTAGAAGACAAAAATTGGATCCGCGAGGCTGGGTAGAGAGATGTTTGGTTCGCAGCACTTTAAATAACAGTAGTCATGTTCTCTTTCATGTACTTGTTAACAGTGGCAGTATCGTGCTTGAGAAACGTAGCCCTCGTATAATCATCAGTATTTTGGTTTTAAACATTTGTATGAAACAGAAATTTCTGTACTGCACATTGTGTGGTAATTTATATAAAAATACTACATTTTGAGTTGTAATGAGGTATCGATTTCTCTCCCCGCTTATTCCGGCGTTTCGCTACTTTTCGGTGATTTGTTCGGAAGTGTTTTGTGGATGGAGTTTGGCTTAAAATAGCTGATAGTCTTTTCACACCTCGAACAATCAGGCAAATCCAAGCCACAATTATACGAACTATGAAGATTGTTTGGCATTACATTGTGTCTGGAACACCGTTTAACGAAAGTTTGTAAGAAGTTTGTTGCCTTCTTTTCGGGCGAATGTGGCTTTCGTGATACGGAAGGTTGCGTAACAGGAAGGTAAGCTGAACACCAGGGAAGAGAAAGTATACAGCGAAGTGGTGCAATATAAGGAGGGATTAGCAAACACGAGGCGAGTCGCTCTCAGCAGCAGGCAAAGTAGCTACGCCCGGAGGGTTGTTCGTATAGTAACGTTATTCAAACACTGCGAAGGGAAGGGCTGACATAAGATCATATAGTAATATAGTTCACACATCAGGGAATTTACTCCAGCGACATACGCCTTGCCAATCTGCGCTAGGCATACTGCAAGACTGTTTTATACTGGGTTATTCATCTTGGCCGTTAGTACAAGAAGACAACCATAAAATAATTCTGTTTGACAGCGAAATCGAACTCATTTTGCTTTTGTTTGTATACACAAACAACTCGACAAGTAATTTTCAGGGGCTGCTTTGTGTATTGGTTGTCTTAAACCTTTTGTTTTATTAACATATTATAGACATACATACAATTATCTGAAAGTCGATAAGGCAACCTAATTATTTTATAGACACGTATTGTTGTTAATCTTGGTGACTTTCCTACAAATAGCCTAAATATTTCACTAGGGTAGTGGTAAATGTTATCGCACAAGAATAACTCGAATGCCTACATCGTCGTGGTTCTTGCAGACACATCAATTGAAAAATTANGTAAATGTTATCGCACAAGAATAACTCGAATGCCTACATCGTCGTGGTTCTTGCAGACACATCAATTGAAAAATTATGCCCCGGAACACAAAACTCCTCATCGAAGGCTTTCCAGAGGGTAATGACTGGTGCCTTTTCGTGACTAAGCTAAGTAACCATTTGTAAATTTTATTATAAATTTGGAATATTGTTTCTTGCAAAAACGTTTTGTTATGGATTTTGTTATTTCTCTTTGAGTCTGCTTGGAATTTCTCAAGATCATGTGGTCTTTCACTCCGGCACACGTTGCATTCAACGGTATGCTGAAATATACTATAATGATCACACTGATTGGCCACAGCGAGTGTTNGTAAATGTTATCGCACAAGAATAACTCGAATGCCTACATCGTCGTGGTTCTTGCAGACACATCAATTGAAAAATTAGGCCCCGGAACACAAAACTCCTCATCGAAGGCTTTCCAGAGGGTAATGACTGGTGCCTTTCCGTGACTAAGCTAAGTAACCATTTGTAAATTTTATTATAAATTTGGAATATTGTTTCTTACAAAAACGTTTTGTTATGGATTTTGTTATTTCTCTTTGAGTCTGCTTGGAATTTCTCAAGATCATGTGGTCTTTCGCTCCGGCACACGTTGCTGCATTCAACGGTATGCTGAAATATACTATAATGATCACACTGATTGGCCACAGCGAGTGTTTACCGTCATTTTACAGTTTTGCATCATTTATAAAAGCATAAAAATAACTAAAAGAATGACGTGTAATTAACTGCTTGAACATTTTTGTCTTTATTCTCTAAAACTGGTCAACATTATACCCAAAATCCAATTTTAACAAGATGTTACTTAAATATCTAATGAACCTAATTTTCTCTACATGGGTGCAAATAATTTTCAATGAAGTTCTTCAAATATAAAATGGTAGGTCGATCTTGACATCTCGTTGAGAGCAATATCTTTAGAGATGAAACCATAAACATATTAAACCGTAGTGAGACAATTACAAATAANATGAAACCATAAACATATCAAACCGTAGTGAGACAATTACAAATAAACACGGGTTTACCCGGGACTCGAGCCCGGAAAACCTGGTGGCATAAGCTATCATGCAATCAACTGAATAATGGATCAAGTTTTGCATTATGTCTAATGTTTTAAATAATATTTTTTAATAACCTGAATTATTTACAGCATCGTAATTTTGAAAGTACGAGTCTGAGTCACTCAAGAAGTAAGTTTACATAGTCTACCGTAGCGCTACTTTTAAAAAGAATTTGATGGAAATCGATTGATTGGCATAAAAACGGTATTCTTATTTTGTGCTCTCTTACAAATTTGTCTGAAAATGACGCTGTGTATACGATGCTCCTTATAGGAACTGTAAGCATAAAATTTGTGTTTTCATTTAATTAAAATTTTTATTTAATATGAAAAATTTATGAAAGTAATATATGGCCGCACATTTTAAAAATCGATATCTGGCCCCACTAAAAACCTGTAAGTTTACAAATGCCTTCTGTAGCACTAATGGTGTGCAAAATTTGGTAGAAATTAGTTGAATTATTCTGTAAATATGGCAAAATATTCCATTTTCTCACGTGGTTTTTGCATAATTGTTGCATCTAATGGATACTGTAAGTGACAAATTTTGTTTAAAAAATTCTGAAATCGTTTTATATATAACACTTTGACATAAATAATTTATATTAACGCCATTATAAAACAAATCNTAAAAAATTCTGAAATCGTTTTATATATAACACTTTGACATAAATAATTTATATTAACGCCATTATAAAACAAATCTACACCCTCTAAACCATTTTAGTTGACATACCTTACTGTACCATTACTTGCTTATATAATTTGGTGGATGTTGGTTGATAGGCACTCGAGATATAGCATAAAATATCAATTGTTTTTTCGTGTAAAAATCTTTATAAAAGGAGGACACAATATTTATGTATTAGCACATTCGATAATTGTCATGGATAAAGTATACATAGTTAAGTTAAAATCGGTTTCATGTTTTCGTAGGTATAGCACACCAAGATAACATATTTAATAACCACCATTCCGAAAGTAAGTGTCTGGTACATTTAAAACATATAAATAAATACAGCCTACGACAGTACAACTTCTTCGCCAAATTTGGTAGGAATCGGTTGATTCTTTCTCGAGATATGACATTAGAACTCTATATCTCATTTAGGATTTTCTTACAAAATAGCGGCCAAAGGAGTCTGATTGGACAAATATGATGATTGTAGTAGATAATTTCAGCATACAGAGATAAGACGAAATTTCTTAAGTAGTTTCGCAGATATAACATATTGAGCTAAAATTTTTACATACCCTCCATTTTGAAAATATGTGTATGGCTCACTCAAAACATCACTTTACATGACCTGCTCTAGTGCTATGTGTTTACAAAATTTGGTGGGAATGTGTTTCTTTCGCAGACATTACATGCAAATTTAAATATGTCATATGATGCCATCTTACAAAATGGCGGGCAAAACAGCATATGTGTGTTTGTTATATTTACTGCCAGCATATAAAGATAAGTTGGAATTCATTACGTTGTTTCGACGATATGGCACAATTAGCTAAAATATCTATATGGTCCAGTTTGAATAGAAGTGTCGAACCTGTTTTAAACATACCAGTTTACATCAACAGCCGCCGTACTTCCTGTTTGCCAAATTTTGCTGGAATCGGTTAGTTTTTCTCGATATATTACATAAAATATGATTTCCTTGTGCAAAGTTTATAGAAGTGGGAATTTGTTGGCATATATGATACTTGTAATATACACTTTCAGCATACAAAATGTGGTACAAAATGGTTGCATATTATGGTGGCCTAAAACCTAAAATATATGAATAGTATCCATTTTGAAAATACCTGTCTAGTTAATTTAAACTGCATAAGTTTACATGGCCTACCATAGCATTATATACTTGCCAAATTTGATAAGAATTTGTTTAGTAGTTTTTGAGATATGACATAAAAAATAGGTCATGCTATATTCCAGAATATTTAAGTTGAATGCTTCTTTGGTGCCCTGTCAAAATACAAAATTTAGTTTGAAGCGGTTGAAGGGTTCCCTAAATATGACATATCACTATAAATTTAAAAATAGGAGCCATTTTGAAAGTAAGAGTTTGGTGTTTTCGAAAACTTTAAAAAATGTCAGATGTGTAACGAGTTTGGTTAAATCAGGTTGTCGCATTCAAATGTTTTGTTGGGGACACACACGTACAAACACACAGAAACATGCACACACATGCGAAAGTTATCTCAAAAGCCTTTCTTTCTTTCGGATAGTAGGCTGAAAACTGTACANCACACATGCGAAAGTTATCTCAAAAGCCTTTCTTTCTTTCGGATAGTAGGCTGAAAACTGTACATATTAAGAAGGCTGTGTTATGTATCTCACGTAACAGCTTTAAAGCAACTACCTGATATGTCTATTTTCAATGCGCTATGAATAAAANATGCCTTCTGTAGCACTAATGGTGTGCAAAATTTGGTAGAAATTAGTTGAATTATTCTGTAAATATGGCAAAATATATTCCATTTTCTCACGTGGTTTTTGCATAATTGTTGCATCTAATGGATACTGTAAGTGAACAAATTTTGTTCAAAAAATTCTGAAATCGTTTTATATATAACACTTTGACATAAATAATTTATATTAACGCCATTATAAAACAAATCTACACCCTCTAAAACATTTTAGTTGACATACCTTACTGTACCATTACTTGCTTATATAATATGGTGGATGTTGGTTGATAGGCACTCGAGATATAGCATAAAATATCAATTGTTTTTTCGTGTAAAAATCTTTATAAAAGGAGGACACAATATTTATGTATTAGCACATTCGATAATTGTCATGGATAAAGTATACAAAGTTAAGTTAAAATCGGTTTCATGTTTTCGTAGGTATAGCACACCAAGATAATATATTTAATAACCACCATTCCGAAAGTAAGTGTCTGGTACATTTAAAACATATAAATAAATACAGCCTACGACAGTACAACTTCTTCGCCAAATTTGGTAGGAATCGGTTGATTCTTTCTCGAGATATGACATTAGAACTCTATATCTCATTTAGGATTTTCTTACAAAATAGCGGCCAAAGGAGTCTGATTGGACAAATATGATGATTGTAGTAGATAATTTCAGCATACAGAGATAAGACGAAATTTCTTAAGTAGTTTCGCAGACATAACATATTGAGCTAAAATTTTTACATACCCTCCATTTTGAAAATATGTGTATGGCTCACTCAAAACATCACTTTACATGACCTGCTCTAGTGCTATGTGTTTACAAAATTTGGTGGGAATGTGTTTCTTTCGTAGACATTACATGCAAATTTTAATATGTCATATGATGCCATCTTACAAAATGGCGGGCAAAACAGCATATGTGTGTTTCTTATATTTACTGCCAGCATATAAAGATAAGTTGGAATTCATTACGTTGTTTCGACGATATGGCACACTTAGCTAAAATATCTATATGGTCCAGTTTGAATAGAAGTGTCGAACCTGTTTTAAACATACCAGTTTACATCAACAGCCGCCGTACTTCCTGTTTGCCAAATTTTGCTGGAATCGGTTAGTTTTTCCCGATATATTACATAAAATATGATTTCCTTGTGCAAAGTTTATAGAAGTGGGAATTCGTTGGCATATATGATACTTGTAATATACACTTTCAGCATACAAAATGTGGTACAAATTGGTTGCATATTATGGTGGCCTAAAACCTAAAATATATGAATAGTATCCATTTTGAAAATACCTGTCTAGTTAATTTAAACTGCATACGTTTACATGGCCTACCATAGCATTATATACTTGCCAAATTTGATGAGAATTTGTTTAGTAGTTTTTGAGATATGACATAAAAAATAGGTCATGCTATATTCCAGAATATTTAAGTTGAATGCTTCTTTGGTGCCCTGTCAAAATACAAAATTTAGTTTGAAGCGGTTGAAGGGTTCCCTAAATAAATTAAAAAATAGGAGCCATTTTGAAAGTAAGAGTTTGGTGTTTTCGAAAACTTTAAAAAAGTCAGATGTGTAACGAGTTTGGTTAAATCAGGCTGTCGCATTCAAATGTTTTGTTGGGGACACACACGTACACACACATAGAAACATGCACACACATGCGAAAGTTATCTCAAAAGCCTTTCTTTCTTTCGGATAGTAGGCTGAAAACTGTACATATTAAGAAGGCGTGTATTCAACTGTGTTATGTATCTCACGTAACAGCTTTAAAGCAACTACCTGATATGTCTATTTTCAATGCGCTATGAATAAAATTAACATTTGAGAGCATTTTATCTAGGTCTAGATAGACATTTTTTTTATCTTGTTTCTGGCAGCACATAAGTGGTGGGATGCAATTAAATTTCCGATAGCATGTCATAGCAACGTGACCTCTGTGACGTACGTATAAATGGCTGAAGGAATAATCAAACGATTTCAGTTGTTCCCGTATGACGCAGATGATAAACATATGGTGGCCCAAGTAGTGGTCAGATGTTCGTCACTGTGAATCTTCCAGTATATTTCATCGGCTCGCAACGATGCAATATGACGCTACGTAGGAGCAGTGTAAAAGGCCTTTCATAATTTAAAGCGACTGAGCAGTCGATCGTGACAAACCACGTGCCATAGAATGTAAGTAGTACCACGGGCGATAGGTTTGGCCCGAGTGGAGGTTTGCTCTATTGCCTGATCCACAGGTGTCACGTTTGTGATGGTAGGGGTTAACCTTTTACGCTAGTGGAGATTAGGAGGAAGTCTCTTCCCTGAGATTAGTCGAGCATGGAGCCGCGACCAAGCTTCGGTCTGCGAGTGGGTGAAGAGATTTGGGCGGCTCTTAACATCGAAGTCTTGAGTGCCGATGCGAGTGAAGCGAGGTGAGGATGTAGCAGCGCCGGAGGGTAGGGGAAACGGGAGACACCCGAGAAACCCCGGCACGATTCCCACGTGCGAAAATCAGGGGGCGACTCAGCCGGAAATCGAATCCGGTTCAGCTAGGTGGGAGGCGAGTAGTCTAACCTCAACACCATCGCTATCCCATTACTTCGGCGATGCCTTGGAGAGACAACAGGGGTTCGGATAGAATGTCCAGGCCAAACCACAAGCTCAGTGCTGAGTAAGATGATCTCGGTACTTGTGGAAGGGTGTGGCCGAGCGTATTTGTGAATCATGTTGGTAATTTGGCACAGTTGATAGGTGGGCACTCCTGCAACGAGAGGATATTTTCACGCATCGTATAGGCGGTCGAGATGCGGGACAGCTTTTTATAGTCTATTCACGGTTTCTCCACACTTTTTGAAGCAAACCTTTAAAAAAATAACCCCATTTATGAGGTGCTTGTTTGTTTCCTAAATAAGCCATGTGTCATTAGCGTTCTATACTAGTCTTAATATAAAATAACCTTAATTTTTGTTCAAGTGAACTTTTACTTATTTTCTATTCATAAATTATACTATTTATTTTATAATGAATTTTTGTATAAACAGTTGGTAATGCATAGTAAAATGTAGTTCTTATGTAAAATATTATTACACTTAGTGCTCACGAATGCGGAGAGTTGCCCCCCCCCCGTGTAATCTGCTAGGCTTAGTTAATCTATATTTGCATAAGGCGGGGGAACATCCTGGAATTAGAACTTTAGCAGGACCGTAGAAATGTTGGAAATAACCGTGAATATAATATACATAAGAGCACAGTGTTTGAATGCAAGATGTACGGTCACTGACTGTGCCGTATATCTGTATTGAATAAGTTATGTCATGGACGTCTGTCAAACCAAAGCGTTGTGTTGTGAACTACCAAGTTCCTCACCTGCGCCATGCACGTGTTACTTACTCCTCGGATAAATATTGGCCAACATTGTCACTACTGCTTGAAACCAGCGCTCAACAACGCAGCTTATGTAATACATCCTACTTGCAAACAAAGTTGAATATGCATGAACGGTATTGCCACTTGGTTCAATGGGCAAATAATTACTAAATCACTGTCACCTACCCACACACATGTAGATTTCCTGCTAAACCGCTGAGTTTGATGAAAGCCTCCCAAGTTTTATGCTGGAAACTTGCAGGATAGCAAAATGTTCCTAACTGGTAGCGTAGATTTTTCCCATGTGTTAAATGGGCGTTGTAAATTTTATTAGTTAATTAAAAACAATATATTTTGTAAATATTAACATGCTAGCTCTTACTTTATGGTTTATGATCTTCACATCTCTCTCTGCCAGGTACCGCTAAAACTTGTATTTCCTTTATAAAAATAATGGTGTACGCCATTTCTGAATTGTGGCTGTCGCCAAGTAAAGCCTGCTGCCCTACCCACGAGAACGGACTATGGGTCTGACCTGCCATAACAATGCGTCATACGAGAAGGTGTGAGGGCGGAGCAGCGGCGGAGTGACAACGGGAGAGGAAGTGAAATATGCCCGAGAACACCCCCACACCAAGCCGATGTCCATCACAACAGTACGGACAGTTTCCGCCCTTCGGCGCTGGAATCAAACTAGGAACCTCAAGATTTGGAGCATTGTGTCTGATCACCGAGCCGATCCTTGTATATTTAACGTATTCTTTAGCCGTGATCATTGTCTAGTTATATTTTACAGTTAGACATAGTCAGGTACGGTTTGTAAACATCCACCAATTATTGCAAAGATCATGCTGTGGTATTTACGGTCCACGCTGAAAGAAGAGTTTTGTATTGACCAAAAACATTTTTGGCAACTACAAAATTATTTTTTCTAAATGAACCTCGCAAAATATTTTGTGGCAGAACTAGCTACATAAATGCTTGTGTGCAAGCATTTTGTAGGCACAAAAATCTTCAATGTGTTGTGAAATAATATGTTCGTTAGCCACAGCAAAATTCTTACGTTGTTAACAGCAGCACTGGTTAGCAGTATTACGCCAAGTCTTAAATACTTCATTTCAAGAAATGTAATTTATTTGGAATCACGTGTAATATTTGGAATAAGGTGGTCATTTAATCCATCCTTCGTTTTTTAAAAATTTCCCTCGTGAATTCGTCCATAACCTGACACAAGAAGACGAACATGAACATTTATGGTGTCGTGGTAAAATATAAGCCGATGCACCTAACTTGAGCTGTCGTGCGCTGATATCCTGTTGTATTTTAGTAGTTTCCGGGAAATACATATATTAATAAGACATTAGTGTTATTGGCGTGGTCAAATAAATTTAGTTACAAATGTTGTTCTTACTTCAGAAGTATCCATATATATTGTGAAAATAATAAAACTTTTTCAATTGCAATAAATGATTTAATTACTTGCAAAATTACGTGTGGGTGCTAACAATATTTGTTTTTTATTTTTGGTGGAAAAAATTGTATTCATAGGCATAAACATTAAATATAATTTTGGTCAATATTTGTTAAATGATATGTTAGAGAGAGCTTAAATTCTATTTTTATATAAATGCCACCATTGTGGAAATAAATGTTTTATCTACTAAAATTGCAACTCTTTACATGGCCTACTAATGTATTACTTAATCCCAAATTTTTTTTAAATCTGTTGAGTGGTTTCAGAAATATGACGTAAAAATTACATTTAATCATATGGTCACATCTTCCAAAATGATAGGGCCAACAACTAACCACCTCTCTAAATTAAATGCTTACATGACGAACAAACAATCTACAAAATTGGTTTAATCTGGATAAATAAATCCCGAAATATTATATAGTAACTTAAAGATTATAACGACTGCCATTTTAAAAATAATTACTCGTTGTGGTGAAATATTATAAAAGTTGGGTGTCCCTACATAGTACTATACATGTACCGAGGTTGGAAATATTCGATTCACGAATTAAAACGTTTTGAGGGTAAGGTATACATACACTGAAGAGCCAAAAAACTCTAGTATAGGCGTGCGTATGCAAATAACAGAGGTATGGAACCAATCAGAGTAACGCGATGCGGTCGGCAGCTAGATCGGTTACTGCTGCTACAATGGCAGGTTATCAAGATTTTAGCGAGTTTGAACGTGGTGTTATAGTCGGCGCACGAGAGATGGGACATAGCATCTCCGAGGTAGCGATAACATTTGAATGTTCACGTACGACCATTTCACGAGTGTACCGCGAATATCGGGAATCTGGTAAAACATCACATCTTCGACATCGCTGCGGCCGGAAAAAGATCGTGAAAGAACGGGACAAACGACGACTGACGAGAATCATTAAACGTGACAGACGTGCAACCCTTTCTGAAATTGGGGCAGATTGGATTTGTGGACTGCTCTGCAGGATTAATGGTGTGAATTGCCTCCTGCATACCTTCAGACATTAGTCGAGTCCATGTCACGTCGTCTTGCGGCACTTCTGCAAGTTCGAAGGGGAAGGGGAACACGATTTTAGGCAGGTGTACCAGTTTTTTTTGGCTCTTCAGTGTACAAACTTACCCATACACCAAGGTATACGCAGAAAAGTGATCTCATGAACCTATTTTTCGTTTCGAAAGTAGATTATGAAGCTGCAATTTTTAAAATGAGCCACCTGTATGGTCATACATGGTGAAACTTCGGTATCAAATAATTACTAAATCTGTACCGAGCTTGGTGAAAAACAGTGCGGTTTCAGATGTTTCCAAGGGTACATACACAAACTCATGCACACATATAAACAAATAGACAGGAAGGTATGAACTCATAAATATATTTATACTTCAAAAACGTTAAAGTGGCGTAAGGAATCAAGTGATCACTTTTCATAGCGTAAAAATTGTATTTTTTGAATAAGTAAAATTCTTGACCTGGTGATCGTTCCGAAAAACATAATGCGAGACCAAAGAAGGTTTATTCCAACGGTGTATTATCTTAGTGACTTGAATTTTTTTCCAACTAAATGAACATAATTTGGCAAGACATGACAACACTACCGGGCTTTGTCGTATAAATGTGCCAAAATGTTCGTTGTTTGACTCTAGTGTTTAACTGTATTTGATCACAACGATGATGGATGATTTACATATTTTAAAATTAACGTGTTCTACAAATATTTTTAGAATATGAGTTTATACATCTGAAATATTTTTACTAATAGTGTGAGCATTACAAATTCATAATAACGACACTTGGTGCAAGTAGTTATAATCATGTGATGGTAATTACAGCACTTTGCATTGTCTCTTGTCGTAAAGGACATTGGGCGGCGTCTGTTGAAGTCACACGGGTTTAGGTGCGGGTTACCCTGACTTTGATGAATTTTGGTGGATGGATTGTGGGGGGGGGAGATGCTCGTGCAGCTATATCACGATCACCTTGGGTTTCTGTCGTCGCATAGATACGCGCGAGCTTATAACTGGCTTGTATTACGATTTGTATCCAAATAGTTTTTGTAACTGTTCATTTGTTAAATAAACATTTTATCGATCAATCAATAAAAAAACTGGTTTATGCAACGTCGGTCCGGTACATGCATAAGTGCATACCTTCGTGGATTGATACATTTACACTCAAAAGTTTGCACTCAAAAAATCCTTATTAATACAGAAGACGTCTCTAATAAAATATTGCGTGGTGATTTTCATTAGTGGTAACTAATTCTTACAATATATTATTAAAATATGTTCAGGGATTAAAAAGTTATTAAAGAGTTAAATAAATTCAGACAGGCATTCGAAATATTTCAAAAGCCTACCTTTTCGAAGGATAGTAGGCTAAAATGGTCCTGCTGTTGGAATTGCCCAGGATCTGCCGTTTACCTGTAGCGATACAAGGGCTATCACACAGGCAATATTACCATCATGTATCGACTCAGTACTGCTGTGCCCACTGCAGATACGATAGTGGACGACATTTCTAACAGTTACTGAGAACATGTACCATTAAAAATCTTACGGTAGTAAATTTATCTTTTACTGGCGACAGTCGGTGTGTGATTTCATGCAGGAAGTATGTGTATTGCCTACACGCTTGGAATGCATCGCTGCTGCCAGAAGTTGTATGTGACTTTTTACGATGAGAGTTCTGTGCAGTTACAACAAGAGTGCCATTTTTGTTAATCAGGTCATACTGCTCAATAAACCAGCTTAAAATATTCATAAATTATTGCGGTGAAAATTTGTACGCCATAAGAGAGTGGTCACCCTGTTATTAGCATACATTCTTTGGAAAAACGTACTTATGCAATAACGCCTTATCTGTCTGAGGTGTGTTTTCCTCGCTTTATAATAACTTTTTAACCACCGAACAGATTGCAATAAAATGGTTTAAGAATATGAGGTCACCAAAACCAATTGCGAAACAAATTTTTATAAGAAGCTACATTCTCTATATACAAAACATTTTTAATTTCTCAGTACACGAATGCATGTATATGTATCGATCCGCGTGTTTTACGATTATGGTAATGTGCGGTAATTACCAACACTTCACTGTAATCCCTTAATCCTAATTATCACTAAATGGTAATTATGCACTTGTGTTGTAGGCACTGTTACTAGCAATGTTTCAAAAATGTAAACATATATATACATATATATACATATATAAAATATTAACTTATTATATTTATTACAATATATAATCTCCATAATTCTTAAGCCAATATACTTTAATATACCAGACACAAACAAAAGACATTTCTGCGAGAAAGTCTGGCAGTGTTGTTATTTCTTGCCACAATCTACTGTTCAGTGCTATATTTAGTTGCAAACTAACGTAATATACAGTATGATTTTAATTTTGTTTATTTTCTGATATTATCTATGCTCTCTCAGAATGACTGCCTTTCTCAAGACTGGTCATCGTTCAGTAAAAAAGCATTTTTACATGATCAGCAGTGATTACTTGATTTCTTATGCATTTTATATCTTAGTAGCCAAACGAACTATAAGTATCATGATCTAAACACGAACCTGATCAGACACGATTGTCATGTTTATACTCAGTTCATGATCACTAAACTAAGAAAATCAGTCATCATTCAGTAAAATATGGTTTTCTCCTGATCAACAGGGATAATTTGATTCCTATATCAAGACACCTTAATTTTTGAAGGAAAGTTATACTTGCAATTTTGATCTTCCTGTATGTGTGCGTGTTCATCTGAGTGTGGGTTTCTCCTCTTCCCCCAAAAAATGTTGAGGCTATTAACAAATCAATGCAAATATCTTCAGTCAAATACTTTTGGGCTAGGTGCACATCGTATCAACCTATTTAAGCCAAAAATAAATAAAAAAGGAAGAGACGTAGAAAACAAGACGTTACTTTCCTCTAAATGGGTGAAAATAAATGTTAGTGAAATTCTTAAAAACTTAGACGGCAGGTTGGCGTTGACGTCTCATTGACAGAAATATCATTAGAGATGAAACAAGAAACGTGGGAAACAGTACAAAGACAATTAAAATACACGAGCGACCTACCCGGGATTCGAATTCAGGAAAACTTTTAAAATTAAACCAGCTTGCAATAATAAACTGCGTAACGTTGGTAGGATTCGGAGCATCGACTTCAGATGCAATCAGTCTTATGTTTTGAAAGATAGCGCTCACTAACCTGAAATATTCATACAGCGATCATTTTAAAGATAATTGTCTGAGCCAATAAAAACACAAACGTTTACATGGCCTAGCATAAACATCAATTGTGCGAAAAATTTGGTGGAAATCGGTTGGTTGGTCTCTGACATATGGCATAAAAATATATTTAAAAAATAAATATATATATTATAAAAACTGTCTTAAAAGAGATTCTGCATAGTATCATTCTAATAATTACTATCAGCATAGAAAGTTTGATTGAATTTCGTTCAAATGTTAAATGGATGTGCCAAATATCTCTAAATATTTTTATGTACGCAATTTCAAAAATAAATGTTTGGAAATATTTAAATCACGTATCTTTACATGGCCTTCTGTGGTAGCAGAAAATTTGGCGGAAATTAGTTTAATTGTCGTGAAAATATTTCAAAATGTTCCATTTATTCACTTGACAAAGTTTTGCAAAAAAAACCGGCAAAATAGGATTCTGAGTTCATAAACGATCCTTCTAATTAATATGGTTCGAGTACAAAATTGAATTGAATTGAATTTTGTTGAAAAGTTTCATAGATATGACAAATTAAACTTAATTATTCATATAAACCCAATTAAAACATGCGGGCCACACATAACACGTGTTAATTTACATACCATACTGCAGCAATATTTGGGAAATTTTTGTAGGAATCAGTTGATTGGTCCTCGAGATATGGCATAAAACCTCCATTGTTCATGTAACGATCTTCGTAAATGGTAAAACCAAAAGTTTATTTATTATCATATTCTATGATTGTCATAGATGCACTATACAAAGTTAAATGTAGATCTGTTACATAGTTTCATGGATGTAGCACACTTAGCTAACATGTCACAATACAACAATAATGTGGCCAACCACAATACAACTTCTTAGCCAAATTTGGAAGAAATCGGTTTGTTGTTTTCCGAGATACAACATAAAAATTGTATTATTTCAAGTGGGGCTATCTTACAAAAATGCGGAAAAATGATTCTTTGCATAGACAATTTCAATGGATATTATTTATTCTATCAGTATACAAAGTTAAGTTGAAATTTGTTCTGTAGTTTCATAGTTAAAGAATTCTGAGTTAAACATGTATATGGCCGCCATTTTGAAACTATGGGTCTGACCATCTCAAAGTTTATCATTTTACATGGCCTGCCAAGGTGCTACATACTTGCCAAATTTGGTACAAATCGCTTGTTTTCGGAGATACCGCGTAGCTTTAATTTGTTTTGTAATACTATTTTACAAAATGGCGGACAAAAAATATTTTGTGAAGACACATTTTATGGTTAAAAAATATATATATATAGTCAGCGTAGAAGGTTTTATTTGAATTAATTACACTGTTTCGACGGCATAACATACAAGACAAAAATAATTATATGGGCGCCGTTTTGAAAATAAGTGTCTGAAATATCTACATCAGTTAACATCACCTACCATAGATAGTACTTCTTGTTTGCCATACATGGTAGGAAGCGGTCATTTGTTTCCCGAGATATGAAATCAAAATTTTACTTATACGTGTGGCACTATTTTACAAAATGGAGGACAAAACAGGCCCTGTGTAAACATATTTATTCTTGTAATATATACTCCGAGCTTACAAAGTAAATTTGGAATTGATTAAATGGTTTAGAATGTACAGCATATGCTAAAATAGCCAGATGGCCGCCATTTTGAAAAAAGTATCTGGCATACTTTAAACATGTTTGTACATATCAACTTCCGCACTACTACATGTATGCAAAATTTGGTATACATCTGAACATTTTTTCCCAATATATTACACAAAAAACTTTGTTAAATAATTTAACTCCTTACAATATGGAGGACAGAAGTGGTCTTTATTTATGGTTTATATGATGCTTGTAATTGTTTCTGTCAGCGTACAAAATTTGGTTAAAATTGGTTAAATCTAAAATATTTGTGTCACCGTTATTTTGAAATAAAGTGCCTTATTAAATTCAATTATTTAATTTAGCTGGCCTATCATACGTGCCAAATATGACGATTATTGGTTGAGATTTTTTCGAGATATAATGTAAAAGCTTAATTTTTCATGTAGAACTATCTTTCAAAATGGCTGACAAACATGAAACACATTAACAAACTGTGAAATGCCGGCTATGTCAATGAGTAGTGGTGTAGAATGACAACCCCGCAAAAGTGAGTGATACTTGAGACCCAGACATCGGTATAAATACCCTCTTTCAGTGCGACACACACTTCCTATAAAACACGCAACGTTCTGTTCATAATCAACATACCAGAAAATAAGGGGGTAGAAAGTCACTGGAACAGTCTCAAAATCAATTGAGGCCGGGCTGAGTCATTCTCCTATGGACACTGAAGCGTGTGGCTATGACTTGGCCACAAGGTTACATTCAATGTCCGAAAAATTGCGCATACACTGTTCTCTGCACTTGAAACAGTTCACCACAGTTCATAGGAGTATAAAATAACGTGCGTATGCCGCGTTACAAACTACTGGATCACACTTCGCATGAACACTTTGTCCTCAAAGCCCGGAGCCGTAAGCCTGCAACCGAAGTTGCATTCTTCAATTGATCTCCCTGTTCTATTTCACTTCTATTCTCTTTATTATTATGCACCAGTACATCTTCTTACCACTACAGCTCGCAGCTATTATAATACCATGATAGCACTGCTGACTCGGCCTGCAAGCCTCTGGTGACATTATTAGTATTCCCCGTCCTCTACATATTCGGCTGCCTCTATCAAGGCGTCCATATTTCGCTGACCGCATATAACATCCACATGTATACCTACTGCGGACTCACCACGAACACGTCCATTCCATTTGGATCCGAAAGAAAATGATTTAGTTTTTGCATATATGACAGGTTCTATCATGTTTCCTTATGCTTTCCCATGTACAACCCTTTTAACTCACAGTTAGTGTCTTGGCAATATTTTGGTGAACAGCTAAGTTAGTATAATAGTGTTTATGGGAAACCTAACACCACAGAAACGTAGCAACATGTAGCTGTGATTTGTCCCTAATATCACGCCATTTCACTAAGTCACCCGGATGAAATCAGAGTTTACGAATGCAGTTATTGTCCTGATTAAACCAATCTTGTGGTGGTTCTCTATGCAGCCTTTGTACAAGTGCACTGATATCTGAGTCCACTTGTATGCCTCCTTGGACTGCTTGGTCTGAACTGGTTAAACCATGATCCATCTATTCCACGATTCCTTCTCTATCTGCAGATTTCATGGAAATGGTCACGCCCAGCAACCTCTCCAGGACCCAGTGGTCTTCTTCCACAATTTATTTGGAAGGGACTTCATCCAATTCGACAGCGAGGTCGATGGTATTGTTAACTTTACTTCGCTTGGTAAAGTGATTGCATGGGGTGCGGCCAATGTGTATTCTTTTAGCTCCAAATCCAATCACCGCACGTTGTTGCACGCGCCAATCTCGGTCCAGCATGAAGTCTTCCCTGAGATTGTCACCACTTAACATGTATTATTAATATGTTGTTTCCCAATGGAGCATTTAAGAGCGTTGGACTTCATTAAGATAGGTCTGTGTGGGTATTCCCTAATGATTGCTCCACTGAGCCTTTAGAAAGATGGTGTTATCTGCAAAGTCTATCAGGGCAATAATTTTGCAAGAACCAAGCCATATTGAAATTCCAGAAATTATTTTTGGTTGGCCACACTGGATGTCAATTATATGTCGTGTTCTTTTGTCCTCTGGTTGGTAATGGGACTTCTATTGGTGTTTCTCCGGCCCACAGTGGATAGATTTGGAGCAGGCCTCCCTTGCCCTTTCTTGTTTCCCTTCATAGCATCTTTACCCTCCGCTACTTGGCTTTGCTGCATTACAGGGTAGATTTATGCAAATTATGTTCGGGTCAGTGACACCACTTGTTTGATGTTCCAAAAACCATTGAGATTCCTGGACTGCACGATTCAGTCTGTTTTGCACTTTATTTTCGCACTTCGATTGCCACTGCTATAGTAACTTTTGCATGTTGCTTGATTATAAATTCCTCAAAACTATCCGGAACTATTTGGAAGTGTCAGTTCTATTAGTGTGGACATGAATATGCTGGCCCCATTTCCTTCGCATAGGGATGGAACAATTTTGGTTTCTGAAACAGGATTACCTCTATAGCTTTGCCTTCATCTTGCCTTTTGCCATGTAGTTTTGAGATGAGCTTCACAATGTACGGTTGGTTACTAAAATTCATGTTCGAATGCTACCCAGGATTCATATATTTCTTAAATTTGCACCAAAACTGGGTTGCGTCTCCAAGGAGAAGTTGTCTACTGATGGCCACCTATTCAGATGGGTGTTTTACTTTTGCCTTGTAAATCCTTTCCATAAAGAGAATATGTGCCTTTCTTCGTGGGCTTGTCACCACAGAGGGCGAGGTAATTATGGTATCCGAAAACAGGAGGGCTGGGTATCTGGTATGTGGCAGGTCCGGCACTCGAAGAACAACGCGGCGAGGTTGAAAAGAGTGTTTTCCCAGCCAAGACAGGAAAGATAGTAATCTGGTTCGCAGGTCCGACATGCGGTAAGTACTGTCATGTTGGGAGAGCAGTCGGCTGCGAAGGTAATGGCAAGCAGGTGCTTCCAGCTTCATTTGTAGGGGTTTCTTTCTGCAGCCCTTGCAGATAAATTTTCTGTCCTGGCTTTCTCTAACTATGGTGAAAAGTTTCCACATAAAGGGCAGAAATGATGTGTTTCCTTCAGAGTGGTAATATGAAACAGCGCACTTCTGGGAGACCTAGTTAGTCTCCGCCAGGTTTTTTCCGCACTTCTGCTGTTAGGTGTGCTTCAGCTGGCTTGGGTTTAGTGGCTTCGCTATAACTAATACTGACTCACGGAAGCAAAGGAAGCCTTAGTTAAGTACTCACACAGGTAGAGAGATTGGAGCCAAGTTGTCGGGTTGAGTTGTTCACTCTGCTACTGAGTTCGATGGCGAATTGATAGCAGTATTCTGATTCAAATGTTTAATACAGCTGTAGTGAATATAATAACTATATATATTTTACTTTACATGGTTTTGTTAATTTTTTTAATATGTACTACTTTTTTTTTAACAAAACATTATTTCTAATGCCTTTGGTTGTATTGTTGCAAACATTTGAAGTAAGTACTAATTAAAACTTTTTTATTTCTCTGTGCTATAAAAATAATACTGTTAATTGTTTTCATATTTCATCATGCAGTGTTCTTGTGGTTTAGGCTTATAAGAAAATATTATTATAATAAAAACTCATGATCGGCGTATAAAATATCTGTATATGTGTACACGTCTGTCCCTATCGACTAAACTATCACTTTGTCAAAGCTGATTATATTTTATGCTAAAATAGGCTACTTGAAATTTTTTTTTTATGACCTAAAGTTGTACATATGAGCGTAATAGAGATTAAAAAATATTATTTCAGTGAAACTAAACATATTCGGGATTATTTTCGCATTTATTTATTTGTATTTCAATTTTACCGCTGAAACGATGCCAACTGTCATAGCGGCGTCTATGACGTCAGAATATAGTAAGCAATTTGTAAAGAAACACGCAAGATGAAGAACTTTTAAATTATAATGTATCTTACCACTTATAAATGATGTGCAGTGCCTAAATGTGAAAGTTCACCATTAAAAACTCCCAAAAAATGGGTTTTCCATGTCCTAACCGAAAAAAACATGCCGAAAAAGTGGTTAAAATTGGCACGACGAGATACAGCGGATTTACCAACAGATACTGCTATTTATTTTTGTGAAGACCACTTTGATGTAAGTTTTATTTAATATTAAATGTCATTTAATTCGTACGTGTACCCTAATAATATTGTTTAACCATAAATTATTTAAAACAAATTACGATATTAGTGTATGTAAATTTTGTGAGCACAAATGTATATTATATTTCTCGTTAAATTGAAGCTTTTAATATACTTGCATGGAAGACTTAACAGTCCAAAATTATGATGAGCAGAAATCACTGTTTGTTCCGAAAAACATTCCCAGCATCAGTACATACATTTTGGGCAAATTTGAACTGTTTGCCTTGGTAAATCCAGTTTCCATTTTGGTATTCCTTGTTTTAATTAACTTCGTAAGAAAACTTTCCACAAAATCAAAAAGATAACAACGGGAGAATAACGACAAATGATGACGAGAGCGAAATACATAGGAATGACAGGAGCGACGAGTTTCTTTACTATACGATGACGTCACGAGCTCTGATTGGTGTTCTCCTTCAAGTGACTTACGGCTTTATTTTCACGTGTTTATTTAATGAATTAGAATTTAATCCGATAATTCAATATTAAATAAACTTCATATTTGTTAGCCTGAAACAATATTTTATCCTTTGAAACAGAAATTTCGTTATTTTCTTTTTACNCAATATTTTATCCTTTGAAAGAGAAATTTCGTTATTTTCTTTTTACTGGCATGTAGCCTATTGTTTTAATGATGCATAAATAACAATTAAAAAATTATATCAGTTTTATTAGATTAAGGTAACTTAAATTTATAATGGAAATATTTGCTCAATGAAAACGGAATTGACACTTCATTTCTACACTTTAAAACTGAAAGAGTGTGCCATTTTCGTTTCTATAAAGTCCAATTAATATAAAATGCAGCATTGTACAAAACGAAGATACACAACTCACTTTGTTAGACGTTTTAATCATAATTGTTTCCAACTACTTTCTAACAAACTGCGAGGGAGCCCTGTTTCGATCGTCCACAAAACTGACTATTATATTTAAAAAAAAAAAGGGGAAATTTTTAGCGACAATACACTATTGCGAAAAACAGAAACATGGGATATGCCAAACGGGGCAGTGCATGTATAGGACAAACTAGGAAAAATATATAAAATTTGTAGTACTAAACACTATATAAATTATTAGGTTATGCTCTTTCATATTCATGTATTTCAGTGTCATCCGTTCTATTAAAGTTATAAAATTAAATTCAAAATTGTATTATTTATTATGTAAAATTAGTTCAAGTCCTTTGAGTTCAAAACAACAAAGTTCAAAAGAACTCGGAAAATAGGCAACATACGTAACTTTCAATATATTTGCTTCAGATATTTTTTATGACAGATTATAATAACATAAAAAAATTTACGTAATATTTATAACTATACAGTCTATTCCACTAAATTAATATTTAACCGTTCAACGAATCTGACAAATCATATGAATTTATTATGATACCAGTAGTATGACTTGGGGAAGTTTGGCATAAGGCCGTGGGACATAGGAGCACCGGAGCTGTTCATGCTCTGTCATTCGACATAAAATTTCCCTTTTTCCGTCAATGTTACCCCTTTTCCCTTAATTTTTTCTTTTTTCCTTTAATATTTCCTTTCTTCCCTTAAAATTTCTCGTTTTTCCCTAAACAAAAGCACTGATTNACGTGTTTATTTAATGAATTAGAATTTAATCCGATAATTCAATATTAAATAAACTTCATATTTGTTAGCCTGAAACTATATTCTATCCTTTGAAACAGAAATTTCGTTATTTTCTTTTTACTGGCATGTAGCCTATTGTTTTAATGATGCATAAATAACAATTAAAAAATTATATCAGTTTTATTAGATTTAGGTAACTTAAATTTATAATGGAAATATTTGCTCAATGAAAACGGAATTGACACTTCATTTCTACACTTCAAAAATGAAAGAGTGTGCCATTTTCGTTTCTATAAAGTCCAATTAATATAAAATGCAGTATTGCACAAAACGAAGATACACAACTCACTTTGTTAGACGATTTAATCATAATTGTTTCCAACTACTTTCTAACAAACTGCGAGGGAGCCCTGTTTCGATCGTCCACAAAACTGACNATTTAATCATAATTGTTTCCAACTACTTTCTAACAAACTGCGAGGGAGCCCTGTTTCGATCGTCCACAAAACTGACTATTATATTTAAAAAAAAAAAGGGGAAATTTTTAGCGACAATACACTATTGCGAAAAACAGAAACTTGGGATATGCCAAACGGGGCAGTGCATGTATAGGACAAACTAGGAAAAATATATAAAATTTGTAGTACTAAACACTATATAAATTATTAGGTTATGCTCTTTCATATTCATGTATNAAACACTATATAAATTATTAGGTTATGCTCTTTCATATTCATGTATTTCAGTGTCATCCGTTCTATTAAAGTTATAAAATTAAATTCAAAATTGTATTATTTATTATGTAAAATTAGTTCAGGTCCTTTGAGTTCAAAACAACAAAGTTCAAAAGAACTCGGAAAATAGGCAACATACGTAACTTTCAATATATTTGCTTCAGATATTTTTTATGACAGATTATAATAACATTAAAAAATGGACGTAATATTTATAACTATACAGTCTATTTCACTAAATTCATATTTAACCGTTCAAAGAATCTCACAAATCATATGATTTTATTATGATACCAGTAGTATGACTTGGGGAAGTTTGGCGTAAGGCCGTGGGACATAGGAGCACCGGAGCTGTTCATGCTCTGTCATTCGACATAAAGTTTCCCTTTTTCCGTCAATGTTACCCCTTTTCCCTTAATTTTTTCTTTTTTCCTTTAATATTTCCTTTCTTCCCTTAAAATTTCTCGTTTTTCCCTAAACAAAAGCACTGATTCCTCCAGCTGAAAAACGATTCCCCGAAGAGCACTTTTCGATCCATCGGAAAAATTTGGGGGGATTGTATTCGAGGGCAGAGCAGTGGCGGCCATGTTGGTTTTATAGGCATAGGGTATGCCAAATCGATACACAGGGTCCGAAGTAAAATCTCACCGTCCACCATCTCGGTTCTCTCAGCAATCTTGGCAAACAATATCGGACTCAGGTGACGACCTATAATATTGACCTTAGATGATCTTGAATAAAAAAAAAATTAAATTCTCAAATTCCAAATAATCACAAAACCTTCCAAAAATTAATTTAAAAAATTCACAAAAAATGCATTAAAATTTTATTTAAAAAATTTATTAAAATTTAAAATTTTGAATATTTGGGCATTGAAGGGACTGCGATCAGAGGCGACCATCCACCACGTAATGATTTCACCTGACAATCATATTGGATCAAGTGATCTCAAATTTTATCTTAGACCTTAACCTGGTGACCTTTAACCTTGAACCCTAAAAATCACTACAAATCCCCCAAAATTCCAAAAAATTTTAAAAGTGTATTCGAAAATATAATTCAATTATTTTAAAAATTTGCGTTCACGGAAGTTCTAAACTGCACCACGTTCAGAAGACGACTGACCCTTACCAATTGCTATTGGATGTTTAGTCAGCAAGACTCCGCCCTCCCCCCCCCTTCACCACGACAAACAAACACGTCGCATTATCATTCCCTTCTGCAACCCATTCAACCTTTGCTCATTTCGTCGAATGCAAACCACCTGCCATAATGTTTTTTTTTATTTCTTTATATTTTGGATTCCAGTTACCTTCGCCTTGACCTCACACCTGTGCTCATAACCGTGGATAACATTTATCCGCAAAAATTCTAAGAAATTTTAAAAAATCCGAAAAATTACAAAAATATGTAAAAAATTTTTTTTNCAAAAATATGTAAAAAAAAATTTTAAAATTATTAAAGACTTGTTTTTAATCAATTTTTCGATCAATCTCGCAATTTTTCTTTCAATGTGCACCGTAATAAGCACCGAAATCAGCACAGAAATCGGCTCCGCAATCGGCACTGCAATCGGCACCGCAATCAGAACTGCAAGGTTCAATGTCAAAGGTCAAGTTCAAGATCCAATATAACGGTCGGGTGACATCATAACATGGTGGTCGGTTGGCTCTGGCCGCTGTCACCTCAGAGCGCAAAAAAATCGAAATTTAAATTTTTTATAACTTATCTAAATCAATTTTAAAAAGTTTTTATTTTTTGGAAATTTTTGGATAATTTTGCGTTTTTTGGGTTTAATGTAACCTAATATCAAGGTCCAAGGTCAGGGTCACGTGTTTCCCATAATGTTTGACAAAATGGCTGACAGCACCAAGATGGTGGATAGTCAGATCTGACTTCGGACCCTGTGTATCGATTTGGTATTTCCTATGCCTGTAAAACCAATATGGCCGCCACTGCGCTGACCTCGAAAACGATCCCCCCAATCCTTCCATTGGATCGAAAAGTGTTTTTCAAGGGAACGTTTTTGTAACTGGTGGGATCGGTGCTTTGTTTGGAGGGGGGTGGGGGGCACAACAAATTTGGAGGGAGAAAAGGGAAAAAGTGTTAAGGGAAAATTGGAAAAGGGAAATTTAGAGGAAAAAATGGACGCTGGACGACCGGAATGGCAGAGCATGAACAGCTCCGGTGCTCCGACGCCCCACGCCCTCGTGCCAAACTTTCCCAAATGATATTACTGACACCAGTTTGACTTAAATAGTTTCGATGAAATCTAATTTTATTTCCCAGATTTTTCTAGTACAATACATACCGATGAATACCTGAAATGTATGACTTTGTTGTTTATAGAAACTTGTGTTATTACAGTATTTTAAAACTTATAATTTAGAATTATTACTCTTACGATTTTGATATAATATAACTGCAATTTAAATCAACTATACAATTACGAGTCACTAACTTACGTTTAAAAAATGCTTGTAGTTTCAGTAATAAAAACCGACTGTNTTGGATCGAAAAGTGTTTTTCAAGGGAACGTTTTTGTAACTGGTGGGATCGGTGCTTTGTTTGGAGGGGGGTGGGGAGCACAACAAATTTGGAGGGAGAAAAGGGAAAAAGGGTTAAAGGAAAATTGGAAAAGAGAAATTTAGAGGAAAAAATGGACGCTGGACGACCGGAATGGCAGAGCATGAACAGCTCCGGTGCTCCGACGCCCCACGCCCTCGTGCCAAACTTTCCCAAATGATACTACTGACACCAGTTTGACTTAAATAGTTTCGATGAAATCTAATTTTATTTCCCTAATTTTTCTAGTACAATACATACCGATGAATACCTGAAATGTATGACTTTGTTGTTTATAGAAACTTGTGTTATTACAGTATCTTAAAACTTATAATTTACAATTATTACTCTTACGATTTTGATATAATATAACTGCAATTTTAATCAACTATACAATTACGAGTCACTAACTTACGTTTAAAAAATGCTTGTAGTTTCAGTAATAAAAACCGACTGTNTAATCAACTATACAATTACGAGTCACTAACTTACGTTTAAAAAATGCTTGTAGTTTCAGTAATAAAAACCGACTGTGTTACTTGAAGATGTAAACCTATCATTTGTAAAATCGATGTAAAACTAATTCTAATTTCATAGATTTTTGTTACTCAAATTAAAAATAATAATGCAGAACAGAACACCTTTCTTCATATAAAGTAATGTTTGTAAAAAGAACTTACAGAAATTTGTAAATCGCATTTGTCAGTAGCGATTGACAAAAATAACACTTTACTTATTTATAAAGTAGTACGATAACGTTTTAAGTGTCAGAAAATGNGTCAGTAGCGATTGACAAAAATAACACTTTACTTATTTATAAAGTAGTACGATAACGTTTTAAGTGTCAGAAAATGAAAATTTGGTTTTAAAAACCCAGGATACAGGTGGTGTGTTTAATAAAATATTTAGACCAATAAATTTAGTACTTATTTACACGTATTGTTGGCAACACCGGTAAAAAACAGCTTAATGTCGACGCAATAACAAGGTTACAAAAAGTTTTAGAACACTTAGAAGATTTTGTTTCCTTTAATATCATATCTATCAGCACAAATTTATGTCAACTCAGGTTGATGCAAACTGCAAGAATTGCGTTGAGGGAGTATTTGTAAAAGCACGGCATTTTGCCTGATAGAGTGTCATATGTAGACTTTATTCACTGGCCTTCGACAGCTGTTATGTTTTATTTGGACATTTACTATCTCGATATGTTTGCAGTCAATAACCACAGACCTTTTTTATTAATCTCTATTGTTATTTAAGCTCTTTAATTGGGAAGTGGAGTGGCTGTTAACATCGAGGTTTTGAGAGCCGATGAAGTGGGTATGGAGCAGCGCTGGAATGGAATAACGGGGCAAACGGGAGATGCCCGAGAAAACCCGCCGACCAGTGGCATCGTCTAGCACGATTCCCACATGCGAAAATCCGCGAGTGACCCCGCTGGGAATCGAGCCCGGTTCGCCTAGTTGGGAGGCGAGTAGTCTGACCACTACACCACCGCAGCCGCCGNGGGAGGCGAGTAGTCTGACCACTACACCACCGCAGCCGCCACTTCCATAAGCAATATACATTAATAATATTTGACGTTAATAATCAATTCTAAAATGTTAGTTATTATTCGATTATTGTACAGCCTTTAACGACTTGAGAAATGTTGCCGCAGTAAAAATATCCACAAATTTAAGGTAATTTCTTTGGTTTCCTAGTGTTATATTTTCCATCAAATAATAATGCAAAAGCTATGTTGTTACAGATTGTTTCGTGTTTTGCGTGTATTCACGATTTGAAGTCTGTCTATTAAATCCACCGTGCCATAGTTGCCTGACAAGGAATTAAAAAAGCGAGATAAATTACACTGAAATCATTCAACGCTGTAATTATTCCAGAGACGTTTGTTTTCAAGACAGAAAATGCACATGTGATGAGTAGCAACGTATTTTGTGGCCTGTCACCTGACGCCAATATTGCTATGGAAGAGCCTTCCCTTGAAATATCTGGCCGCCGCGGAAGCATTGCGTGTATTCCGGAACATTAATTTCTGGGGGAACGTAATTANCTTCCCTTGAAATATCTGGCCGCCGCGGAAGCATTGCGTGTATTCCGGAACATTAATTTCTGGGGGAACGTAATTACGAAATCGGTTAAAAAACGACAATTTCGGAATGAGTTATATCAATTTTCGTTTTATTTTTTTCCTTGCACGTCGATTCAAACATCGAGCTGCCCACCGTTTCGGTTCACGGGCTGCGACGATAATTGGTAATTAGTTTTGGTCGTGTGACGGGGAGTTGGCGACCGGAAATGTCAAAGCAAGAGGTCCGGAAGAGAAATTAGGCAGAGATGTGAAAATCAATGTTCAGCTGAAGAAGCCAGAACTGGTTAGTTCTTCACTCAGCAGTCCAACTGCAGAATACTGTGCGTTTTATTGGCTTAAAAGCCCTAATTATTTAGCAAAAGTAATGTTATAACTTTATAACCCTCATATTAGTTCCACTTACTTTGCGTGCTTTTAAATACAAAACTCAAAGTAACCGTTATTGGTCTTGCCGACATTTNTCATATTAGTTCCACTTACTTTGCGTGCTTTTAAATACAAAACTCAAAGTAACCGTTATTGGTCTTGCCGACATTTTAACTAGAATAAAATGTCTTTTAAACTATTATAAATAAAGTTTTCCTTAAAAATGCCAAGTTATTATTTTAGAACTTAAAGAAAGGTGGACTACAGTAAACCATTTAGCATGTTTAAAATTACGAAGGGAATTATTGGGGATTTAATGTCATAGATATTAACTCCCAGTTAATTATCCTACAAATTGTTGGCTGGGGAACTTGAGGTTTATATTCGACATTTAAAAATACAAATATGCATCTACTTAACTAAGCAGTTTAATTCCAACTTTGCAGGATAATTTATATATCACATAGCCGTTTCAAAGAAAACCTTTATATTACTCCAAAAAGGATGATGGAAAACTGTGATTAAATAAAATATAGGTACTCCACTGTACGTAGCAACTACAGTTATTTCATTCTCACTCTATGAACGATAAATATGAATACTATCTACCATTTCCGTGGGTAGCGGTGTCAGTAAGTAACTTCTTCGCGAAATATTCCTGTACAAACTATTTGAGCAACAGTCTTTCAGGGGATGTTTAAAACAGTTCCATCCTTCTAGACAATTTTCCATAACAAAAAATTGTGTTATGAAATACAATATTTAGGATAATTTTTCCTAGGGTATTAACAGGCATATAAGAAAATTTACAAATATTAATATTTTTCTTGTATAGTAGATGTTCCTTGGCTTACNCAGGGTATTAACAGGCATATAAGAAAATTTACAAATATTAATATTTTTCTTGTATAGTAGATGTTCCTTGGCTTACGTTATAATGAGTCCTGGGCTAGAGTTATTTGTAAGATACAAATTAGTTTCCGCAGAGATCTAAACTTTATGTAAAATACGATGCAAACCGGAAGTGTCTGAGTAGAACGGTTCAAATTAATTATCATAACATTCAGAAAGCAATAAAATTCTTATTTATGTTGCACTGTAAAACTCGGTAAAGAATTCCTGTAGGAACTGAAAATGTAGGTCTATCAAAGAGGACAAAAATCTTTAAAGGGCTTGGCGTTAAAAAAATTATGTTAACTTGTAAAGCAGGACAGCTGCTAAACAGGGATATTCTTAAAAGTATTTTAATTTGTTACAAAGATGGCATTAAATATACTTCTCAGCTCTATTTTGCCACCCGTGCTATGCATTGGTTGAGAACACGTGCGTGGACTGGAGAACGCACGCAGGGGAAGTCTTCTTTTGTACGCGAGGTCACTAGGAAGGAGAAGGATGGGGTGTGTCAGGCTGTGTTTCATTGTTGTCTCGCACTGCAGTAAGAACTGCAGCGACGCCGAGGACCGAGCAGGACGAGGGGGTAGAGAAGCCGGGATTACAGGGGCGAAAGCCGGGCAGACAGCTAGTAGAAGTTAGACAGCGGCGAGGCGCGGCTGGCTCTATCCGACGTCACCTCCAATCCGAGGCTGTCGTTAATTTCTCCTCCAGCGTGCAGAGGGCTGGATCCGCGCCCAGATACTCTCCTGCTCCGAAGTAGGCCAGGCGCAACAACGCGCGGCAGATACACCACAACAACTTCCTGATTAAAAAACTCCAGCATCCAGCGAGTGATGAAGGAACACCCGTCACGTTGCTACGTGTGCATTGCTGCAGCCACCTTATGTAACTCTGTTCGTTCATCTTCCTTACGTCGTTAGTTTACGTGAACACTGACGTTTGACTCAGCGAAAAATATCTCTATTGAGTTTCGTATAGTAGCTGGTTTGTCAGAAAAAGCAGCAAAATGAAGGCTAGCAATGAAGAAAATAAACAATATGTTAAATGATATTAAGAAGCTTTTTAAGACAATTTTGTTGTTTCACTATGTTTGAATAACCCTACTTGTCGCTTCTTCCAAATACCTAATTATTTTGAGGGGTCTTGAGTTAGTTTCTTGCAACCATTTTTAAGTTAAAAAAATCTCTGAAATTGTTAATATGATTATAATAGGACTTTGCACCAACAGAAGTCTGGCCAAGGATAGTAATGTAACTTTGTTTGAACTTAAATAATACTTACAGTACATTCCTAAAGACAATAACACACATCTTAAAACATATTCAACACTTTAGCACAAATCACTGAAAAATTACAGAATGGTTTACAGCACGAAACAATGCCGGTGAAGAATTGCGGATCTGTTCAAAATTCGTTATTTTGTAAACAATAGTATCTCTACAATGATGTCTCAAAAAATCAGAATTTGACAGTGTTAAGGGATTAAAGAGAAAAATTATGACAAACTTTACATTTGACAGATTCTACTTGTAATATTAAACATTCTCATCACATGCCAAATTTATCATAGCACTACAGGGAAAACGAATCTGCAGAAGGGTGGCACAATTTTATTACAAATTATTGTGTAGATGTTCCCAAAATATATTCTCATTAAAACTTGTTCTTGAAACTTAATACAAAAATTAGAAGATTAATAAATGATTACCTTTAGTAAAAATAATTATATTATTTTTGTAGCTTAAAACACACATTAAACCCCTAATGTTTAAACTTTAAATTTCAAATCATTGAGTGTATATTGTATTTGGTTACATTTTATACATAGACATTCAACAATAATATTATATATTGAGAATATAGCCATCAAAGATACATTTATTTGAGTAAAGATCGAACATTTTAAAAACTCTATAATTTGATATTACTTTTGTGGAGTTACCATATTCAAAATACCCTTTATTGATTTTATTAAATTGTATGAAAAAAATTTCCTTTTTATACCTTATTTTGTTTAAAAAATGTTATGTGCCACGTTTTAATATAACCTTTATTGTGGTATTTTAGCATAGTGAAATAATTATAAGCATTATTATATTTGGTTTTTCCTTTTTAAACCATAAATTATTGCTGTCAATATGTAACAAAGAAAAAGGGCTTAAATATTAAAAAGCAGTTTAAATTAAGTACTCATTTAGAAAAGTAATTTTTTATTATAATTTAAATAAATACTGACACAAAAAAATTATTTAATTCTCATGCATGTAATTTTACTATTTGAAAAAGTAAGAACACACGAAAATTCAAACACTTCAATGCTATATTGAAGGCATGCATAAATGTGATCACAAACTTAAACATAAGAAAAATTGTAATCATTAAAAATTATTAACATATGTCTAACAACAAAGTACAATTAAAAATCTAAAAACAAAATATTAAATTCTGAAAAAAAAAAACAACTAAAATAGTAAAAAAAAAAAATATGCACATAACAATTTTATTATAAACGTAAATATATACCAAACATCTATAAAATATTGAACCACATATTTAAAATAAATTTTTAATCAATGCAATTGAAATAAACATAATTTTTTATGTAAAAATGTTTACAAATTTTTTTAACACAAACCACTCACAACGACATCATTTCTTATCTGTTTTAAATAAGTGCCGCATTGTCTAATAGATAAATATTTGTATTTTTGCTTAGTATTTATTTTGCAGCATTTATCTATACTTGAAAAAAACAAAGTCAGTGTTTATTAACCTGGGTAAACCATTTATGGCTCCGGTTTCCTGTCTTTGCAAAAATTGTGCAGTTCTGGCAAAGGATGTATCTTTTATTTACCGATTTTTTTCCTAATACGTCACCGAGAGAGGTGGCTCAGTACTCGCATTCGGGAGGACCTGAGTTCAAGTCCCGGCCCGGCCANAGAGGATGTATCTTTTATTTACCGATTTTATTCCTAATACGTCACCGAGAGAGGTGGCTCAGTACTCGCATTCGGGAGGACCTGAGTTCAAGTCCCGGCCCGGCCATCCTGATTACTATTTTCCCGTGGCTTCCCGAGATCACTCCAGGTGGATACTGGGATGGTCCCCTCCATGGCCGATTCCTGCTTCTCTGAGCAACTTGCTCTGACCTTGCTGTCGACGAGACGTTAAGCACTATAAATTATACGTCCTAAATGATGACTAGTACGCAAGCAAATTACTGTTACCAAGACCCGTGTGCTCGTCATGCTATGATGACACCTGACAGAGGTACCCCCTGGCGTACCTACACGCACGTGCGAGTGGCGAGTAAGGTGGAGTAGAGGATGGCATGTATATGCATTTTACACACACATTTATACGGGAAGATGGTTCGCCAGTGTGTTTCAGCGAGGACTGTGACGGGCATATGCACTATGTGTGTAGCTAGGCACATCTTCTCGAGAACGAAGTCAACACGAGGTTGAAAGATGTAATCCTTGTGTTAACATTATGTATACAGGCGCCCGCTTTTACAACAAGCTTGCGTCACGCCTACGAGTATCCTACACTATCAAGGGGAGGGGGGCTTAAATCTTTACGGCTGTAGTAATAACTACTCTCTTCTCATCGGCTGCAATGTCTTATATGTGTAACTTGTTACAAAATTATGCTTTAAACGTAACTAATTTCTATTAATTATTATTTATTTTACACAATGTTTGTAGGGTTATATATGATGATTATGTACAAAATAATTTATTTTAATTTTATATTTTTATGTATGTTTTATGAATAGCTAGTATATACTTTAAAATATATTTAAAAAATTTAAAATATTTCATGTATCAATGGCGGCATCTGCAGGTTTTCCAATTATATGCGATTTCTTCTCGCGCGAATATGTATGTGATTTGAGTCCTCCCATATTTGATACATTTAAAATTTGTATATTTTTTTATATTTAAAATGTAAGGAGCATATGCCGGGCTCCTTAAAAGAGCAGTACAATAAATGTTCCTCCAATTGTATTTTTAGCTCACAGTATGTTTCGTAAATGGAAATCAAGAGGGAAAGTTCGTAGAATTGATGAATGGTTCGTGAAATGCTACGCCAACAGGGAGACATGCTTCTGGGCATCGAATATGGTGGCGAGTGTGTCGTCGATTCGAGTCCCGATCGGATGGTGCAACATTGACTATCATGGACATGCTCGCGAGTGAGCGGTATGAATGGAGCCTTATCCAGATTCTGTTCGTTTTGCTCGAGAATTTGTCGGACAATAGCTTGTAAAACAGCATCGGCCATGCTAGTAGAGTCATATAAGGTGAAAAATGGTGTAAACCTCGGAATGAAAGTCAGAAAACTGAAAACTTGCATACATCTGTGTTTTTACATTCTTAAAGTTAGCTCAACAGTCTCATATAATCTCGTGTCCGCGTATCAATATATTCAAGGTCAAATGTAGCGAAAATCAGTTTTCTGTAAATATCTTGTTTCCTATGCTTCAAATGATGTTTGAAGTTGTTAGAAAACTTGTAGAGCATAAAATTATATACAAATTTGGTGTTAGGCGATATGTTATATAACTAACGATTCTCGAGATAGAACGCGAAAGTGGGAAGCGCCTATCCGTATATAGAATAACGTTTATGTTAACTGTGGAATCTAATGCGTAGTAAAATTTATAAAATCAATAATTTACTAAAAATATTATAATTATTGAGGAACATACATTATTTACTTAGTTATAAATAATATCTATTAATATTATTCATAAATAAGACATGGCAGATACAAGGTGGTGGTCGGAAGCCAGATAGCGAACATAAAATATTGGTAGCCAGAAACAAGCTGGTAAGTAGAAACAATATGGTAGATGGAAATAAGATGGTGGCTGGAAACAATATGGCGGCTGGAACGTCATCCAAGATGGCAGTTCCAAAATGGCGGCAGATCCAATGATTTGCAGCTCCCTCTCCTTGCCCTCGGATCAGCCAAATATATCTACTAGCGATGATTAAGTCACATAAATTCGCGAACATTTGTACTTATTGGCCAATTGTAACTTTTATTCTCGTAATTTTATTTCCGCATATCTATTTTTTTACAAAGTTAACCTTTTTTAACTTTTTGACTGAGCAACCTTTTGGAGATGTGGCAAAAAAACTATTTAAAAAAAAAACCTCTTAGCACGGTACATGTTGTTTCAAACAACTAGGGTAAGATACGAAGTTGTATTATACACAGCCGTAGACTTTACATTTAGCCCAGTCATATTAGGTAAAAAAAGGGGTCAATTTCGGAATGAAAGATAATAAGCTGTAAAATTGGTATAAGCCTTTGTTTTGTCGTTCTTAATGTTGTCTCAAAAGTCACCAATGTTATCGTGTCCGCGTCTTAAGATATTGAAGGTCAAAGGTCATAAAAATCGGTTTTTCGCGAATATCTCGCTTTTTATTGCTTAAATAAGATTTTCACTTATTATAAAAGTTATAGAATATAAAATGCTCTACAACTTCTGTTTGAACTTTTTTTCATACGATCAACCGTTTCTGCGGTAGACCGCCAAGAGTGCGCCGCGCACAGTCATATATGGTCTAATGCAAGGTCAAGCGTGAGTTACGGTTATCAGTACGTTGGATAAAGTTAATTATTTACTAAAAAAGTATAATTATTAAACAATGCCCATTATTTATGTACTAATTATAAATTATTTATATTTAATTAAAATAAGTGACTTAATTATTTATATTTAACTATAGTATATTAAAAATTCTGGAATGTATATGTTAGTTATATTTTAAGTTAAAACGACATTATATACGTTTTCTTTAAAACGTGTAAATGTTTTAATACTTATATACCTGGAAATACTTGTCCCTACCCTATGACCTTTTCTATTTATAGCCGGGACAGATTTTCAATTGTATTCAAGGCCACGTTCTCTTTGTCAAGATTATTCGTTAGTTTGAAATTATATCTTCGCAACGACGGACGTACGGTTTTAAGAGCTATGGCTGATTTGTGTTTTATATGTGATAAGTCACTTTCANGCAACGACGGACGTACGGTTTTAAGAGCTATGGCTGATTTGTGTTTTATATGTGATAAGTCACTTTCAGAAGGTGTCTCTGTGAATGTCGTACGTGGTTTACAAACTTTAAAAACTGCAAGTATTGAAAGTAATGATGGACATATAGACTATTTAAATACTTTAAGTTCTGTGAATGTGCATTCCGAGTGTCGAAAAGTTTACACTAGTAAAAATGCTATTGTTGCATCGAAACGACGCACAGAAGAGGGTGAACCTTCAACGTCAAGTGCACCTCGTAAAAAAAGAAATGAAGTGTTTGATTTTAAAAAATTGTGCTTATTTTGTGGCCAAGAAGCTAATGAAGTAGCAGAAAGGAAAAAAAAAGATAAGTATAGACGGAAAATAAGTAATGTAAGTACTCTTGCATTCAAAGACAACGTTATTAAAAAAGCAGAAGAAAGCAACGATTCCTTAGGAGAATTAGTAAAGGAACGTATACTTTACGAGTATGATTTGATCGCTGCTGAAGCAAAGTATCATACTACTTGCTATACCAACTTTTTAACCCGAGTACCATCTGCTGATAAGAAGCCTCGCCAAAATGATGAAGTCACTCAAGCAATGAAGGAGATTTTTTGTTATATAGAAAATAATGAAGATTCTCAATTTACTTTGAAAGAGCTGAAAGATGTCCTTACGGAGTACGTACCAGACGATAAGACGATTATTACAAAACTACAACAAAAATATTTAACTGACATAATAATCACAAAAAAAATAGGAGCATTTACAATTATATCTTTCCGTGATACACAGGTTAATGTATTATCAAAATCTTGGTACGAAAATAAAAAAAGCACTCCTGCAGAAGAACGTTTACGGATTGTAGAAGCTGCTGCGGCAATTATTAGGGAAGATATTAGATCATCTGTAGTTGAAACTAAGACGTACCCACCACCGAATAAAATGCTAGATGGTATTAATGAAGAAATACCAAAAACATTATTACATTTTTTGGAAGAAATTATATTAAAAAATAGAAAAGGACGAGTGGATCATTTAAAAACGAAATGCACATCTATCAGTCACGCAATAATGGCTTCGATACGAGAACGGTCATTTTCATCACAGTTACTATTAGGCCTATCTGTATTTCTTCACAGAAGATATGGATCTAAAAAATTATTGGATGTTTTATCAACTTTGGGATTTGCTGCTCCATATAGTAATACTGTACAATATGAAGTTTCAGCAGTTTACCATCCACAGCCTCGTATTTTACCATCAGAGTCAGGTGCGTTGGTACAATATGTTGGAGACAATGCAGATATTAATGTCAGTACTCTTGACGGTAATAATACTCTTCACGTTATGGGAATGATAAAAATAGTTACTCCAAAAGATGCTGTAATTTATGATGATCGCATAAAAAAATGTACAACTAAACCAAGTGCAAAAGAGTTGGCAGCAATATCACATGTTTCTCTTTTAGCATATGAAAAGCCAGTTGTACCTGGGTACAGCAAGATTCAAGTCCAAAATCTACATGATGACCAAGTACTAATTGAAAAAAAAATTAATGCAGTTGATTTTTTGTGGTTATACGGAAAATGGAAGAATCTTTCACCGTTGCCAGGGTGGAATGGCTATCTTCAACAACTTACGAAAAATAATCAGAATTTTGCAACTTCTCAGGTTATATTTCTACCTTTCATTGATCATCCTGCCAGTAATTTAGACACAATTTATACCACTTTACATTGTGCTATAAATGTTGCCAAGTCACATCATCAAAAAACGTGCATAATTACATTTGATCAACCCCTGTACTCCAAAGCACGTGAAATGATTGCTGCGTCAGATGCAAACTCAGACTTGTCTAAACCAGTTGTCAAACTAGGAGGATTTCATATGCTCATGTCTTTTCTTGGATGCATAGGATATATAATGGACGGTAGTGGTCTCAAGGAAGCTTTAAGTAAAATATATGCTACAAATTCTGTCGACAAAATGTTGAATGGTCACGCTTATGCAAGAAGTATCAGAGGCCATACATTATTACGACTTGCATTATCAATGAAGATTTTTGAAGAGATGAACATTGAAGGTTGTGTGTTAGATGAGTTAATAGAACAGATAACTAGTCGCGATGTTTCCTACGAAGATGTTGAAGGATGTACAAGGAGCTCCAACTCGTTAATTGATCAATTTCAGGATAAACTGAATGAATTAAAAGGTCGAGGTCCCACAGCACAGTTATGGGCGCAATATTTTGAAATGGTATCAATAGCCCTAGATTTCATTCGTGCTGAAAGACTGGGACTTTTTAAAGAACATTTGGATGCAGTGCGAAAAATGCTGCCGTATTTTCATGCGGGGGGTCATTTCCTATATGCGAAATCAGCTCATTTGTATCTTCAAGATATGATAAAACTTGAGGAGACAATGGATGAACAGACTTTTCAGAACTTTAAAAACGGATTCTTTACTATAAAACGAACAGAAAAATTTAATTCTGGTACATGGACAGACATGGTAATCGAGCAAAGTCTTATGAAATCTATGAAGACAGAAGGAGGATTATCTCGAGGCCGAAGTACACAAGAAAGTGTTCTATGTAAGTGGGTATATGCTATGTATGCCACGAATACAATTTGTGAAGAAATTGAACGGTTTTGTAACATTTCTTTCGATTCTGTAGACCAACATGTTGATGCTAGAGATTCACGAATAAAAAGGGATAATACTGATGTTAATAAACTGGTTGATTGGTTTACGCTTCATAATCCCTTTCCAAATACGAATCAGTTGGTATCCTTAGCTTCAGGAATCGTTGGAAATGACCAAATTAATTGTCACAGAGCCCATGAACTCGGATTGCAATCTATGGAAAAGATAACTGGTTTAAACTTTAATGAGATAAAGTTAAAACGCGTCGATAAGGTTTTGCCGCTTTCAGCCGTTAACAAATCTGTCAATATTAATGATTGTAAAGTCTCTGTAGATCCATTGTTACTTTTCCAAAGAATAACTGTAAGCAAAAAATGTGAAAGTAATCTACAAGAATATTTTCAATATGAACTAAGCCCGTATCCGACATCTTTATTTGATAGTAATGGCATGAGAAAAACCACGAAAGCGACATTATATGACAATATGATACCTGTCGATATCGAGCTTCATGAAAATAATGTAACATACATTATCGATGGTGGATTTCTTCTGCATCGCGTCGTATGGAGCAAAGATGATACTTTCTCTATTATTTTAGATAAATACATTAAATATTTACAAACACATTATGGCTCAACAATTGTTGTTGTATTTGACGGATATTTGGACTATAGTAAAAATATTAAAGCAATGGAACAACAAAGAAGAACTGCTGCACTTTCGAAATCATATGAAGTTTGTTTTGACGAAACAATGATTGTGCCATTTAGCCAAGAAAAATTTTTATCAAATCGGTCTAATAAAAAAAAATTTATCGACATGCTTGTTGAAAAATTAAAAACTGTTAATATCACAACAAAACAAGCCAGAGATGATGCTGATGTTCTCATCATCGAGACAGCTATTGCATTATCAGAACATCAAAAGACTGCCATCATCATAGGAGAAGATATTGATTTGCTTGTTATTTTAATTGGACGTACTCAATCACATCAACAGGATATTTTCTTTAAAAAAGTTGGCAAAGGCAATGTCAAGACACAAATATACTCTTCTAAAAGTTTTGACCAATATCCTCGTACTAAAAAACACATTCTATTTTTACACGCATTTAGTGGCTGTGACACGACTTCTGCGCTATTTAAAAAAGGAAAAAAAACTGTTACTAGAGCATTGGAGAAAATTCCCAATTTGGATAAGTTGGTGGAAGTATTCCAACAAGAAAACTCCCCCGTAGAAACATTATTTGAAAATGGACTGCGTATCTTGTTGGCATTATATAATGCTCCAAAATCTGAGGACAACATTGATCATTTCCGCTACACGCAATTCATCAAATTAACGAAACTAAATAAACCTGTACAATTGTCAACACTTCCACCAACAAGTGTAGCAGCTCATCAACATATAAATCGTGTCTACTACCAGATTCAAACGTGGTTAGGGAAGGACTTAGAACCTCAAGAATGGGGCTGGATGCTTGAAAATGAAATCCTGGAGCCCATAAGAACGTTATTGCCTCCAGCACCAGCCGAAATACTAAATATAATATTTTGCAATTGCAAAAACGGTTGTGGTTCCCGCTGTGGATGCAGAAAATCAGGGCTACTATGTTCTTTAGCTTGTGGCCAATGCAATGGACAAGCTTGCCTCAACGCTTCACTATATCCAAGTAATCCCGATGAAGAAAGCGCATACGATCCTGAAATTCTGGAAGGTTTGGAGATGACTATGACCGATAATGAGGATGATGACAATGAATTAAACATTTTCGAGCGACAACAAGAAGAAGATGACGAAGAAGAAGAAGATAACTAGCTTCCATTTACAATTTTATTATAATTAAAATCAACAAAAATTCTTTTAATATTTGAACTCACATTTCAATAAATGTATAATAAGCTATATTTAATGATAAATAAATATATGTATAAAATATATTCCCTTACTGGCTTTTTAAATTAAAATATAACTAAAATATACATTCCAGAATTATTAATATACTATAGTTAAATATAAATAATTAAGTCACTTATTTTAATTAAATATAAATAATTTATAATTAGTACATAAATAATGGGCATTGTTTAATAATTATACTTTTTTAGTAAATAATTAACTTTATCCAACGTACTGATAACCGTAACTCACGCTTGACCTTGCATTAGACCATATATGACTGTGCGCGGCGCACTCTTTGCGGTCTACCGCAGAAACGGTTGATCGTATGAAAAAAAGGTTCAAACAGAAGTTGTAGAGAATTTTACATTCTACAACTTTTATAATAAGTGAAAATCTTATTTAAGCAATAAAAAGCGAGATATTCGTGAAAAACCCATTTTTATGACCTTTGACCTTCAATATCTTAAGACGCGGACACGATAATATTGGTGACTTTTGAGACAACATTAAGAACGACAAAACAAAGGCTTATACCAATTTACAGCTTATTATCTTTCATTCCGAGGTNTTTTGAGACAACATTAAGAACGACAAAACAAAGGCTTATACCAATTTACAGCTTATTATCTTTCATTCCGAGGTGAAACCCCTAATATGACTGGGCTAATTGTTAACATAGCTCCAAGAGTCGTACTGTTAAAAAAATTTAACCTTTGGACGTAATGCACTCGCTGTACTACACTGAGCCAATACATCTACGAAATGTGGACTAACAACTTTTTCATTAAAACTTCACTTCAAACGACCAGCTGAAACAATACATGCTGAAATATTATCTCTCCAATAGGAAAAATAAAGGAATTTACCACAACTATATAACTTAACGTTAGTCAAAAATACAACACTTACGTTCATTCGATAGTTTTAAGTATTTAGCAGGGGAGAAAAAAAAATGGTCCAGCAAATCGCCATGTCACCAATTTTGCAAACAAAACTTAACCGTTCTGTCTTTTAAAACGTACTTTTAGCATTGTGTTAAGAAGGAGAGGGTGGGATTGGCCAGAAATACGTGGTGGAGAACTATTGTCGGTGGCAAAGTTGCTGTAATTACTGGATTAAAGTGATTTCAGCAAATCATTTGAAGCTGGATGTATAATTTCAATGGTTGATACTGGCAATGGCCATCAGTTGTTCTACCTGTGGTTGTACAAATAAGTTTTATAACTGAAATACATGTGAGACTTTTCACTGGTATGTAAAGCATTTTGTTGAACTAATTTGAGTATTTTTGTAAATAGCAACAGTATATACATAATGTATGTACGTATGTACACTCTACATTTGCAGTTTTCTTAATTTTCTTTACAGGTTCCGTAAAGATAAAGTAAAGCTCAAATCTTGGATTGCAGTAATTCGGCGGGACAATTGGCAAACTACTCTACACAGCAGAGCTTTTTCTGACAAGTCTAGAGAAGACAATAAAAACACAACTTCTCCTGGTTGTATCATGTTAATAAGAGATGAAACACTGCGTTAAACGTTTCCATCTTAACTGCTTAAGGTAAATACTAAATATTTACCACAGGCAAACATAACCTGTCACAGTCATTTTGGGTTACTGTGCACCAACATCGGCATTTTTGAACCGCGCCCGAAGTTTTTATGCAATTTACTGTGTTATTTATCAATAAAGCTGTTAATTAGGAAATTAAACATCAAAGTAAACGTTTTAAATGAAAATGTAGCCTATAATTGGTACAAAAATACCCAGAAGTGGCACAAAGTACCCCGGATGACTGTATTGTGTATAGCCTAGGTTTAAGTTCTTGTCACAATTAAAGTAAGATCATCACAAATGTTTATTTACGATCTACCTAATCTTCTTATGGGTAGGCATTTTTTTATTTGTTATTTCCTACATTCATCCAGTTTGCAACAGCACCGTAAGAACACAAATAGCACACTTGCAAAGATACGGCACAAACTTCCTTGCTACATTTACAAAAAAAAAATTTATTTTATGGAAATTCTCGTAATATTTTACAGGCAGGTTACGTCCCTCGAAAATTCTTGTGCCGTGTGTTGTGTTAAGAGTAATTTTTCTGTTGAATACGTATACATTCTTTTTAAGATTACATTTACCTACTTTAAAAAACTATCCTTAAAAAAGTAAAAAATTTAGGCGTTTTCGTATAAAACAGGGTAAAAATTCTTGGAACGTAGTATGCACTAACATTACAAATCATGCTGAACATGAATTTCAATGGTGGCATTGCAATTTTTGACTATGTATGTACATACCATGAAATGCTATAGTGGGTAGTACAGTGAAGATAAGAGAAATTGTGGGGTAAAACATGTAAAATATACGTAAATAGAGTTGCATAACTGTGTTAAGTGCAAGAGGACATAACTTAACCTAACTTCACGATAGGTGAAACACAGGATATGGGTGTGCCTATGCACAATTGCACATAGGAAAATGTACAGTGAGGACAAACAGGAATAAATAACAGTAATTCAATAGTGTCTGAATAAGAAGTGATCCTGAGAGTCCTGTTCGCCTTTATTCGGACGCGTGATAGCGTCGTCGGCACACCCACCCCCTGCGATACACCTATTGTGAAAACGGGTTTAGTTTGCTAAGGTCTTTGCATTTGAAATGGCTATGTGCAGATAGTGTGCAAGATTTGCAATTTCCACACTAATATGCAATATGTCACTGTGTTACATATTGCATATTAGTGTAATATGCAATATTGCATTAACGGTAATCCACAAATACACATGCTCAACTAACAGTAAATTGTATTGAAATGGTTGAACAAAATGGCAATTTCCACTTTTAATTTAACGACTTTCAATGGACTGTTCTTAATGTCACTACGTCATGATGATGAATATTTCATGGCGATACATGTCAACAAAATTTCTGAATAACTTTCACAATTTTTTTTTTTTTTTCACTCTTTTCATGGGAAGTATGGCACAGTTCTCTATAATTTCAACAAGATGCCTTGAGAAAGCGAAATATATATTTTTCATAACTCTCAGATGTGTTTCCTTCACAAAATGAGTGATTCCTGATAATTACCGTGAAATTTTATAAAAATTGTATTGTTTTGTTCCGGCTTTGAAAATATATTTTCCCACACTTAGCAAATTTTTTTTAAGAATTGTTTTTTATATATATAAAAAGGCATTCAAAGAAAAAATTATAAATAAATGAGGTTACATTATCATCTCATAACTTTAAATTAATGTTAAAATGTTGCTCCGTATTTGTAATGTTGAGTGGCCTTATCATTTGCATATACATTTTGATAATAATGGCATGAATATGTACCGTAAATGTCACCAATTGAAGGCTTTGACTTAAGTAATAAGGGGAAGTTTAATATTGTAGCGTTGTAATTGGCTACTTACTGCCAAAGAGGAGTCCACAGGCAGCTATGCTTTAAATGCTTTGTTTAGTTCCCTAGGAAGGACATGAATGCAGAAGTTTAGTGGGTAGTTCTATTGGGTGGTACTATTCAATAATAAAATAAAATGAAACTAGTTTTAAGAGTAAACTTATATGAAAAAAAAGCATTAAATGTTATTTTACTGACTGATAGCCCTGAAATCACGAAATCATTTTGAACTGACAATATTTTGTTAAGAATGTTAAACTACCGAATAATTTTTATTCGTACACATTTCTCTCATGTTTAGGTATAAGAAAGTGTAATTTCATGAGTGTTGAAAGTAGAACCCTATATATTACTTGTTTTCATACTGAAGATTATTAAAGTCTTACAGCTTTATAATGGAAATCATTACTGTAAAGCACAAATTATTTTTGTTCACATATATCTATGTTGTAGATATTTAGATGTTCTGTTTTATTAAAATGATATATTATAGCTGTTTGATATTTGCGAAGTTCTTGCTTTTATTCTCGGATACATTGAAGGCATACTATGTAATTTACTTACTCTTATATCAATCACATTATTTCTCATTGTTTTTTCATGTTATTGCAGCATTTGAACAGTGCATAAGTTTGAAGAACCTTCAGTACCATTAAGCATACAACTGGAGTTGCTCGTCGCTGGTAGAAAACTTGTTACACTAAGGAGTCATGATAGGTTTTTATGATGTAATCCAGAATGAGCTAGCTATGCCATATCATTTTTAACTATTGTTAATTTTTTCATCACTGAATGAAAGTCATTTTGTCAACCAATAGTTGTAAATTTTTATATTCAGTAAGCCCCTTGTCTGGCCTCGCCACAACGTGTATAGTTTCCTGTGTCCCCAAACAACATAATCATTTCGAAATAACCGTGTAGTTTCTAATGTTGTCTGACGTGCTTTGGTTAACAGTATGTGAATTAAGCTACACAAATATTGTGGTGCGTTGATGTCAGTTCAAATGTCAGCAAGGGTATTATATTGGAGACTGCGTTAAAAAACACATTTGACATTCTATTAACATTTTACTTCCAAATATGTTAACTTGAATGAATGAGAGCCCTTAATTTCCTTGTTTAAAGTAACATTTCAGCTAGTTATGGATGACTGAACCTGGAATTATTTTATGTGTTCAAAGTATAATTGTTTACTTGTACTGAAATATAATCAAGTCTTTAGGATGTGTGAGGTTATTATAAAATGATATTTTGGTAATACCTAAAGCAGCAAAATGAGTGATAATTTAGTGTTTACAACTTTTATCTGTTTTAAATTTATCTCCCAATTCAAAATTTTATCTTATCTCTCAAGTGCTCAACAGCAATTGTATATCCACTTGTATAAAAATTTCGGGGCACATTTTTTTTTTAACTTTAACTCTAAACTCTACAATCCAGTCACATTGGTGACTGAACTAGGCCTATTACACATATAGTACTGAAGGGAAGAGAAAAATATGTAGCAGTGTCCACACAGTTATAGACAAAATAATTTGAGTTTTAAGAGTGATTTAGCACCCTGCTCTTATTACGCATATGTACGACTTATAATAGTACAGTAGATTGGAAATCCAAACTATAGTCGGGCTGATAATCATACTTGAGAGGGTGGGGGGAGTCACCGCCTGATCAAGAACGCGTGATTCCAGTGAACAGAAATGAGAAATTTGAAACAAATATATCAAATTGAAAATTTTGTCAGTAAGTATAGTATTCCCTAATACAAGATAACTCCGTAGATTCTAATTATACATATATAATGGGTAGTGCTTTACTTAAACCAAAATGTCTTACCGTATTGTTCAGAACTAAAAACTTGCAACATTATGTACACCTAACAAAAAGGAATCATTATTATTCTGGGCCAAGATGCACTAAACTTTATTTCGATTTATTATTTTCTGTAGAAATTAAATATTTTTGTATTAACAGTTGCTCTTTTTTCTTGGAAGTTGCTATTATAGTGTAAGACTTAGCAAGTTCTAACAATTAAACTTCTTGAGCTGTTTCACTTTGGTCTATGTTGTGATAAGTGCATTTTTTTTAACAAATCAGCATTGCATGATTTTTAATTATATTTATAAGTGTACCGGGAACACAGGTATTCACTTATTCAAGTGGACTACCTATGGTTGCAGTTATACCTCATAATGTTGATGTTTCTTATGCTGTCCCTCTGCAATTCATTTCAAACTAGTAAGATTGTTTTGGGGAGAAAACTCAATTTGGCCAGTGTTTTGCAAACACATATTTTTTAGTGACAACCCAATATTTTAAATACATTAAAATTGTTTATGTGGAACCCTTGGAATTATATAAACATTTCAGTTTAATTTTAAAAACATGGTACTACAAAATATCATCTGTATGTTTGGCAAGTTGTTTGGTTCTCGGAGAACGTAGAACGGTATAACGGAGTATTTTTTAATGGAAAACATTAACATTCGTAATGGCAGACAGTTATCTGAAAATAGGCCGTTCACGGTGCGCTGAGCACTTATGAAAGTCCTGCTGAATATCCACTCGTATACGGATTGTGTATTCTTCCACAATAACTAAAGTTATCATTGCCATGGGCTTGACCACTTTATTCATGCATAAGTTAAGTAAAACTGGGAAATTGTTACAAAAATTAATTTTTCTCAAAATCGCTGGTTTTTGCAATTTTATGCAGGTAAGAAAAAAAACAAAAAAAAATCACTGTATTCACAAATGTTAACCAAACACTCTTAATTCAACACCATGACTCGCAATTTTCCCACCGTCGTTACCAACTATAACGGATGCATGCCAGTCAGTGCTGAAGTTAGTAAATATGCTGTTAAGGAGCAGTGCCATTTTTCAATGGTTGATTTACAAATTGCCTAGATCACTATGAACATCATATAAACATATTTTATTGCCCATTTCAAATTTCACTTTTTTATAAATCCATACAGTACCGGTGAACCATTTTAATAACTGTAGTATTAGGTGAAGTCTCCTCGTTGACAGCAAAGCACTTCCAGCAGACGACGTCCTGAATATCAATGTTGCCGTAAGAATGTAACTGATGGCTTTGTAGTGTTGTGTGCACAATGACAGGAAGACAGTTCCAAAATACTGCTACATGTTTTTTATGTTCATCCAGTCAGTTCAGAAAGTAAAATGCAAGATATTAACAAACAGCTTTCTTGGCACATAATGATTCACCTACAGAACTGATTGTCTGACCTGCTGATGTCATCCTGCAGGCAATAATTATTTATTGCAAAACGTTCTTCGGGAACCATATTACCTAAAATGGTATACACACCTCCGCATGATGTTACCGCCATAGGTCATAATAGGCCCGAACAATTTTTCATAATATTGGTGGTATGCAACTTGACATCAGCCAATCAATCACTTCTGTAAGCAAATCAGTGTGTGCCAAGAAATCTATCAATGCCAATTTTGTCCTAGAATGGCAAATTGCTGTGAATAAATTTGAAATGAAATATTGAAATCAGTGCAGCTATTTCTATATGTTTTAACATTAGTATAGACGTAGATTTTGAGAAAATATTACCACGGTGCGTACATTCATTGATCTTCTCGAATTCAACTGTCTGAACTGTTATTCTAAATTATAATTTGCAGAAGTGTGAATGTTTCATGATATAATAATCGTCATATCAGAGTGTGGAACGTGTCCGGATTTTGAGATAAGACCAATTTTTGGCCTCCTATTATTGAGTACTTAGTACATCACTGGGTTTTGTTTAATTGCCAATGGGCAGTATTTTCCACTGCAACGGTTCTTTAATAATAATCGTACCAGCAGTAAGTTATAAGGTGCAGTGTAATATTCATAAGTACTTTTTGCCAGTCGCATGGTTAGAAAGAAGTAGTTTGGTACCTTTATTATAATGACAACAATCACATTACAAATGTTATGTCCATTACCACTACTACTCGAGTAGGAGTGCCACAGGGATCAATATGGGACACATTTTATTCTTAATATTTATTAGTGATTTTCCAGAATACATAAACACAGTTTTCGGATGACACAATCATATTGGCCACTAGCTCAAATAACGCTGTTCTTGGTGAAAGTGTAATACAAACAGTGATGGAGATGTCCAGATGGTTACAGCGCAAAAAATTAATATTAAATGTAGACAAGTCTGTGATCATGAGATTAATGCAATGAAATTAATACACAATGCAGAAAAAAAAGCTCAACAAAAGATAAATACAAGTTTCGAATTGGAAATATTACAAAATTTCTGGGGCTGACAAGTTAACATGGAATGAGCATGCCGATAGTGTTTGAAAAAATTAAATTAAATGTTAAGTTTTGTACTTATAATACCGTACGTACATACAATTGTTGAAATATTCAGTCTATTAAATTATGGAATCATATTTTGGGACGAATTTTCAACTGGGAAGAAGTGAAAAAAATAGAAAAAAATAGAAAAAATAGTGAGATTAATAAACGATAAGGAAAAAAAGGCCACGGTAGACTGCTATTTATAAATAATGAAATCCTCACTCTCCCAAAAACGTATATGTACCGTAATATACTATTTTACATGGAAAAATTGAAAAAGTTAAAAATAGTGGTGTACACAATTACTCCATTAAACATTCTTGCCAAATTTAACCTATTCCTCTATAAAACTACGAAAATTTACGTAAAATCCATACTACGCTGGGGTAAAACTGATAAACAACATTCCCAGTCAATTGAAATAAATAACTTACAAATGTTAAAAACGGCTGTCAAATAATGCTTTTTATATAAGGCCTTATATTCCGTTGAATAATAATTTAATAAATATGGATTGATATAATGCAGATCAGTACTGATATTAACAGGAGGCTTAATATAATAACTTGTATTTTAGTCTAATGTAAACCTTACATATTTGTATTATAATATTTATTTGTATATGAAATGTGTTAACTTGTACTTCAATATAATGTTAACTTTACGTATTTGTAGATCTGTTCGAATTAAGATGTACATAAATTATACTATTTTATATTAATGTANCGTATTTGTAGATCTGTTCGAATTAAGATGTACATAAATTATACTATTTTATATTAATGTAATGTAGTGTAATGTCGCCGAGTGTAAATATCCATATTGTATAACAACTATAATAATTTTTACAAATCTTTTCCAAAGTGTATTGACTGTACACATGATGAAAATACATAAATTTAATAAATAAATAAAATGAAAAATGATTAATACTTTGCACCAATGCAACATCTGCTTAACATTGTCAACATGCCTGCCATTTCTGTCGCAAGGTAAGTTATAAAGCAATTTTCTTACAGGATATAGTGAGTGTTAGATGATAGGTTTTGGTATTTTATTTGAGGTAAGCAGCTATTGGGGTTTCTTACTGGCCATCAAATCACCCTAGAAAACTTAATTTACGCAATTCTGCGCCAGTATGTTTTGTGAATCGTAAGTGATATCGCATGTGGAGGAAATACTGATTTATCTGCTTCACACATTTTTTTACCTACTTTGTATATACCTGGGAAACATGTATGACGCAGGCGAATTGCTGCGCCCTCTGTGCCAACTTATCGCTTGTGCTCGGGGAATTACAGTGGTGCAGACTTTGTGTGAATTTGCAATTCTTGAGGTATTTGCGGATGTATCTGACATTCTTTGAGACTTCCTGCATCATTTGCCGCAGAGGTCTTTTCTTATCTTACAACATTAACCCCACAATTTTTCTGATCTTCATAGCCATCTCAATGATCACAATTTTAAGAACGTGTTGTAAATATAACAATGTGTACATGGTGTTATGGTTCATCATAATTAGTACTAGTGAAACGGAATGGTGTGTGCGTGCACGTAAATAAATTTTTAAGCCACTAACTGTTTTCAAGATTTCAAAAAATCATGCATTTTGATACATTCATAATTAACTTGATAATTAGGAAATTCAGCAGGCTTTTAGAAAAAAAAATTGGCATTTGTGTTTGGGTGTAGAGATATTTAGGTCAAGCATGCTTCATATTGGAAATTATGATGTGAAGCATCACCCATTTACAGGGATACATTTCTATAACATATATTAGTTTATGTTTCTATCTAAAATCTAGTTTTGTTTCATTGTCTTCCGAATTACGGAGTTGTTAAGGATGACGAATTATACATTAAAATGCTATTTTGTTAAATAAGTGTATTTAGGTTATCAAAGAAAAGAAGATGACAAGGCCTACTAGACAATTTAACAATAAAGTTCGTATACATGCTGAACCCTACAATTAATCCGGAAAACTATCAGTTGTTTTCCACACCACTGTAACAAACACCCGAGTTCTTACATCACATCAGCTTGTTAATCCACGAGAACAGTGGAAGGTACGAGACTTTCATTTCGCGTGCTACCGTTTAGAGTCGTCTATACCTGTAACTCATTTCACCTACATGCTTCATATTATTACAATTGTGAGTAAACTTTCAAAATCTTTTACGGACACAAGATTTTCGGGCTTTGTTTTGATGTCACCCCAAACGCCCGGGTAGTTTCTTCCTTAATTGTATTACAAAAACTTAAATGGCAGGTGGAACTGAAAAAAGGATGTGGTCCGAGGGTATTTCTGTCGTAAGTTTTCACATAAGATAAAACACTCAATTTCCATCAAAACAGTTAAGGAACATATATATTTTTTAAAAGTTCTACAGTCTCGTGTACATAAGGCTAAGTAGTATTTGTTTTGCCCACCGCAATATGGTGATTAAGACACGTCCACTAGCATCAAAGCTTACTGCAGCAAAGATCAGCTTCGCCACCTCCCGTCATTCTTATCTCCATGACTTTTAGTAAGACCTAAAATATTAAAACGACGTTTTAATATTGGACCATAATAAATTCACGGTTACTTCACATTTTTCTGAAGATCTGCTAAGTTCTACTTCCAGGATATTCCTCTGCCTCGTGCAAACTAAGCTTAACTAAGTATGGAAAAATACACCAAAGGACAACGCACCAAATTCGTGCGCACTTAGTGTAACAATATTTTTTATCAGAGCTATTTGTTACTAGACTTACCAACACACATGTTTTATTACTGGTTTTATTAAAATTATTTACAAATGAAGCATTATCAGTTGTAGATAAAATAATAATAATATTTAAATTTAACTGAATAAAGTTGCTTTTATTAACACAAGTATAAAACGATTGAGATACGAGGCATGTTTAATAAATAACTAAACACGTCATACATGGGAAAATTTTTCGAAGGTTTGATTCAAAAAGTACGAAGAAACCGCGAACAGACGAGATTAATTCAAGCACCATTATTTTATAAGTGTTAAGTCATTTTGAAGCAACTAGTGCGGAGAAACCTGTCTATGGAGAAACGCAATGAAGTCAAGGGAAAACAATTCATTCTCCGCCTTGACAAGTTTCCTCCTCCCTGGGGAGACAACACGTGGAGAATTAAGACAATAGAACTTTAAATGTTTTTGAATAATAACAACGAAGTAGGTATCTACGAGTATTTCCTGCAAAGTTTGTATATTTCAATAAGATTAATTTTACTTAACAAATAGCGTACCAAAATTCAATGTATTACCTTTTACATGTTGAGTAATTCTTACTAGCTGTTACCAAAATGACTCTCCTATTACCATTTCTTGTTCATATTGATTACGAAATAGATATTATATTATCATATACAATATGCAGTAAAATTATAACACAACATATAAATGAAAGTTTAGTTTAATTAAAATTATAATACTTTAATATACATAACCTTATTATATAGTTTTGGTATACCATTTACTTAAACATGGTAAAAAGAATTACAATTGGAGGGCTTTCTTCAAAGGTTTGTTTCAAAAATAGTGAAGATACCATGACTTGACTATAGTGGAAATCACGGTAGTAAGGGGGGAATTACTCACTAAAGAAGGCGAAAGAAAATATAGAAAATAGGAATTTATATTACTGAATTTACCACCACAACATGCGCAACAGCTACGCATAAGTACGAGGAAAGTAGACATAAATACCTGAAAATATTCTGAGTTTCCAACTCGATCTTTTACTGATCACATAATCTTCAGTAAAACTGCAGAAAAGTACTTGTGCGCCACGCGAGTCTGAGGAAGTTTACAGCAGGCACTGGCACTTTACAAGCTCTACTCTGCGGCTCGTTCTCTGTGGACACCATTCTCAAACTATAGCTATTTGTCCGAGCAACTTAGTATCTAACTCACAGTCCACTAAATAAAATAATATAGAAATTAAATTACAGAGAGAAATTAATAAACGTAAAAGCAAAAAAAAACGTCTAAATAACATTACAATAAGTAAATAACAGTAATGACCACCTTTTAGAAAATAAAGCGAACATTTCCATTAAAGATTTCGTAATCCTAAGTCACTTACTAATAATATTAAAAATAACTTTTCAAAATTATAAAAAAATTAATAGTGTAATGAATAATATATATTTCACTTATATATAGAAAAAAATATTGAAATAGTGGAGTTGATGGATTTGTAACGCTTTACTTAAAGTGAAGAGAAAAATTTATACAAAAGCGCAACCCTATTATATGGCACATGGGTTAGTTTCGATGACCCCTAGGTTAGTGTTCCATAGCTTCCGTGATTTCTATGTTCGATAAGTCGTTGGTTCGATGATTCTTAAGTCTAGTGAGTCATTTAGAGTATTTTGTTCAATTACTTCCTATAGGTATTAGGTTCAATTATTTTCTTTGAGTGTTAGGTTGAATGATTCGTTCCTACTATTTTACAATGTCCGAAAAATAATCTTCTGTTAAAACAAAGACTTGCCATTTTTATGCGTTACAGCTCCCTTGTTCATCTCAACCAAATTAACATCTAAGTAGTATAATTAAGTTACTTTCGGTACAGTCGTTAAGATGAAGGAGCTAGGAGCTGCCGGCCATCTTGGATGATGTAACGAAGTTTCCCATTTTCCCCTCAAAATTTCCAGCTTTTTCCTCAGAATTACCGTTTTCTCTTACAATTTCCCATTTTCCCCTCAAAAAAGCAGCGAGCCCCTCATTTGAAAAAAACGAAGCCCCCCTAAAGGAAATTTTCGAGGCATTGGAGCATTTAAGGTTCTTACTGAGGATAAGCAGACATGGCTCCCTTACTCCACCGCTAGCCAAACTCAGCACATACCCTTCTCAACTCCTTCCCATAATAATTATTATAAAAATTGGCAAAAGAGTTAAAATATCTAGAAAATCGAAAAACATAACAACATTACCGTACCTCTAGAACATCCTACCACACTCATCTCACCCCCTTCCACCATCCCCTACAAATTATTACAAAAAATCACAAAAAAACGAAAAATCTAAGAACATATAATAATACACAACTTTGCCCATTGTTCATCCAACAACCCTCACATCAACCTCTCTCCAAACCACACCTACTGGTTATTATTAAAAAATAAATAAAAATCAGAAAAAATTTCTACAAATCTAAGAACATGTATTGTTAACCTCACACTCATCCCACCATCCTCGCCTAAAACAGTCTCCCCCCCCTAGTAATTATTATAAAATCGAGACTAATAACAAAAAAATATATAAATCGAGGAACACATAATGTTGCCCCACATTTCGCCCCCTGCTGAAAGCTATCGCCCTATATATAAACCTATAACCCTACCTACCAACCTCCTAATCATAAAACAGTCTAGCAAATCGCATTAAAAGGTAATACCAAAAATCAAGAAAAAACTTTCATTAATGACCTCGGACCACCATACTGGTTGTTGACAACATTGATATTGACCCCAATGATCTTAAATTCAAAAATTTAGAAATAATGTTATAAAATCGAATTAATTAGAAAAAATCGTCGAAAATATTATGTGACTGACTCCGACACCCATGTTGAATGTTTGTGGCCGTAATCTTGACTCCATTGACTTCAACTCAAAAAATCAAGAAAAATTGCGAAAAATCTTTAAAAATATAAAAAATTATCCAGGAAGAGTTGACATACCTATTACAACACCAAAGTGTATGTGTGTAACACTGAGGGTTCCATTCTCGTAAAGATGGCACAGCACAGCTACTCCCTAGTACGAAAATAAGCAGCCTACTGAACTCCCACCTCTATATTTCATTGTCTATATGGCCGATCAATCTTCCGACCCACAAAGCGATTTATTGACATATCACAACACACATATCTCCTATCCCCATCCATGCACCAAGCCATCAAAGTCATTTCGTAACAATCCATGGAAAAAGAAACCTCACTTGAAAGTGGCCACGGAAAAATTTACATGTCTCGACTTCTATGTAGGAATAAGTATGCTACTCAGAATAAAAATTAAAAAAAATATATTTTTTACTAATCAAAGCCTTTCATACAAGTAGCAGCCACCTGCACAATTCATGTTATAATAATGGTATGGATCAACATCTAACAATTACTTTACATAAATACTTGTAATTAATTGAAATACCTATAGTGCTAGTCCCTTGAGACTTGGAAAGTACGAGGATGATACACATTCTTCATCTTCTATGCTCATCTTGATCAGTAAACCATCCCAATACTTCGATCAATCCTAATACTTCGCAATCAGCTCCGCAGTCATCTCTGCAAACAGCTCCGCAATGTTCATATCAAACTCCATAATCTTTCCGTCAATCTTCGTATCATTCCATTAATCATTCGCAATATTTCCATCAACCTTTTGATAAATCATCTATCCGTAATCTGTCCGCAGGCGAGTCGTCCGTCCTCCATCCATAAATATTAAAAAAAATAATTCGCCAACTGTCCCCACACATTTGTATTTGACGACTGCATTAATATGTTGTCGCGTGACAGTTTTGAGGATTATAGCACGCCTTTGGCTCACTTCCCTCACCCCCTTACCCCACCCCCTTCAACCTTTAGCGCACTTTGCTGTCGCCTTCGAATAGGCACGTGGCATGGAAAATCTCCAGACACGTGAAGC
>NQII01000386.1:254396-282591 GCA_002778355.1 Clitarchus hookeri | reverse complement strand
GGGTGAGGCAACCATGTCTTCTGATTCTCAGTAAGACCCCCAAATGCTCCCATATCTCGAAAATTGCCTTTTGGGGGCTCGTTTTTGCAAATGGGTGGCTAGGTGCATTTTTGAGGGGGGAGGGGGGGAGGAAAATTTTAAAGAAAAAATGGTAATTATGAGGGAAATTTGAAACATTTTGAGGGAAAAACGGGAACATTCGTGACGTCATCCAATATGGTGGGCAGCTCCTGGCTCCTGCACCAAACGTAACTTTATCATACTACTCATCTTATTTGTGTGCCGTTATCAGAAGTATTATTTTCTTTCACCACAATCATTCTATTATAATAATTAATTAGTCTTATTGCAGACGACACACATCATTATACTTTTTAAATATTTAGGCTCAGTTTCGCCAACCGTAAAGGCATACATATATGGACATAGGACCAACAAACTCGGTCAAAATGACCGACGATTTCGGTCAATACGAAGCTTCCATACTCGTTATTAAATTCCTTTTTTCCTTCTTAATTGCTTTAAGCACGCAAAAAATTGTCATTAGAATAATCTCTTGTGTGAAACTCATTGTCCATGAATTATTTTTCTAATACAATTCCTTGGTTTTAATATTACAAATGAAAGAGTCCGTATTGTTAGAATATCCTCTCAAATTCAGTGGATGAAACGAAGTTCATTAAGGAACGAAGGTCTTAATTAAATAAATGAATTCAATGTAATTTCCTCATTTTATTTGCAATAGCTACACACAAAATAATTTCTAATCAACATCTCACAAGAAATTGCTATCACTCGCTGTTTAAAATTAAAAACAAAACAATTTACAATTACCTAAAATAAATTAATGTAACAAAATGATTGAAAATCAATCCCAATAGATCGTTTATCAAAAATTATTGAATTATTTTACAACATATATGTCCATATTTGACATTTCCAATATTTACAATAAAGTCCGTATCACATGCTATTCAGTCCCACCTCAGTTAAGTCCAGTTTCCACCAGTCCGCAATGCTCTAGAGTTCTCTTAGCGCCCACATGCACAGTAGTCTTCACTAGTCAGGTTTCACGCCCTCTCATCCATTCTCACAACAAACCCCTCGTCCGCCGTAGTCTTACATTCTTCCGTCGTCGCCCGCCATCTACACGTCGCTCGTTTACCACACCCAACTTATTGACTTCCACAAAGAGACTGCCGACAGTCCAGCTGTGTTTTGTATTTACGAGGTTGAAGGCCATCGCCCAGAAATATCACTAAATGCCGCGTTGCGCCGAGGGTCCTTCTTCCCAGAATATTCCGGCGTATCCTCTAAGCTCATTGGCTTCTCCAGTGGGAAGTGGGGAGGAGGGGCTTTGACGCGAGCCAGGGGGTTTTGCTAAGTTTCTCGGTTAGTCTATCGGCAGGTCTTGATGTTGATCATGACAGTCAACGCTCCTACCGATCGGGAGACACCGTTTGAATCGATTGGGAGCAAAGTATGCCCAAATATGTATTTTATGTGCACTATCGTTTCGCGAACTCACTCTTTCGGCAATGCTCGAGATTTATCGACTGCCCCACCACAACGCTCTTCTTCTTCCTCCAGTGTCTTCAGGCAGGCAGCGTGAAAAATGCAAACACACGCTGTGCCTGTAATGATGTATGATGAAGTTAAAGCTATGCTTACAAACTGTGCATGATAAGTGGTTAGTAAATGCATGAAAGTGCACATACATATATTGATTATTTACACATTGTCTTATACAAAAAACGTACTATTCCATTTATCAAAGCGTAACACGGGATATTTAGAGTGAAATTTCTCCATATGCGACTATGTAATCGTTAGGTTAGAAGCTAGGCTAAGGAAAATGGTGAGACAGTGAACGGTTCATGTGAACTATTCACAGGTTGCCGGTGGAAAACATTGCTTGTTTTAAAGCAACATACTGTTTCACAGATAAAAATGAATGTCAAATATGAGATTATTTGTTACATAAAAGTTCCATCGAACAGTCCATTTAAATAAATTTCACTGTGATGTACGTAACGAAATATGTATAAGACTAAGTAAAATGTCGTTTTAATAAATACAACATTAATGTTTGACTAAAAAATACGTTAAGCTTAAACAACAAATCCTACATAATAAAGCGTGTGTAATTATACATTGTAGGAACGCACGAATTCCCGTTACCACCAGTGAAGTAATGAGGGTCGTATACAAAAACCGTGTATCATATATAGATATTCATAAAGTGATAGAAGGTGCCTATTTATTGTGTTTGTTTTGTGCACGTAGGCATAAAATTGTGTTCTATAATTGTATTAAGAGAAGTAAAAAAAAAATGGTCAGCCGAGACCGGAACCCAACATATATTTATCTATGTAGGTACTAGCAGCCACGCGATTGGACCATTTTTTCTTAAGTTGACTTTATTGACATATTGACCGATACATTTCTTTCTGTTGTACATAGCGTGTGTGACGTTTTGACAGTGTGTGTTTGTGACGTTTGACAAGCTCAAGTTAGACCTACTTGATGAGAAATTCACTGCTGACAAGTGCGCGACATACGAACTTAAACCACATAGTCATTGATACACATACAAAATAGACTCAAGATACAGAAAAAAACATTTTTATTTCCGAATATGTATGCATGCAATAAGATGCACATAATAATGTTCCACATGTACAAAGTGAGTATAAAAGAATACCCCAACTTCGAATGTATATAACATCAAAACCAAACAACCTACAACCTTGATTGACCAATGAAATGAACCGTGGAACCGAAAGGTTTGTTTACCATAAATTCATTAATTTTAAATGTGACCACCACGAGCGGCCCGAACGACATATAAGCGATAATAAAACCCGTTCCACGCTTTTGTCAACATGCCCGGTGTTACTGTTCGGATGGCGTTCGTAACTCTCGGTTTGAGGTGGTAAGGGGGTAGCGTGCTCGCATTCGACACATCAATGTGAAGGGGACAGTCTGATGTTTTCTTGCACAGATCGAGGTAGGTGATGCCTTCATGTCTAAGTTGATTTTTAGCGATGAAGCGACGTTCTATACAAATGATAAGCTGAACCGGCACAACGTGTGGATATGGGGTCAGGAGCTTCCACATGAAACCAACGAACACGAGCGCGCTTCGCCCAAAGTGAACGTGTTTTCCGCTGTATCCAAAGACACTGTTTTCGTACCTTTCTTTTTTCACGAGAACACTGTTACTGGAATACCTTATTTGGACATGCCTACAGAGTGGTGGTTTCCTTAGTTAGAAGAGGCAGCGGGGGACTTCATTTTCCAGTACGATGGTGCGCCTCCCCATTGGCACCTAGGAGCTATTTACGGATACCTGAACGAGACGTATATGGAACGCTGTTTTAGTCGAGGAGCAGCTGGTGACCAGACTCTTCATCACTGGCCCCCAAGAAGCCCGGATCTTACCCTGTGCGATTTTTTCTATGGGGGTACATAAAGGATCAAGTGTTTCGTCCCCCATTGCCGGTTAACATCGACGACCTCAAAACGAGAATTACGGACGCCATCCAAACTGTTACACCGGGCATGCTGACCAGAGTGTCGAACGAGTTTCAGTATCGCATATATGTCGTTCGGGCCGCTCGTGGTGTTACTATTGAACATTTATCAATGTACGGGAAACAAACTTCATGGTTCCACGGTTCATTTGATTGGTCAATCAAGGTTGTAGGTTGTTTGGTTTTAGTTTATAGACCTTCAAAGTTGGGGTATTCTTTTATACTCAACCTCTATTATACCAAATTATATGTTGTGCATTACGTTTAAGAAGGAAGGACCCAAAAGATTTATACCCGTTTGGAATAAATACGGCCATCATACTTCTCACCTGCCATGTTGAATTTACGCTTCCCGATATAGAACGCAGCTTTCGATAACACGTTAGCTGTCGAGTACTCTCTATCATTTTCTCACGAGAATCGAGAAGTCATAATTAACTTCGAATACCATACACCGGAAATATGACGATCGGAAGTGGTGTTTCGAGTATCTTAGAATAAACCCCAGGTCACCACCGGCAATAACCCCCTCCCCCAACGCCATTCGAGTGACGGAGTAGCGAGCAGGTCTGCTTGGGGAAGGATAGAGTTGAGCTACCTCCCACAGAGGCGGACCATGCATGGAGCTCGCGCTTGCTCGTAACACTGCTCCCGCCTTAAGTATTTTCGTCCCGAACAGACTCTCCAACATCAGGATCTTCGTACAGCACCAGTCGGTCGATGTGGATAACCTTAGGCTTTGCCCGAGAGCCCTGACGACAATTCCGGTAGACCACATGATATATCTGTTTCACGATCCTGTCCGGGCCTTCCTAACATTTCTGTAGCTTCGCGCAATATCGCTTCTGCTTCTGAGGGTTGTACAACAACACCAGTTGTCCTTGATAAGACTCTTTAAGCATTCTCTTATTATATCGTGTTTTAATTCTGTCACTATTAATTTTAAGGTGCCTCTGGTCAAACTCATTAATGTCGACCAATTTTTTACATATTTTAATGGCTTATTCTGGGGTGACTGCCTCTTCTCCCACTGAACGTCCGAACAACAGGTCAACAGGGAGGCGGAGCTCTCTCCCAACCACCGTCCTTGAAGGTGTTACCATTGTAGACTCGTTGACCACCGAACGATATGACAGGATAAATAAGGGTACCTTGGAGTCACAATTTTTGTGGTTGGCTTCTACGAAGATTGCCAGATAGTGTTCCAAGATACGATTTAGCCTCTCGAAAATCCCATCCGACTGAGCGTGTAATGCTGTGGTACAGGTTTTCTTCATTCCTAAAATCCTTGTTACCTCTTGGAAAAGACTTGCTTCAAAATTTCGTCCTTGATCAGAATGAAGCTCAAGTGGCTCAAGTGGCACACCGAACCTGGAGAAAACATGCTCTGGTATGACCCGGGCCACTTTGTGAAATAGTCTTGTACTGCCAAAAGGTACCGATTCCCTCTCTCAGTGATAGGTAGTAGTCCGAGAATGTCCACAGCTGTCCTCTCAAATGGGACCCCAACATTGTATTTCTGAAGGGGACCTCGTTTTTTAACCCTCGGACCCTTCCTCGCTCTACATGCATCACACAAACCGCACCACTTCTCAACATCCTCCCGACTATGCAGCCAACAGAATCTCATTCGAACTCTGTCAAGGGTTTTATTCACACCAAAGTGAACACCTGCTGTTGTGTTGTGCAGTTCTCTTAGCATTTCTGGAATTCGGCAGTCTGGTAGAAACAATTGTAAGTAACTTTGTTTCCCATCACTAATTTCCCAGTTCCTGTGTGCCACACCATTCTTTAGAACAAGGGAATTTAAGTGTGCCCAGTATGCCTTGACTGTCGTGCCTAGGCTGGATATCTTATCCCATTTTGGTCGATAACTGGCTTTCTTCCACTCCAATTTTGGATGCAAAGTAGGGTCACATAGATAATCATTTCTTATCTCCTTTTCGTCCCATTTAGGTGACCCATCGCAAGATGCATGGCCTTGAATTTTTCTTCTCCTTGTTTTCCACGATACACCACCCTTTTCCTAGGGGCATTCACAATGACGACAGAATGGTTCACATGGTTTCCTGGAAAGTGCATCTGCATTGCTGTGAAGGCACCAGACCTGTGATGTATTTCAAAGTCATATTCTTGCATGTGCTGTATCCACCAGGATATTTGACCTTCAGGGTTCTTGAAATTTAGTTGCCAGCGTAAAGAAGAATTATCAGTTCTTAGGAGGGAGTGTCTGTCAAATGTGAATTTAGCTCCACCACTGCCAGAAGCTCCCTGCATGTCACACAGTAATTCCTCTCAGGCTTGTGTAGCACCTTACTGAAGTATTCCAATGACCCCTCCTTTCCATTCTGAATCTGATATAACACCACAACGATACCCACATCACTATCATAAGTATCCAGAATTAAATCCACCCTCTACTCGGGACGCCCATTACTGTGGCAGATATCAGGAATTCCATTAGTCTGTTAAAAGCAATTTCACACTCTGGAGTCCAATAAAATTTTATTTTTGGCTCAGTCACTACATTCAGAGGCTTGGTGATCATGACGAGGCCGGGCAAAAATCGATAATATGTAGTAAGAACATAAGCATAGGAAACCTCGCTTTTAAGTTTTATCATTTGTTAGAGGCCAATCTCTTTTTGCTCTGGTCTTCTCAGGGTCTGCTTCAATCCCATGGATCGACACAACATAGCCCAAGAAATTAATGTTCTTTTGGAAAAGGAGGCATTTCTAAGGGGACTAATTTCAGGTTGCCTGCAGCAACTTCCTGAATCTCAGAATCTACGCATGTCAGATGCTCTTCAAATGTTCTTCTCTTGAACACAATGTCGTCTCAGTACACCTGGAAAATGTGTAAGGGCAGAACTTTCTCCATCAGTCATTCGAAGGTGGCAGGGGTATTGCATAGTGCAAAGGGCATAACCTTGAATGGCCAGTTTTCTTACCCTTGGACACAAAAGTCAGTCTTTTCTTTTTTTTTCCAGTGCCGCCTCACACTGCCAATACCCACTCTTCATGTTTAAAATAGGAAACCACTGTGAACCTGCTAGGCTTCAGTTTGTCGTCTATCCTAGGAAATGGGTAAGAATCTTTCTTGTTCACAATATTAAGATGGCTGTAAAGAACACCAAATCCCGTAGAGCCATCTATCTTTTAAACCAGCACAAGGGGAGAAGACCATGGACTGACTGATGGCTCTTTCACGTCTAAATACCTCATCTCTTTCAGAATACCGCCAACTGCCTCATGTGAAGCTAGCGGCAGTCATCTTGGTGGCTGCTTTATGGACCTGGCATCGCCTGTGTTGATGTGGTGACATGCAACATTAGTTCTGCCATGGTAATTGGGCTCACAGGAGTACGCACCTCTATTTTTCTGTAGAACTACTAAAACTGACTTCTCTTGTCACCAGTTAAGGGTTTCTCTTGTTCTTGTTCGCAGTTCCCTCAGATCATCTGGTAGAGGACATTCGGAATTGTGTGGCATTGAAGCTTCTGGAACATTTGGAAGTACCTGTGAGACACGCTTGCAAACCCCTATTGTGGCCTTTTCCTCAAGATGGATAGCACAGTCAGATAAATTAATTATCCTAACAGGCAAACTGTCTGAATTTGAAGAAATCAAATTCCTTGCTACAATGACTTCATTCGATTATACCCAACCACCTGACCAATTTTCCCTGGCATGTGCCTGGAATAACAACTTCGCTAGAAGCAAGGAGCACAGTCTACTGATTACACACTACTAGGCAGCTAGTTGGCGAAGATAAATCTCGTGTTGACACTATCAACTCAGTATTACCTACCCGTAATACCTCCAGTCGAGTATCGATACAGCACCCCAGCTTAAGTAATACATCAAGACCCAGAATTCAGTAGTCCTCTTTTTCTGCTAAGTAAATATCATGCTCTATATTAAGGATACCAAGCTGTGAAAGTACCCTTCTCTAGCCTATGACTGGTGTGGTCTCGTCCGTTACTATAGTTAAATAGCAGTGATCCATTCTCTTACCGGATGATCGCTGGGGGGAAGGCCCGAGAATGTTCAGTCTTACCACTGTTATAGTCACGCCTGTGCCAACGACCATCTCACAAGAAACATCATCTAGACTCCCCTCCACCAACAGGGCATCCAAGTTCTGTTTCACTGAACGCACCTGCAAAAACATTAGGGCCTTCTCTTCAGCAATCACCGACCTTTGCCCTTCAAGACCGGTGCTTAAAAGTTTCCCGAAGACGTTACACTCTCACCTGTCCCTTGTTGCCTGCCCCCTGGTTGCTGCTGCTGTTGCTGCATTTTACCGTTTAATTACAGCTAACTTATACATACCTTTTTTTTCTTTGTTTCTGAGTTATATCCTTGATATAGTTCAGAAACTCTATTATAGCCAAATGTTATGGAGTATGATATGCAAGAACTTGGTAATTGTGTTGTTTAGATTGTAATAAGAATGTACTTGTCATCTCTAGTGTCCCATAACATGGTATGACCTTCGATATTCTTGATACTCTCACTAAGATTGTTGATTGATAACGATGGTTTCTCTTCCCACTGTTTTTAATAACTTGCCTTGTCCGACTGTCAGTATTCTTTCACCACCACGCTTCATTTGTCTGTTAAGTACTATTGTACATATCTAGTAAGTAACCCTCCAGATACCTTGGAATGCTTGTAATAACTCATTCGCACTTGTGACAATTTTTGTATTCATAAATGCTTCTAGAGTAAGCAAAAACCTTATCATCTTAATGTTCTTGACTATACTTTTGATTATTCAATCGGTCTTTTAAGGAACAATCTTGACCATCTCTCCCAACATAGTTCACTGGGTCTTTGAATTCTCTTCCATTTATCTTTATACACTATAAAAAGATGAATACCTCATGCTTTTCTGTCATGTCAGACTTCTCTTGATTGGGTTGGCCTCTGTCGATTTTACTTAACAGGGGTTCAGAATCGGCCACAACATCAAATTTGATATGTATAATATGGTTGCAAATTAAAAAAAGAATACCTCATTGGTCTTTGACATAACGATACTGACAGGCTGGTTCAATTTGCAATCGACTTCATGTTTATTTTTCTTGGCAATATTATATCTTTAAGCACCTTTCACATGAAAAGTCTCAGTTAAAATTTTTGCTGCCTTGTTTTGAGATTAGCCTTTAGAGATCCATGTTCTAGCAATAATGTGAGTTCTTCTAATGACTCAGATGCATCACGTTTATTTAGGTAGGCATTTTTCTCTTGTAATTAGCAGTGTGGACCACTAACGTCCCATCCTGAGTATATACAGTTACTGAATACGGGCTTCATTTTCCGATTTTTATATTTGCATAATCACTATGGGCCTGTCGAATCTCTTAAATATATATTTTCAAATTTTAAGCCAACTTCTTTATACTATGAAACTCGCTATGTTTTATTTATTCCCTAGAGCGCAGAGAGATGGCTTAACTAGCCAAGAAATCTTTTATTGTCCTTGTTCTTTAAATTAATAATTACCTTTGTGTTATTTATATTCTATAGTAGGACACTGTAGGAGGAGACACTTAATGAGATTTTATTTGTGTGAGTGAACCTATAACTTGTCTATTTATTTAAAAATCCAGTCTTCAGATTTCTCCATTTCTCACGGCAGCTTCTGAAACTCATTGTTGAGGTAATTATCCATGTCTGTTGACTGGAAGATCAAAGCAATTTTATGGATTTCCGATAAATTATACTGAGTTTTCCTCGGGATGTTGTAAATTATAGTCAGATTTTCTTGCTCGCTCATTCTAATTAGGACCAAGAATATCAAGTTAATGATAAGGTATTATGGCTCTTTATTAGATATTCTGATTTAATTTGTGCATAGGATATTCTTGCCATAGGTATGTCATATGATGTATCAATGGACATATCTCGAGGCACATAGAACAAGTATTATCCAACATTCACCGATTTGGGAAATCTTGTACGCATATATATGCAAATTTAAAGGTATATTATGTTGGTAATACGATCATTAACGATAGTAACTGGCCATCATTTATTTTCTTAAGCATACGAATGTAACATCACACAGACAGACTTAACAGCGTGATAGAAAATGAGTGTGCAAAAATATCACTTCTTTACTCGGTTATATAAACGTTGGCATGCGATTAAAAGATGCTGTTAATTACGTTTTTTTTATTTCCGTACTGATTTGTTTTTAAAAATTTCTTAAAAAAATTGTGATTACAGTTTAACAATACATTTGAATAATCGTAAGAAATATTAGTCGAATAACTCTCAGTGTTAGTGCTAATTTGTGAACAATTAGTTCATCTGATGTAAATGCATTTGTAATTTTAAATTACAAATAATTATTAATTTTAATTTAACAGGTATCGATCAAGTACCGGGTAACATTAAATTGGGGTTCTCTGAATTCTACACAAACTTACATATTTTATGAAAGAATTACTAAAATTTTATTTGTATTACTTGAATTCTTTGACACGTGCATATTTCCTGACGTTAATTTTACTAAGATTACTTTAAGTATCCTACCCTTAATCTATTAACTGTTATATTTCCTCTATCCAAATAATTATTTATTCATTTTACATTGTTTAACAACTGGACCATTTATGTATGTATGGAATGGCAATACATAATATTTTAACATCCTCGCCGTCTTTGTAACCCTCTGGCACTGATTCAGCTCTCACCATTAAGTTGTTCCTTGAGGAAGCCTGGGATTATGTTTATGGGATTATGTTTATGCTCGAAAAACCACCTCGAGCTTTTGTATATGAACAAATTTGAATGATCAGTATAACGGATTTTGATATTCCAAAAACTCTGAAAATGGCATAGTGTACCCGTTGTATGTCGCATACGAAATGAGCGTGGAATATGAGAAATTGGGAACTCGTACGTTCACCTCGACTTGAAAATATTTGTTATTAACACTGGATTAAAACTATTCATTGATGTAATTCGGGAAAATTAGTGGTTTTGGAAACAATTATAACATGACTAACAAATATTTGAATAAAAATAAACAGCCTACGTTGTGTAGTTCCTACAGACACACCAACGCACTTTAATAAATACCAACCTATCTGCTTACCCTCTTACGTAATCATAGTTGTATTATTTTGACCAGCAAAGTATATAACTACTTAATAAACATTTACCTTTTGTTATAAATATAGGTAGTTTTTCAGTTAAATAGACATATTATTATCCTTGTCATATTAGGTACATCAATAACAACAAACCCACATATCTGGATATGTACATATTTCCGTTTTTATCTATCTACATTGGTAACTAGCCACAATTTTTCCCACAGTAAAAAAAATCTTTGTAAAACAACAGCCTGGCCTGTGTATTTACCGTATTTCTGTTTGTGTACGTAACTCCCTTTAAATTTTTGAAACTCGATAATACTTGGCAGCAAATACTGATGACGGCCAAATGGCACCGTTTCCTAACACAATGGGCCGTTATTTAAAAATAAATGATGGCCTATGAAATTTTGGGCTGTAGTGTTAAATTTCCGCCATTTTGTAAGACAGTGCTTTTGAAAAAGTAAACATTTTACTACATTACCCAAGAATAACTGGTTTCCACTAAATATATACCACTTATGCTACTGTAGTAAGCATACGTGTTTATTATTTGAATAGAGTCACTTATTTAAAAAAAATGTCCCATAAATACTTATTTTATGTCTACCGAATCATGCGACTTCTTTTGACCGAACTAAGTATGCTGGCCCAACCTACTGTAAAAATTATATCCGCTATATTACAGCCTTCTTTGTTCACCATTTTGTAAGATTAAATAACCCGATAATATGAAGCACTTACATATTAATTCGGAAACCACTCAAACGATTTTCGACAAAACTGGCACATAGATAGTACTATTATCGGTCCCACGTACTGTTTTTTGTGTGAGATAGCTATTATCAAAATCATTAGATCGTAAATACTTTTGTTATATTGCCCCATATTGAACCATGAAACCTATTTGAAAAACGCTTTTTGAAATAGCAACACTTGTCCCAAGATTACTTAATTGCAGTCTATTTTTCTCTTAGCCATTTTGAACAAAAGCGTTGCGTTGTGGAGTGGAGAGATTTCGGCAGCTCTCAATACCTACATTGAGGTCTTGGGAGCCGATGAGTGTGAAGCGAGTTGAGTATGGAGAAGCGCCGGAACGCAAGAGCGAGGGGAACGGGAGATCCCCAAGAAAACCCGCCGACAGCGGCATCGTCCGGCACAATTACCACGCTGTGTGGAACCCGGTTCGCCTAGTTGGAGGCGAGTAGTCTGATCACTACACCGCCGCGGCCCCTGGAGTAACCTTGAAAACTGAATTTAGCATGCTATAGCTTTGGAACAATTAAACCGATATAAACCATACTTTGTTTCTAGTAGTAAAATTTGCGCTAAATTTTTATGTCCACTGTGTTTGAATACACTGTCGTGTGAAAAATTAAGTTAAATATCACATTTTTGCATCTTAACCGAGGTTCGCCACCAACACTTTTCAACGTGCTATTGTCATAAAAATACTTCTATACATCATATCTCCTAACTATTCAATCGATCAATATAAAATCTCCCGAAAAATTCCTTTTGTGGAATCTATTTCTTAAAACTCACAGTCCTCTCTAAATATTCGGTGAATTTCATTAACTATTTAAATATACAAGAGTTGTAAAAATTTATAATTGCACTGTAAAACATGTTCGTACATTAACAATAAATCCCTTGGAAACCCTGCTGCCAAAAAATATATCTTTCGTACAACTACGAAATATTTTCTTGTAAGAATAGTAATACAAATTTGAAATATTACAAATAACACAGTTGTATTTCAACTAACCCTTATAGGAAAAGGAAAAAAAAATAGTTTTTATTGTGCATTCGAGAACAACTGTAATAATAAAATACGACAAAAGTGAAAANGGGGGGGGGGATTAATCCACGCTTGTATTACTCGGACTATCACGGGCCTTTCATTATGTCTACCGTGCCACCCTGCTGAGCAAACTGTGCACATTCCAACTTCCGGGAAGACTATTAACAATAATGGCCGACTATCTTGACGACCAACAATTCCGCGTTAGAGTAGGAGGAACCCACTCCTCGACATTTGCCATCCACGCAGGTGTCCCACAGGGCTGGCTGCTAAGTCCGCTGCTCTTCTCAGTATACGTGGCTGCTATCCCCACACTTCCTGGTACACTTACATTACGGCATGTGGACGACACCTCTCTTACTGTCTGACCACACTTCTCGAAGAACGTATTTCCTGGTGCCCAGTAGGAAAGTACCTCGGCGTACTAATCGACAAAACCCTTCTCTGGGAAGATCGGATGGTCTTCGCAGTCGGCAAGGCCACAGCTGCACTCCGCTCTAACACACCTCTCCTCAAACCTGCTTGCCCGATCTCGCTATACACAAGGTTCAGACTATGGCAAACGCTAGTTCTTCCCGCATTCTTGTACGGCTCTTCGGCGTGGGCCTACGCTCCCACGTCCGGTCTCCGCCCCACCAGGTCCTCGTACAACAGAGGCCTCCGCATCATACTTGGATGCCCGATCTCGCTATACACAAGGTTCAGACTATGACAATTTGCAAACCTCCAGAGATGCAAAAAAGTGTAGCGTGCGGAGTGGCGTTGACAAGGGTTCGTGTGCGGTACACGGCCATTCTGTAGTGCCGACAAAGGCACACAAAGTGAAGTGCAGTGTGCGTCTTGCCACCCGAGTGCCATCAAGTGTTTCCCCAACCTATGTGTGCATGTCATTGTATATATGTAATTAAGATAAGGTAAGGTAGCGATAAGGTGAATGCAATTTATAAGTGCAGAATGTAAATAATATAATAGATTAAATTAAATTGTGAAGAAACACCCTCCCCCCAACCTACGTGTAGGATATTGAAAGCAATTGTATTGTACTAGATGGATATGAGTGACATGTATGTATAAGTGTACATAACAAGGGCTGTTGTTGAAATAAGTAAAAGTGATGTAAATAACTGTCTGAAGGCATTGGGTTTTGTAACTTTTCCCCGTAATTTGTAATTTATTTTAGAACAGATTAGTTTTAGATAGTTGTAAGTATTCAATTACTGTAAACTCGTAAGAGGGTAAAGGTCTGGAACCTGTACTTTTGTAAATAAAGAGGGTCGCTGCATACCTAAGTAACACGCCACTCAGTGAGGAGCGGTATATTATGGGGAAAAAAATGGCATCGCCGAAACGCAAACCGCTATCCCTTGTGTAATTACCACAGGCAGTTTATAACTCAACCATTTTGACGTAGATATCTTAGGTTTGTTTTTATGAAATAAGTACAAACAATTCTTAACTTGGGAAAGCATTGTGTAATGTTACTTTATGAAAAGCATTGATGTTAATGATTTAAGAGAATTACTACACTAAATAATGACATTACCGTGTGCAGGCGAATTGCAAATTTGTAGGGTTGCAGTTTCATAATTTCAGAATAAATTATTTTATTAATTCTTGCGTCATTACGAGAGTTGTTTGCATTATATACGTCCCCAGGAGAAAAATTTGTTTGGGCCAACCTTGGCCAAACGTTTGGCTCTACCATTAGGCCAACGTTACCATATTACGTTATCCCAACACAAAAATGTTACGCAGGCCTACGTTAGCTCAACATGATAATTATGTTGGTTGCAAACTGGAATACAACAATGGCCCAACATAATGTTATGGTTGTGTGCACACTTTTAACAGTAGTAGGTTTTTCTTTCAGAAAGGATTTCACAGTCATTTACCAGCAAGATATCAACATATTTATATGTTGGTAACGTGTTAGCAAGATATTTTATTACATTCATAATGCCAACCAATAAAAATATTCTGCCAACGTGCGTTGGTTACCACCATTTTAAAATTAATTTTTCCCATCAACCAAATTTTTTAAAAAATTTATGTGAATCCATATACTATTTATTACTTTTAACTTTATTTTATACCCCGCAAATCTCCCTCGTGATTACTGGACTCGAACTCGCACCCTTCGAATTATCACTTAGACGCATTATTCTTTAGTCTTCTACAACCTCTCAAAAGAGATAAAGCAATAACCACATGTTACATGTTGCAGTTCGATATACGGTTTTACATTTATTATGTATTTCAGTTAGATTTTACTACTTCGAAACTGATCCCACCAGTTACAACAATATATTTTCTACCTAATTAACAATGTACAAACATCAGCAGAGAGTTTATTTGTAATATATAAATAATGTCCTGAGAGGGCACAATATCAGCAAAAAAATGTTATCCCAGCGTAACGAAAATAACCAATCACTAACTGTTATGTTCACAACTTTTTCTTAACACCTGAGGGACAAAACATACTCTAAAGAACATATACATTTCGTAAGTTTATATATGCTGTGAAAATTAATGTGTTTTTTAATTAAAATAACTATTTTCTATAAGTAAATTTTATGTTTGTTTTTCCAATGTTGGCTCAACAAATGGTAACAGTACATACGAAATACCGACAGTATGATTTCCAACATGTAACCAAAACATCACCAAAGAAGTGAAATTTAAATATGACATGTTTTTTTGTGATAAAACATTGCTTTCAAACAATCGTGCGAAATTACGGTGTTATTTAATCAGAAATATAGGAATTTCCTTGGTTGGCATAACGTTTGTTACACAATGTTGGCCCAACAAAAGTTTACGCACCAAATGACAACAGTATGTTTTCTGACAAGTAACGAACATCACCAACTAAGTACATTCTAAATAACATTGTTTGTGTGCTAAAGACATTACTTTCAAACAATAATACGAAATTAAATTGTTGTATTATTGGAAATATGGCAATTACCTTTGCTGATATAAAGTTGGATACGCATTGTTGGCCAAATATAATTTTACATACCAAAACATGACATTATGTTTCCCAACATGTAATCAACAAATGGCAAACGAAATCAATTTTAAGTAGGACTTCGTTGTGTGTTAAAAAATATAGCTATTAAACAAAAGTACAACATCGTTGTTTTATACTATCAGAAATATGATCATTACCCTTGCTTGCATAATTTCGGTTACACAATGTTTTCCCAACTTAACAATTAGTACTAATTACCAACTGTTGTGTTCACAGCATTGGCACAACATAAAACCAACTGATCATATTTTGAATAGAAATACCTCAGGTCATGAGGAAACTTCATATTATATAAAATACAAGGAAGTGTCATTGTTTTCTTTAAAAAATAAAAAATAGGGATGCGTGTGCTTATGTACGCGCGTTAGAAGTTATACTTCTTTGGCGTGACTAAAATAAAATGTTCGCGCATAACCTCAAATGCTGGTTGCTAAGTAACAGCATGTATTATCTGCATGATTGCAATGCTCACTGTCGAATTTCGTTACACTGTTCGCGCGCATATTCCGTTGCACACTAAACTTTTACCTTCAACGCGCCAAAAGAAGTATAACTTGTAAAAGGTTTTCCATACTTTTACATAAAATGTTGGTTGCCCACAAATAAAAACTCTAATTTTGTGACAACAGTATTAATGTTACTACAACAGCAATTATATGTTATCTGAGAGCCGTCAGTATCTAATGTTGCTCTGAATGTCAATACTTTGAAGCTATTAATATTAATGTATCATTAAGTACTTCTGTAACAAAATTGCCTCTTTACTGTTCTGTCAACAGTAAATGGTGTTTGTGTTGCGGCAAAACAAATTTTGTGTTGAATTGATGTAAAATTTTTGGTAAACGTTTTCTGGTACTTTCTTTGCTTTAAAAAAACTTTCCGATGTAAAATAAATTAAGTAAAATTATTTGAAAGAAAATATATAACCAGAGAAATAAAAGACTGCTAGGAGCGGAATCGAACCCACTCAATGAGGGATTGGCGTTCTCCACTTTGTGGAACCCGAATCCTCCCTTCCCCCAACTGCTCTATCTTATAATTTTTGACTGCGTTTCATATTGCCAGAAATTAGTACGACTTAACGAAAACCTGCATTTCTCTTTTGTCACATAAACATATTTTATGCTCTATAAATATATGCAGAATTAGAACATGCAAACTGCTTTGCAAGTATTGAGAGCTGAACAAAGCTACATTTAGTTCCTATCATATGATTTAAAATTTTAAGACAGTGTTTTCATTTGACGAGGTTATCGCTGTTCAATACTATCCGCCTTTTTAAAATGCGAAGTCAGTGTAAATCTTGTGTTGGTTGGAATCGGCATTACTTTAGTGTCGCAGCAACACAAAACATTTTGTTCTTCCTGTTATTTTTAGCGTAATGCAACTTTTTATTGCGGCAACATTACTTTGAGGCTTTATTAAAATTAACGCTTAAACAGGATATTAGCATTATTGTAATATATAACTATAAGAATGGTAAAAACTATTAACTTTGTCGCAACATTATTAATTTTACTACTACAAAAACCTTAAAAGAAATGCTTCAATAGTAATTTTTAAGTTGCTAGAAAATTTAACTTTTTTCTGTGCAATGTTGGGTTAACAGAAAAATACACACCTATTACCAACAGTATGTTTGCCAAACTTGTTACCAATCAGCAACTAACTATTTAAACTTGCACTTACGATATACAATGGCATCTTCTGATTTAACGACATCATTATTTGGACGGTGCTAAGTAATCTCTTAACATATTCGTTGTAGAAAATTTTGTTGGCATTTTCCATTGGGCCAACTTCCTATTAATTTGTGTGCTCTATCCAAACGTAAAGCTTACCTTTCCAACTAAGTGCCAACGTTGGGCCAACATAGACTGACACCTGGGTAACTGCGAAATATTAAACGATATTCAGCAGGGGAAATAGTGATGGCTCCATTATCTCATGACGTTCTATTTTCTATAAAGAGTACGGTAAAAGGCAATGAAGTTTCCTGGACTTGAACGAACGTTATGAGGAAACATTCCACCCACCTCTAAACCCCCCCATCCCCCTATTCCAACCAATAAAAAAAAGTTAACGATAAGTATTTCTTCGTAATCATATTCAAAACATTAAAATATTTTTGGTCTGTAGAAACAGTTTTCTGTACGTATTAGAATTATGTCTCTGGTAACGGTACAGAAAAAAATTAATTACATGGGATATTACTGTAATTCTATAGATGTTTGTAAATACATTTAGAATGTCTCAGTGCAATTTATAAAAAATGTATCGTGAAATGTTACTTTAACATTTTTTACACATGGGATTAATAATGTACATATATTATAATTCAAAATAAACTACATGACCACATAAAATTAAAATTTATTATAAATACACTATTAAACACATCGAAATATTATTATCTATACATAATAACTATCTTCTACACGGACCTAAAAATTGCTAACACATCTACAAACCTAGCAGTTTGCTGACTATAATAATTTTACTTAGTAACAAAACCAAGTATATATAAATATATAAAAACAAATTTGTACATTAATAGTTATTATTTTTTCTAGAATTTTTTCATATTTCGGAAACGAAAACAAAAATTAATAAGCCCGTTTTTCATCGGCAATAAAAGGTTGTCGCATTTATTATTTAAATTACTTATTTATATACTGCGTTATGTTTTTGTATCCAAGCCATTTCAAATCCTTTATAGAAAAAAATTACAAATACCATATCTGCCCTAAAATTTACACACATCTTTTATAAAATGTAGTGCCGCCCTTTATTCAGATACTCTGTGAGAAATTGCCAAACTCATAAAATATTTAGCAATTTTATGATCTGTTCAAGAGTTTTTTTAATGTATCAATGATATGTAGTTTAATTAGTTTGTTCCAGTATAATTCACAATATTGTAAAGAATTTTGACACATGGTTTTACTTCTTTTCATAAATGTAAAGTAGAAACTAATTGCATTGTCATGGCTCTCCTCGTTTTGAGGGATTTACAACCGTTTATACACTCGCGCCTCAGCTATATCCCAAACTTGCAATTTAATTTAAGAGAAAAACTAGTAATTACGTCAACTTGTTACGAACAGGCTATTCACGTAGTTTCTAAAGCAGGACAAATAACCTGTAATTTGCATTTCAGGCAAAAATTGTGTTACTTAAAAACAGACGGACTTAAATATGAAACTTTGTATCACATGTCGAGAAACCGTACCTGGTGTAATTTTCAACTATCACGTAGAAAGGCATTTATTGAACCTGGAGCGCTTAATTAAATAAATAAAAATTTGTAAATATTTTCTTATTATTGGATATCATAAAAATAAATAAATACAAGATTTTACACATAAAAAAGTTTGCCGAATAAAATTTTTGAAGCAAACAATTTACAAACGTATAATATGTTAACATGAAGATAACTATTTCCCGAGGGATGGAGTAAAGAATGTATATCTGGGATTACAGACCAAGCTATGCTCCAACAATTTAAAAACATTTCTACTTTGATCTGAATTTTATTTGTAAAAATGTGCAGTTTTGTATTGCATGCGATGCGCAAGGTTTGCAACTGACGGGCGAGAGTTGGCNGCAGTTTATAAAGCAGGACAAATAACCTGTAATTTGCATTTCAGCCAAAAATTGTGTTACTTAAAAACAGACGGACTTAAATATGAAACTTTGTATCACAAGTCGAGAAACCGTACCCGGTGTAATTTTCAACTATCACGTAGAAAGGCATTTATTGAAACTGGAGCGCTTAAATAAATGAAAATTTTTAAATATTTTCTTATTATTGGATATCATAAAAATATATAAATACAAGATTTTACACATAAAAAAGTTTGCCGAATAAAATTTTTGAAGCAGACAATTTACTAACGTATAATATGTTAACATGAAGATAACTATTTCCCGAGGGATGGAGTAACGAATGTATATCTGGGATCACAGACCAAGCTATGCTCCAACAACTTAAAAACATTTCTACTTTGATCTCAATTTTATTTGTAAAAATGTGCAGTTTTGTATTGCATGCGATGCGCAAGGTTTGCAACTGACGGGCGAGAGTTGGCGGCATTGGGGAGGGATGTCCCCGCGCGCACTTGCTGAAAGATGTTAATTAGCAAGTTTCGCCTTTACAACTCGAGCTGCTGGTATTGTAACCCTCTCTCGTGCTGCTCCTTCACGCGGTATGCACGCCTGCCCTTAGCTCGGGAAGGCTTGCTCTGCCGAGGAACTGTGCGCCCGCTGCCTGGTCCTCCCCCTGCTGGCAGCGTTTCTTTGCCTCGCCTTGTTCGTAGCAGCTAACTAACCCCGGACTCCCCTCCCCGCTAACCCTTTGCACTCGTCAAGATGACGCGAAGACAGCAGCTGCCCCGCGCGTCCTTCTTGCGCCGAGCACGATGCTGCATCTCGCCCGCCTTTGGGTTTTTGCGAGCGCGGTTTCAAATGACACATTCCTCCGGCCCACTCTAATTAGTGGTTTACATATATGACGTGGTACATTGTAAGTAACTCGAAACTCTCTGCTCCAAAAATATGAAGTAATAAATTTACAAACACAACCACTTCAGAAGAGCTTAACTACAGAGTTTAAAATATGGTGACATAAACACGCGAGAATCTTAATTATGAATCGTTTTAATCACTGTGGTTGTTAATATGTAAAACATTTCTGGCGAATATCTTAATATCTTGTATAAAATTTTGATAATGGTTTGAAATCTTGCAAACATTATCTTGAATATGATAAAATTTGCATTTATAATCACTTAGGTTCAATAAATTATTGTGTTATTGTAACAAATATTAATTAAAATAATATTTTACTATAAACTTAAATATTCTATTAACTTGAAATATTTTTTAGTTTGAAAATTATGTAAAGAAACTATCCAAATACCGAAGATAAAATTATGTTATTATTCCAATGTGAATACATACGTAATTGTGATACAAATATAACTATATATAAAATACATAAAAAACAGGAAAATTAAATACCTCTATATTTGAGTAAATAAATCTCATAAACTTCCTAACATGGCTGTGAATTTCACTGGCATATTTCATTACCAAAGTTTTTCTTAAATTTCGTTAAATGGTGATAGTATAATTTCTGGATATTTCTGGCGCAAAATTGAGTACTTTGAATAGATCAGTGAATATAAATTCAACTAAGTTACCATTATTTCAATTAACATGGGATTTAAAAAAACCTGCGAAGTGTCTTAACATTATTTAATTTTATGGGACAAAATTCACTGTAATATGTATGAAGTGCCATTATTGCTGAAATAAAACTTCAATATATGTTTAAACAAACAAAAAAAAAAGATATTACGAAACTTGAAAGTTTATAAAAGATGTGGTAGTCAGAAAACTAATCTAATAATTTAATATCGATTTGTTATTTGAATGTTTATCTAGATCTCGAATGTAATATCCAGAAAATGTTTGGCAGTTTAACTCAATAAGATAATTATTTCAGTGATTGACATCAAATAAATTTGTTCAGTAGGAATCGCGCTTAAGTAAACATTGCTCTTTTATTTGACGATATTTTAACTTAGCGTAATGTGTGCAGCACTAGTATAAGCAATTGCTCTTATTTCGTAAACATTTTATTCTCCATTTTATAGCTGAATTCCTAAATTAATAAAAATTTTTTTATAGAAGTACTGTAATCGAAAATGTTTCGAATGAAAATCTCAAAACGAAATATATTTAACTTGCACGTACAAATCTGTTCATCCATATAATGCATGATGAAAATAATTACGTAATTTAGTGATATACTAGAATTCCGTAGTCAGTTTTGGCAAAAATTGAATTTTATCTATAAAATATTTTATATAAACATAAGCTGATAAAAAATAATGCATTGAAATAATTACGCTAATGTAAGTGAACAAAGTTGTATGAGGTCAATTTAGGCCAAAAAAATGTCTGGATGAATTTTAAAAGTGGTTTAAAGTAGGATTTTTTTCATTTAAGGTAGAGTCAATCTTTTTGTTTCGATTGTTTGCTAAAATCAAACGTTGTGATGATATCACCTTCAAGAGCTTAATGCAAATCTTTGCAGAAGTAACTAAGGTACGGATGGTTAAATTTATTTTCCCCTTTCTATACAGGAACATTGAATAACATTATAAAAGCTTCATTCAAGAAAAGTGTTATAATTTCAAATTATGATTTGTTCTGTAAGAACTAAATATCCGCATGGCAAATTACAAAAATAAAGAAGAGTTATAACATTTATTGGATATATTTCTAGATACTCTTTAACAGAACACATTTTAAAGTATTTGCATACATTTTTCTGATATTATTGTTTGACCCGAAGAATACTTCATGAACTGTCAGATGATTCGTTAATTAGGTGTAAGTTATGTTCTGATATTTAATCATCACACACTTTAAGATAAACTGGTAATGTGGAAAAAGGGGGAGGGGGGGGGCTTATTTATTCACAGAATATCATACCATATTTATAACTGAATGTTTGTAAATATTAAGGATAAATAAAATACTTCCACAATCATAATCACTGCAAATGTTTGAAGACAGTGGAAAAAATAATCAACATTAATATAAAGTATTTGTTTCTGCAATGTGTATTTTAAAAGACGCAAATATTGCGAGGTAAGAAATTTGTAATTTAAGCGAAACTTGAATGATACAGTTACTGCAATAAGATTTGGCAAAAGTTCATTATGGGGTGAAATTTAAAATTAATTTAAAATTCACGAAAAATGTGTAAAAGAATTCAGGTGTTTAGAAGCTACAAGAACGAAGAGAAATACGTTTATATAAATTCAGATTACAAGTAAATTAAATTAAAACCTACCGCTTCGTATAAGCTACTGCAGATTTTGATGTGACGTCACCGAAGAGCTAAACAAATATTTGATCTTTCCTAAACATCAAAAATTAATTTATAAAACAGACAGGGACAGTTACTTCTCAAGTAAAACTTTATTATCGCTGCAAAAATGTGCGAGTTATTTACTTAAAAGTTATATTTATGGTGTAAATGGAAAAAAGTAACCAAGAATAGAGACCAATGTATTATTTTATAGATTTTTATATGAGCTCAATTTGTATCTGTGAAGTTTTAAAATGATTCGAATTTGTGTGTGAAAATTGTTACTTATGAAATAAATTACTTTCTGGAAAGTATATCTTACACTTTAATCATGCACATGTGTAAAATTTAAATATAATCAATACGTACCACACACAGTTTTAAAACAATGTTTCCACAAGGACGATAATTTATATCTCCTCGCCATAAGACGGGTACACGCAACACTACGCTTCCTAAAAGATCTGTTATAACTACACGCTAATACGTTTAGAACGATTGTTCTTTAGTAACACCACAAATGTATAACTGACTTACGTACAGAATATAACTATTTATGTGTATAACACTCTTCTTTTACGGATCTGTGAAAAATGAATCAGCCTTATTAATCGATAACGAGCTTGTAATGTAAGAGAGGGTTTGTTAGCACAAAATCAGTCAATTTAATAAAAAATATTTTATCAAGTCTTATAAACAAATATTGTAACCCGCGTTGATACAAAAAATGCTTTCACCCTAAACTAAAATGTTAAAGTAGTAAAATTATTTTACTGATTCAAAAAATGTAAAATTGACTATATGATTGAAAATTTTGTTAACCTTATTTAAAACAAATTACTCTTTCGTCTACAGTTTATACATTCAGCACAATAGTTCTATCCTCGAAACTTCAAAAATTTGCCTCGAGATTAACTTATTAGCTGATAATACTTTCACGTGTTAATATCAATGATATTAAAAGATGCAAGTTAACTGTGTAAGATATGTCAAAGTTTAAAAGCCTCCACTTATTTACGTAATATATATTTCTCTTCCCTAAGTTTTCTTTTACAAATTGTTGTTAGAAACGAATATGGAAATTCGGTCACTTAAATCGTGATCGCATAACACTGATGATCACAAAATGCCTGGAACTACTGTTCCGAAATATCAGTTCGAAGCATTTCCAAGTCAGCTACACAATTATTAAAAAACGGTATATTTACATAAGTCAAGAAAATGTTCCTATTAAATAATCATTCATTTTTGTTCGCTTACTTGATATACGCCGTGCAGAATGGTAAATGCACGGAAAGGCAGATAATGAAACTACCATCCTGTCTCTTGGTTTTTTTTTATTTACTGGAGGTCTCAGATTTCGTTAAAACTTTTTTGTTGTCATTTTTATTTTTAAATGCTGTAAAGAGTTGTATAAAACTACTTAAATGACGCTATTGCATCGAAAATAATAGACGTATTACTGGGTTTCTATTCTTTGTTATTGATATCGTATTGCAGTCGTTAAATCAAAGCCAAGACTCGGTGTAAGCTGAATAAAAATGAAATTTTAGTATGTTATGTAAACTATTTTACATAGAGCGTTTTTTTTGGTTGCCTTTGCTATAATGACGTTTAAATCCCAAGTTTGCCAAAATTGTAAGTACGCAAGAAAAAAAATATCGCCTAGGGATTGTAGGATTTCACTAGCTATGAGTTTTCTTTTCATAAATACCATAATGTTCTTTTGTGGTCTCGCCTTCAGAGTTATACAATAGACGAATACATGCTACATCAAAAAGCTACTAACATTGTAAAAAAACTGAGTGAAACGATGTATTGGTCTGTGCCGTGTGACAACCGCAGAAGAGATTTGGGGGTACGAAGCTTCAATCAGTGAAATATAAATTAATTTTCATCTATAAACGGATGAATGAGCTGGATTTACTTACTTACTGGCTATTATTTGACCAATCTCTAGCAATGTTTACGGGCCTGGGTGGTGTCGTGGTTAGACAACTTGCCTCCCACCTAGGCGAGCAGAGCTCGATTTTCGGTGGATTTTCGCATGTAGGACTCGTGCTGAACGATGCCGCTGGTCGGCGAGTTTTCTCGGGGATCTCCCTTTTCCTCTGCTCTTCATTCCGGCGCCGCTCCATACTCACCTAGCTTCACCCTCGTCGGTTCTCAAGACCTCGATGTTAAGAGCCGTCCAAATCTCTTCAATATATCTATAATGGTTTGAAACTTAGTGGCCATATATTTTTGCGTGTAATTTAAACAGTAAGTTTTTTTTATAGGATGATAAAATAATACTACCACGAATAAGGAAACTAAATTATTAACTAAATTATTAGTGTCAGTCGCATACAGTAATATTTTCTCCGCGATTTGGATTCGTAAAAATTAACCAAATTTAAGGTCCTAATGGTTTTTTTTTAATCAGCGCTTTATATATATATCATACATTATAAAAAAAATAATACGGTATTTTAAAATTGTTACATGTATTTATCTTGACACTATTGGAATATAGAGTCCATTCACGCTTAATTCGGATGTTTTGAAACAAACTATTGAAAAATCACCTCAGTAGTGACATCCCAACCTGTTTTTTAAACAACTTTTATACAAAAAATATATAACACTGTGAATAACGTTGAATTATTACATTTTTGAATAAACGAAACGATAACTTACTATATTCTATAACTTGTAATATCTATATCATATTAAGTACGAATTAAAAACAGTGAGAGGAGCAATGTGTTGGCAACGGCTAGTAGGAAACAGTTCACCGTTAAAAAGTTGCTTTGATTTACTTTTTAATGCGCTATTTGTAAATTAAACGTTGTATATCATAATTTTAAAATTTTAAGGTAGCACTGATGAAAATATATTTCGTTGTTACAGTTAAAAATATCAGCGCAAATCACGGTGCGTAGGCCCTATAGTGACATGGTGTATTTTGTTTCGCCTGAGGAAGAAACTTGAATAGGCTGAGCGGAGCTTTTCGCACTCTCTCTCTCGGGAAGTTTCACAGAGCTAGTTGTAGCAGGAAAGTTATACGTGTCTTAAATTTTAGTCTATTTCTTACTTATTGCACCAAAAACAATGATTTTTGAATTTGCAATTTAAAACTGAAACGAGATTTTAATATTTGAATAGGTACTTTTCCGATATATTTATATGTGATGGCAGGACGGTTACAAATCCGAAGTTGGCAGAGTTGCGAAATGGCCTGGCGTGTTGCTTTTTGCTAAAATAAGTGTTGATTTTTCTTCCTGCGAAAATACTTATATAATTACCACATCAAGTTTGCACACATTGTGTTTTATAAACCTGCCTATGCAAGTAACGATGCTGTGATAAATCTGTGTTTCCACAGCAGACATATATATTCTGTAGTGTGTGAGGTGACCGCTGCGTGTGAGAGAGTATTGCACCTCCGTTACGCTGGGGCAGTGTGTGTGATTGCAAATGTTGGATTGGACGTGCGAAATTTATTCGTTTTAAGGGTGAACTGTTTTTATGACGAAATTAATTATTTTAAAGTCACGTCTGCTTATTTATCAAAACTTTGTATCTTTGCCCTAGGCGTTAGAAAAAAANCGAAATTAATTATTTTAAAGTCACGTCTGCTTATTTATCAAAACTTTGTATCTTTGCCCTAGGCGTTAGAAAAAAAATATTGTGTAACGTGCTTACATTTCTGTGGTTTGAATGTTTGCCACAATCCGAACGAATTACTAAGCCTATCCAGAAAATGTAAAATAAATTATCATATAAACCTGGTAAAAATGAAGTACCTATGCAAAGAAATACGAGCGAAGTAAGAGTTACGTTNTAAATAAATTATCATATAAACCTGGTAAAAATGAAGTACCTATGCAAAGAAATACGAGCGAAGTAAGAGTTACGTTAGGCTTATTTGTGTACATGTTCTGCACTATCCTTTATGTTTGTTGTTGTTAAATACAAAAAATAAGCTATATGTGTTGCATGCTTAAATTTACTGTCTGTTACGTTGGACTCGTTGCTACTTCGTTTTAATATTTTTTCCAACTGAGGCCATCCTTTTAATGAAATAACCCAACACATATCAATGACATGAGGTTACGTACTACACAGTTCTTTCCCCCACTGTTTTAACGGGCCTAAACACAAACGCGGCAAAATATTAACGTGTATTACGTGTAATGTGCTATGTCGTGTATAACAAATATGTTAACAGTGTAAAATAATAACCGTAAGAATAATCGTAAAAAGAGGCGTTGTTAGAAAGTCATAAAGGTAATCTAAATTGCTAACATTATTACGTTATGGTTTTTTTAAATACGATACAATTCTTTGAACAGCTGAGAACGGTAAACAAAGCATTTGAAAGTTAAAATGTAGAAGTCACATGGCAGTGTTTACGTTTATATGTAGCGGATGAATACGTAATCGGTAACCAAAAGTAGAATTTTAGCAGAGCTTCAGAATAGTATGAACTAACAGTAGTGAATGGCCTATAATATGAGTTTACATATACAGACTTTGGAAGGACCTACTTGTTATGTCATGCGAAGTAAGATGACCCGCCAGTAAGGAGATATCTATGTTATTGTTCAGACCACATATGCCACTGTCACTTGACGTAAATGCATTAGTAATTTACATTACAGTTTCTTAATTTTTGTACTTTAAGACAGAACACAAAAGTATTTAGTTTCCACTAAATAAAAAAAGTAATATACGCTCTTTTTATTCTACACGTACGCAAATATTATCGCAGAGTGAAAAAAAATGTGAGGTGCAGACCAAATGAAGAGGACTTACGCGTAATAAATTTAATAGAAGCAAAGTATAAANAGTGAAAAAAAATGTGAGGTGCAGACCAAATGAAGAGGACTTACGCGTAATAAATTTAATAGAAGCAAAGTATAAAATTCAAGTAACAAACCACATTTTCAAAATACGAGCAATAATACACAATAAAACTTCAACTGAAGGTAATATCTTCTTGTAGTTTGGATCTGGTACGCAACACGAATTATGAAAGCACTGAGAGAAACAGGGTACTTTAATTTATCTGTAATGTAATAACGGTGGTATGTACAGCAATTAAACAAAAACATTTTTTTTTTTCGTATCGGGGTCTTATAACAAAAAGTTTTATCATCACAAGTAGAGGTAAAAACCAAGCAGAGTGATCTTGGACTGAAACTGCTGCAATTCTATTGTAAACGGTAGTCGTATTTTAATATTGATGTGAAAGAATTTTAGACATTACCAAAATACATACGAGAAAAAGAATAATGACAGAGGGATTGCTGAAAATTTTGGGCTGATAGTTTTGACATCGCATCTCATCGGTTTCCTGATATTGTAAATTAGAGTGGCGAACGGTACAGAACATTTAAGATGGATAGAAATATTTTCTTCAAACCATTAATTTAGCCAGATAATTTCGTTGTCTCTCTCTACAGATCTGTTTAACTATTGAAGCGAGTTCTTAATTTCCTCAATAATGAAGTAACAAAATATTTTACAATCCAGCCAAGAAACATGCACGTTAAACATAGGCATTATATTACGTCAAATGTCTATGCTTAAAATTTTTTGCTTGGGATAATGCACTTATTTTAACTTAATCTTACGCCTCACAAGTTAAAAATCCCAGTTCAATTTCATGCAGTTTTCATATTTTTGCTATGTGAAAGCTGCAAATATACTTTCACTGACATGGCAGTTACGCAATTTACACACCTGCTTGAAGAAGATGTTTGTTATTGTATATATAAACATATAAACATACACACGCTGAAATTGGGCGTATTAATTGAAATAGCTTTTTTTT
>NQII01000386.1:224310-254344 GCA_002778355.1 Clitarchus hookeri | reverse complement strand
AAAAAAAAAAAAAAAAAAAAAAAACAAGTCTACCTGTTCTAATAATTTGCATAAATACCTTAATAGTATTTTGATAACGGGGCCGCACTTGTTACATAAAGCCTTTTTTTCTGATTTCTTCTATAAAATGTCTTGTGGTGGATAGAAACGTGAATTGCTGCCTCCGAATGAGGACAGTACTATCAACTGGTGATGTTGAGTCCTGTTGTTTGCATAACTATGAAGTCGGTGTCGTTTCTTCTGCTTTATTTGTAGTATTTGTTAGTGGATATTATGACACTACTTCGTAATTATGTAGTATCAATTACATTTCTTACAGAAATAATAGCTTTCGCTTGAATATGAACAGCTAAATGTTCTTAAATACAGTTCATCATACTTTTTTTTTGCTCGTAAAACCAGTTGACGTACTTCTATTGTTTTTGGAGCAGATATGAATGTAGCTGGGAAGTCTTATTATGTTCTTTTGATATCTACTGAGGCCATACGTAGCACGAATCAGCTGTACATCAATATCATAAACAGTAGCGATGGAAATTATTTGCACCCTTTGCTACGTGACTGTCAGCTTTAGTTTTGCAAGGAGGCCGTACATAATTCAAGGGGCCTCCCCTATGTCAATACCCACTTTCCCAAAAGTTCGATGTAACACGTTAAAACGGAACTGAGTGGGCAAAATAACGGTAAGTGTGCTCAATATGATGGAGACTGAGCAGGAAGAACAGCATTTTAATTTTTTTGGTTTGCGCTCCAGCACCACAATCCTACAATACACAGAACACACGTGCATGAAACGTTAGTTGTTTCCTCCAACCACCAGAGCTAAGAATCTATTTTTTTTTATTAGGACAGTGGAGCACAGTTACAAACTGCCAGAAAACTGTTCACAGTACGTTTCAATTGACAACATAACGTAGGTTGCTTGTCACAAAAACTTGTTTATTTTTTATTCCAAATAAAACTTATTTCTTATCTCTGACAAACACTTTGGTGGTTAATATATAATTATTTCATGTCCGCGACAAAATTCATTGCTAAATAAATTTTTAAACCAATTCTTTGTAAACACAAATATCAGGAAGCCGTGAATTGTTATGAGGTGCTGAAATAAACAGTATAGATATTTGTAAAAAATTGCAAGGCACTTTACAAATATTTGGATGTTAAACAAGCCATTAAAGAAAATAGATTGTTCCATAAACCTGCACGGATTAATTTAAAACTTGATTAGAAAGTTTTTGATTGTGTCCGATGGGTGGACATTGCTACTGCAAGAGACACACTTCTGTTAGAAATGGTAATATTTGCTCGAGGGNCGATTGTGTCCGATGGGTGGACATTGCTACTGCAAGAGACACACTTCTGTTAGAAATGGTAATATTTGCTCGAGGGCGTGGAATCTCCCAGATGCAATGCGCCCAGGATGGTTTCTTTTTTCCGACAGTTCTTTTGAAGTAGGGTGGCTGGCAGAAAAGTGGGCAGGGGCGAGGCCCGGTCGCTTATAATTGAACTAATCCTCTTAGCGATAATTAAAACGAAGCATGATGCATGGCTGGCTGAGCTGGTCGCACACATCGTTAGCCCGGCGAGCCGCTGTGGCGGGAACTATTGTGCCTGCATGTGGCCGGGATCCACAACCTGCCTTGTACTTCACTGGAAGCTCAGGTGACTACTTGTTACAGCTTTACACACCACCACGCTAGTCAGAGCTCAGGTCTGCACAGCTCTACCAACACTTCTCACAAAGAGCACTTGCTTTCTGCCCTTGTAACAACCTCTCAGTACTCTTAGGGGCCGCGGTGATGTAGTGGTTAGACAAAATGCATCCCACCTGGGTGAATCTGGTTCAATTCTGAGCCCAGTTGCTTGATATTCGCATGTGGGAATCACGCCTGACGATGCCGCTAGTTGACAGGTTTTCTCTGGGATCTCCCGTTTGCCCCACCGTTGCATTCCGGTGCTGCTCCATACTCACCTCGCTTCATATTCATCGGCTCTCAAGACCTCGATGGTAAGAGACGCAAAAATGTCTTCACTCACTTCACTCACCAGTAATACTAACCTTGTTAACGACAGTATAATGATTTAGTATTTTTTGGCAAATCGGGACCTGAGACCGGAAATCGGAGCTGTTCATGCTCTATCATTCTGGTCCCTGGGCGGCCATATTGTCTACCATGTTGGCTGTCGGTGACGTTCGACCTTTGACTCCGGTGAAATTTGACCTTTTACCACGGTAAAATTTGACATTGAACTCCTCCCCCCCCCAAAAAAAATTTAAAAAATTTTCAAGAAATAAAAAAAAATTAAGAAATCCTTAAAAATACATCAAATAATTATTTGCAAAATTGTTAAAATTTTATTAGAAATTTTGTAGAAAACTACTAAAAATTATTAAAAATGTATTATTAAAAAATTTATTTAAAAAAATGTACATTTCCGGAGGTTTCCCTCGCACCACGCCCACCGCCATCCACACCCCGCACCGACTCACTCCATCCTTCCAATATATTTAATTGCCCAATTGCCCCCACCAATTACTCACCCTTGTTCGACCAATTAGTCGTATTCGCTCAATCCCAAACATGTTTCTCATTCGCTAATTGCTCCGCGAATGGTTCTCATTTGCTAATTACCCAACCCCTCCACCATTTATTCACCATCGCTTATTACCTTATCACAACCGCTCTTATTTTCAGCATTGTCTGCCAGGGCGTGCTATAGTAGGTAAAGTATTTATTGGGATCAGTGTCGACCCTTGGCACAGTTTTTCTGCTGATGCCAGAGGTGAAACATCGCTCTCTCACCTCTTGTCTTTAAGCATTCTGACCGGTAAGTTTAGATATTTAATTCCATCAGGTGGCAGTATATAATAAAGTGTGCACATAATTGGCATATATATATATCAGCAAAATTAAATNAAAATTAAAATTTTTTTAAAATTTGGATAATCGGTTGGGATTGGTTAGTCTCTTGGAAGATTAAGAATCCTCATAAAATACGGTACTAGAACAGAGTTTTTTAAATTTTATATAATTATCATCGCTCTAATTTGCAATGACGTTACCCCAGTACCTGTGCCTCTACTGTAACACTTCGTTTGCATTCACCAAATGTGCTAGAAGAAACGATAAGTGTGGATGTTCTAATAATGCAGATAGAGAGGCATATAAGTGTGGAAACTGTGGCATGGCATTTGCTAGGCCCGATAACTTGCAGAGGCAAGCAAAAAACCTGAGTAGCTGTAGGACCTTCACCTACAAAAGACCGTCGTGTACAGTCAGCGTCACCGCAGTGTAAAAGTGTAATTCCCACAAAACCTAGGCTTAAGAATGATAATTCACCGTTGTGCCAGCGACCATTACGCCCAGGAATAGTGACAGGGCCTGGGTTGGTTAATGATAATGGTTTCGTGGAGGTCCAAACTACGTTCCAACACAGTATAAATACCCATGCCTCTACAATGTGAGCCCAATAACGAACTTAAGATGATACACTTCATGCCCCGAACAGTGCTACATATTTGTATTTCCGAATCGATGCGATATTCAAGAAGTGAAAAAAAAACCCTAGTAATTTAAGTTGTATTAATCTTGAACCTCCAAAGGAAACGTTTGTTCACACACCAAAAACCTCTCCATTGAAAATAAATAAATAAATCCAGTCACCTAATACAATTTTTTTAAAATTAGACTACGCGTCATAATATAAAATAGTCCCCAGTTCTTTACGAACATGCAGAGTTAAATAAGCACGTTGGCTATGTTTCATCCAGGGCATGCCAGTATCACATAGACATACGAACGATACATTTTCGAAAGGTCAAAAGAGTGAACTAAATCACCCATTATCGGTTTTAATTTTTGCGACAAACTTCGTGAACCTCCATCATGCCTAGAAAGAGTTTTGATACTAGCTAACATACTTGTGCTCTGTAAGTCCCTCGTAATGCTTCGAAGATACAAATGTTTGTATTATGCAAGTACATAAGCAATATATTTACAAAAAAACATGAAAAAACTTTCGTGTTTACGCGCATGCAAAATTTAAAAATGTATCAGGCTGCAGGAGTAATTACTCAGGTCAGAAGGCCTACCGCAATCTGCAAAATAATGAGGATTTGGACACATCAGGTCAGGCTCCCCGTTGAAAACGGCACCCAAGGCCCATTACGCAACGATGACCTCTTCCACGATGTCGCATAAGAGAGGGGCCGCAGCGTCGCAGCGGCTAGAGCTCTCGTTTCCCATCACGAGTACGCACACAGCATCCTTTATTTTGTACACACGTTTTCGCACAGGACCACCTCAACACCACTCCATTCTTCCCTCGGCCACTTCGCCCCACATGACGAGACAGGTTCGATCCCCGGCAGGGGGGTTCCCAGATTTTCGCCTTTTCAGTCCTCATAAATATTCCTTATTTCTCAAAAACATTCTTTATTCGTAAAAATATTTCTCAAAACATTCCTTATTTCTTAAAAACATTCCTCCTTCCTAAAAATATAACTCAAAAACATTCTTCATTCTTAAAAAAATTACTTAAAAATATTCCTTATTCCTAAAACTTTTCCTCAAAAATATTCTTTATTCCTCAAAAACACTTCTCATTCCTAAATGTATTCCTTAAAAACACTTATCATTCCTAAATATATTTCTCAAAAACATTCCCAATTCCTCAAAAATATTCCTCATTCTTAAAAAATTCCTTAAAAACATTCCTCGTTACCAAAAATATTTCTTAAAAACATTCCTTATTCCTNATTCCTCATTCTTAAAAAATTCCTTAAAAACATTCCTCGTTACCAAAAATATTTCTTAAAAACATTCCTTATTCCTTAAAAACTATCCTTCCTCAATTCGATTGTTTCTCAAACCAAATTTAGTCGACGTAAGCAGCTCGAGATAGGTATAACACTTCAGACTGAACCATATTCCTCCTAGTGCAATTTCTCACATATTTATTAAATAAAATATACACTTTCGTTTGATTTTATACACATATGAAATAATTAGTTTCTCAGAAAAGCATAACGTTAAGGTACAATAAATTCAAAAGGGCACAAATAGGAGCACACAAATATGTTATCCTACTTTTTCCATACATTCACTCTTTGCAGTTCNGGGGGGGGGGGGAGTGATATGTGTGAGGACGTCGATAGAATCCCCACTGTTTTCACCGTCAACACTGTTTTCATTATCGTATCCATGGTCCTTCTCTTTTTCTGCAGAGGTATTACCCATTTCTTCGGTAGCACAACCATGAACGGGTATCCTTTACTTTGAAGGAGGAGTATCGTTGACAACATTAGTCTTAGCAGTTATTGGTGATACGTAACATTTCCGAAGTTAAGTTCGTTAAGTTCACGTGTCAGTTAAGAAAGTGTATATTTCATACGAACAGATTGTATGGCACAATGTTCGTTGNAAGTTCGTTAAGTTCACGTGTCAGTTAAGAAAGTGTATATTTCATACGAACAGATTGTATGGCACAATGTTCGTTGCTGGTATTGACTACAATTCCCTCGCCTTCTGTGAACATATTTTGCAGCGTATTGTTAACTGTAGGAAGCGAAGTAGTCACATGCCGTTTCTTGGCAGGAGAAGGAACACTTTATTTGCTGACAATAACAGACCTAACAGAAAAGGAAATTCTCTGTTAGGTCTGTTATGAAAACACTTGGAATATACCGAAAAAAATAATTTCGGAAGTTCACGACAATTTCGTAATGTTAGCATTAATTTCAATAGCCATTATGTTTTTTTGTCATCAGTTATTATTTTTTAAAACTAACTGGTGAAAATAATTGCGATTATAAAGAATAGTGAAAGTCAGCAGCAGCTCAGTTNGTTATTATTTTTTAAAACTAACTGGTGAAAATAATTGCGATTATAAAGAATAGTGAAAGTCAGCAGCAGCTCAGTTGACGTTCTGACATCGTGATTTGAACATTGATTTGGAAGAGAACATTCTATTTGTAACGAATATTATTCGCGCGTACGACTGGCAGTGATGAAATTTGTGTCGCGACCAACGCCTTTATCGTCAAATCGCCGACAGTGCAGATGTTGCAATATAGTATATGCTTTCGACTAAAATGCGTGGCGACATGAGAAGAGTGAATGTCCGAAGAACCCATCTTGTGTGATTTTAAGCTGCAAAAACTGTCCTAAGCAGTTCGCACGAGGCCATAACTGGAATAGACACGCCAAGGTCTGTAAATATAGTGTTCCTTCTCCTACCGAGAAACGACATGTGACGACTTCACTTTCTCCTTTTAACAATACGCTGTATAATATGTTCAAAGAAGGCAAAGGAACTATAGTCAATAACTTGACGCTACTCCCCATCTGTGGTGTACAGAATGGTTCGTAGAGTCTTCAGTTAATGGTAAATGGCACAGACTATAGGAGTCTTGAAGGTTGCGGGTATATTAAATAATGTTTTATTATATTTTTGGTTTGGAACCGGTTTATTTAACGGGAATTCATTCACACATTCCCGGATCTTTTCCAGGAGTTTGTACATACTTTCCCGGTACCTTGTGCCGAGAATTTACTCATACTTTAACACCCTGCGAGTTCTGGCCGGAAGGGCTGGTTGCAATGTTCTGGCTAACGTTTCCGACGCTGTTGGGGCATTAGGTGATAGGACTCGTCCCTGAGTGATGATGTGGTTACTTATCTGCACTTGTTGNTTTCCGACGCTGTTGGGGCATTAGGTGATAGGACTCGTCCCTGAGTGATGATGTGGTTACTTATCTGCACTTGTTGCAGGGTAGTCGTTCCGGCAGTTGAGGAGATCTGGTGAGCTGGATGGACCTGTTAAAGGCCCTCTGTGGTTGTTTTGTTGCACTCAGGTGGCTTCCTCTCGACGTGGTGCTTCTCGTTANTTTCCGACGCTGTTGGGGCATTAGGTGATAGGACTCGTCCCTGAGTGATGATGTGGTTACTTATCTGCACTTGTTGTAGGGTAGTCGTTCCGGCAGTTGAGGAGATCTGGTGAGCTGGGTGGACCTGTTAAAGGCCCTCTGTGGTTGTTTTGTTGCACTCAGGTGGCTTCCTCTCGACGTGGTGCTTCTCGTTANGTGGACCTGTTAAAGGCCCTCTGTGGTTGTTTTGTTGCACTCAGGTGGCTTCCTCTCGACGTGGTGCTTCTCGTTAAAGCTCACCAATCGCTCTGATCTAGGCATAGGGTAGTAACTGACTGTTTATTTCCCTAACACATCACGGCGAGGGGCCCTAGTGGGCCCCTGCCCTGACCCTCGGCACGGGGTTGCACTGGACTAATCCCACTAGCTCGACATAGCACTTCTCGTTGAAGCTCACCACTCGACTTCGCCTTCTCGGTGCGTTATTGTAACTGACTGACTGGTGACTGANGGGGGGGGGGGAGGTTGGAGGAGGCCTGCACTGCAGTGACCCCTGTAATGGCCTGCATGCGCTTCTACATCTCGGCTTGACCTCGGTATGCGTAAATGGGCGACATGTGTCCTCCGGAAGTCCCTACACTGGTTTAAGCTGGTGATATGCGCACGCGTCAGTTTAGAAAGTGTATATTTCATACGAACAGATTGTATGGCACAATGTTCGTTGCTAGTATTGACTACAATTCCCTCGCCTTCTGTGAACATATTTTGCAGCACATTGTTAACAGGAGGAAGCGAAGTCGTCACACGCCATTTCTTGGCAGGAGAAGGAACACTTTATTTACAGACGATAACAGACCTAACAGAGAAGGAAAATAAAAACACTAATAATATCGCGAAAAAAATAATTTCGGAAGTTGTAATGACGCAATATCCTTAAATTTTCGGGACCGGGACACGTGTTTAAATTTTTTTCGTTTCTCTTATGCTTTGCCAAGCTTTATAATACTTTTATCGGGTATTCAAAATTAAAGCCCTGGTGGCTCGTTTCCCATGATAGTTTGTTTATCTGGCATACGGGTGCTGTTTTACGTTTATCGGGCGGATGTTTGCCGTTTCGTTTCAAANCCATGATAGTTTGTTTATCTGGCATACGGGTGCTGTTTTACGTTTATCGGGCGGATGTTTGCCGTTTCGTTTCAAATGTCATGGTTTTCCGTTTTTGTGAAATGTCAGCATTATTTAGATACTTTCCGGCTGCGTCGTACAAGTTTTGTTGTACGAGAAGTTCGTTTATGCTGACAGCGCAGTATTAGTTCCTGCGGCGTAGTTACGATAACATGTTGAGAGCGGGACACAGCGCAGTTTTGGATGACGCTGCTGGCATATGCTGGATGCCGTGCTTTTATCTCAGAAGAGGGGGGTGAGAGGCAACACTTAAAAGACGCGTCTGTCTGTCGCCCTTCGAGCAGTGCTTCAGAGTCAGTCGTCGTACATTCGCACTTCAAGTTAGTCGGCGGCGAGGGCAGTCGCCCTTCAGTTCCGTCAAGAATGCTCGTTTAAGTCGCGTCGGCCGGGACGATAACCCCCACATCGGAAACTAAACTTTGTTATTTTAATTCTCCGCCGGCGTGGAGGGTAGTAGCATTTAAATTCCTTCGGAACAGTTTTGAAACAATAATAATAAATAAACGACTGTGGTGCTGTTTTCTGCACTTGAATGGTTAATTGTGAAGGTTCGTACTCTGCATACCGGAAATTCGTCTGTGAACTGTGTTGCTAAAGAATAAATAAAATTATATGACAACAAATCTAGAACTTGGAACTTATTTCTTAATCTGCGTCAATTGTACTGAGTCTCGTGTTCCACCTTTGAGCAAGCCATGGCAACATAACATCGGCTGTAACTAGTGCCGAACGTTAAAAAGTTCAGGAGCATTTGGTTATGTAAGCATTAATTTCAATAGCCCTAATGTTTTTTGTCATTTGCTATAATTTTTTAAAATTAACTGGTGAAAATAATTGCGATTATAAAGAATAATGAAAGTCAGCAGCAGCTGAGTTCATGTTCTGACATCGTTATTTAAACATTGGTNAGTGCCGAACGTTAAAAAGTTCAGGAGGATTTGGTTATGTAAGCATTAATTTCAATAGCCCTAATGTTTTTTGTCATTTGCTATAATTTTTTAAAATTAACTGNTAATCTGCGTCAATTGTACTGAGTCTCGTGTTCCACCTTTGAGCAAGCCATGGCAACATAACATCGGCTGTAACTACTGCCGAACGTTAAAAAGTTCAGGAGCATTTGGTTATGTAAGCATTAATTTCAATAGCCCTAATGTTTTTTGTCATTTGCTATAATTTTTTAAAATTAACTGNCATTTGGTTATGTAAGCATTAATTTCAATAGCCCTAATGTTTTTTGTCATTTGCTATAATTTTTTAAAATTAACTGGTGAAAATAATTGCGATTATAAAGAATAATGAAAGTCAGCAGCAGCTGAGTTCATGTTCTGACATCGTTATTTAAACATTGGTTTGGAAGAGAACATTCCATTTGTAACGAAGATTATTCGTGCGTACGACTGACAGTGATGACATTTTTATCGGGACCAATGCCTTTATCGTCAAATCGCCGACAGTGCAGATGTTGCAACAAAGCATATGAGTTCGACTACAATGCGCGGTGACATGAGAAGAGTGAATGTCCGAAGAACCCATCTCGTGTGATTTTTAGCTGCAAAAACTGTACTAAGCAGTTCCCACGAAGGCACAACTTGAATAGACATGCCAAGGTCTGTAAATATAGTGTTCCTCCTCCTACCGAGAAACAACATGTGACGACTTCACTTCCTCCAGATAACAATACACTGTATAATATGTTCAGAGAAGGTAAAGGAACTATGGTCAATACTAGCAACGAACAGTGTGCCATAAATAGGATCGTATGAAATATACACTTTCTGAACTGGCATGTGAACTTAACGAACTTTGAAAAATAACGTAGCACCAGAGTAAAGTTGTCAACGATATTCCTCAAAGGAAAGACTACTCGTTGATGTTTGTGCTACCAAAGAAGTGGGTAATGCCTCTGCAGAAAAAGGGAAGGGTCATGAATATGATGACGAAGACAGTGTTGACGGGGAAAGAAGAGGCGATTTTTTCGACGTCTTCGCACATCTCCCCACCGACTTTACTAAAGAAATTGTTGTGAATAATGCAGAAGACGACAAGAACGCCAGCTACATATTTCCTGAAGACCCCAATGAACTTGTTGATATACTCAGACATATGATTGGCTTGCACTGTAAGTATATATCTTCAATCATCGGTGAACTTAAGGAAATGAGCGTCATCGAAACAAACCATTGTGTACTATGCATCATCTACAAAACATCAGAAAACAACAAAATTNTAAGGAAATGAGCGTCATCGAAACAAACCATTGTGTACTATGCATCATCTACAAAACATCAGAAAACAACAAAATTTGAGTGTATGGAAAAAGCAGTATAATACATTTATGCGTTGAGACGGGCCGTCTAATTTTCGTCAAATTACCACCTGNAGAGTGTATGGAAAAAGCAGTATAATACATTTATGCGTTGAGACGGGCCGTCTAATTTTCGTCAAATTACCACCTGCTTGTTACGTCATCCCGCCTAGAAACACATCTAAAACGCTTATTATCCACTGCCGTATTTTCACAAAGCCTTCCGAAAATATATGCAACTACATTAAAGCATATCTCCTACCTTTTGATGCGAAAACACCTTATAGTATCCCTGCGCTGCCTTGGGAGAGGTAGCCATGGCTGNCCTTCCGAAAATATATGCAACTACATTAAAGCATATCTCCTACCTTTTGATGCGAAAACACCTTATAGTATCCCTGCGCTGCCTTGGGAGAGGTAGCCATGGCTGCCGGTCAGGTTGGGGCAGCGCCGACGGTCAAGACGCCGCGGATGGTTGTCACGTCACACACCGAGCAAAACTGACAGCGTGGGGATGAGTTTCCAGGTCCACCGTGATGCAGCGCTAGTGTCGTTGTGACGTACCAGAGCGCTCTCACATGGAAGCACCGCAGAGCGACATGTGGCGATAATCAGAAGAAAAATAGACTATTTTCTTATAATTCAGCCCTCTGATTGGTGAAGTTAAAAACGTAACATTTTAAGCCACTGTTTGAAGATGGAAGCTATGAATTTGGTGACATATGAGCCAGACTGAGCTGCAGGCTCATGGAGAAGCAGCTCCTCGACTTCATGCCGAGATAAGTGAAACTTATTATCAGTCCCTTAGGTTGAGACTTATGTTATTAGAATTTTCCTCTCGATAGTATTTGTTTTTATAATTGCATGTAAATGGCTGTACGTATGTTTAAATGTTATTGGTGCAAGTCAAAGCATAATGGTTCTATAAATAATTGTAGCCAGAAAATGTTCGGGGGTGACAACTGATTTTCATAAATCATATGTAATGGCACTCAGTTGTGACATATAGGTAAAATATATATTGTTATAAAAAAGACTTGTCTCCAACAATACATTCAACACATACTTATACTCTGCTGTAATTAAATTGCTGATATTAAGATATTTTATATTGAATATTTAGTTTTGCTCCTTTGTGTCGCCCTGTTTAGCACTACAAAGAGAATATGCACACTCTGCAGAATTGTTACTTTTGTATTTTGAATACTTGAGATGTTTTGTGGTAATTACAGTAACTGGTCAAGAGAAAAAAAACAAACAAAAAAGACTGTGTCTGAGCAGGTCTGTTTTAAACTAATTTTCATCAGTTTTGGGATTTTCTTGTTGGTATTAATTTTTCACCATGTCAACAGGGTGCATCAACAGCTCAGTAAGGCGGCGCTGAGTCAGTTCCTTAAGAAGACAGGACAGGAGGTGTCGGTCTCTGACAATAAAGCAGAACTGAGGGCAAAAGCTCGAGCGCTCGTTAAGCGGGGAGATNGGGACAGGAGGTGTCGGTCTCTGACAATAAAGCAGAACTGAGGGCAAAAGCTCGAGCGCTCGTTAAGCGGGGAGATGCAGGGTAATGTGCCACCGGGGTAGCTGCGAGTGTGGATGAGTTCTGCTCAGTGTTAAGGGCACTTTGTTATGTTCCATATGAAATAGAAGCCAAAATACCGGATTTAAAAGAACCAGTATTTCGGCAGTAGTAAAATTTTCGTAGCACTTAATGCAGTGTTAGCATTGAACTCTTGCTCAAACAAGTGCTGTATGCGACAGTAGTTTTCAAGGTTTCCGAGTTGTTTCAGCCAATTTTCTGTGTTGCGAAAAATGAAAATTGGGCTATGGTACGTCTGACAAATACCTGCCTTCAGTTTATTGCTAGTGACGTAGCTATTATGAAAATACGTATAAAACTTTTAGAAAAAGTCAACAGACAATTCAGAGAATGCAGAATTTCGTGAAAGCGATTCATGGGTTAGTTGGGCAATCAGGTCTTCCCATGTCCAGAAGAGTATTTTACCTAAGTTAACTTTTGTAATTTGCTCCCGCAAAATGGTAGGTTTTTCACGTTTGTCGCTAAACTCACCACACTGGTGCAATTGTTAGTTTAAGTAATATAAGAAGGAATAACAATGAGGGACTGTGCGGTCGATCAGCCATCTTGTTACGTTAAGAGGGATATTAGAAAATATGAATCTAGGAATTTTCCGCCTAGGCTTTGTTTTGTTTGCAGCAAAAGTAACCATATGGCGAAGATTGTTTTCACATAAAATCTATCCAGGACATAAATCTAATGAAACGGAAAAAATCAGGGATGAAATCGAAAAGGAACTTTTCATATTCAGACAGGGGATATGGTTGTGACGTCATCAAGTGTAAATAAATTTCAAGGTGTACAATGTTTTCTCTGCGACCAGAAGGGGCATATAAAGGCTACACGTCCCTAAAAGGGAAAAGGTAGTGGGATGTCATGATATAAAAAAGTTTAGGTTTTGAAAAAAGTATGGAATATTATATGTGCCCGTAGTAATTTGTGATCTGGTGAAAGTGTCGGCACTTATTGATTCGAAGGCAACATGTTCTCTTGTTACACCATAAATTTTGTAACTTATTATTGTGGACTGTACAAAAGGTTTGATCCAGTTACAAAAGAGGGAAGCGATCGCATTTTCGCTTGCGAATAGCGAAGTGATTAGTTCATACTATATAGCTAAATTTAAAATTGATAATTTCTCTTGGAAATTTGAATTTAGAGATTTGCCAGGGTTGAGTTATGATTTGTTGTTAGGTGTAGAATTTTTGGGGAAACCCCGTTTTAGTCTGAATATATTTCATAAAGAGTTAATGTTTGGTTCTTGTAAAGAGCAACCCTTTGCGGTTACATCAAAAAGTTTTTGATATCATGTTGTGACAGCTAATGAACAGAATGAGAACCCGGAAATACCAATTGATGATTTGCAAGCAGAATTTGCGGATGCAATAATAGCACAGTTAGGGAATTACTCTAGGTGTCATACAATTTTAAGGCTTAGAGACCAGGAACCAGTTTCATCTGTACCATATTGTGTAACACCACCTTAATTAAAAGCTCTCAAACATTTTGTTCAGGAATTACAAGGTCAGGCTATTTTGGAGCCTTCAGATAGTATAAATTCTAGTCCAGATTTTTTATTGCTGAAGGAAATTCCAGGAAAATATCGTCCTATATGTAACTACTGTAAAGTTAATAAAAATATATATGTAGACCCATATATTTAACCTATGATAAAGTCAGTGCTTCAACATGTTGGAAAGGTGGAAAATGTTTCTATATTCGATTTAAATACTGCATTCTTGCAATGCGATTTGCATCCAGATGCCAGAGAGATTTTAGCTTTTATGACTCCGTGGGGTCAATATCAGTGGAAAAGGCTACCGATGGGGGTAAAGCCTTGTCCAGGGTTTTGTTTCAAGTATTGCAAAGATATCAATTCGAGTTCTTATTGACATATATCTCTGATGTTTACGTTTATAGTGATAGTTTTGAAGAACATATATAAGACATTTGAATCTTCTTTTGACAGATTTGCGAGAAAATGGGTTTACTATAAACCCTAAAAAGTTCACATGGGCAAAGACGTATGTTAAATACCTGAGATTTGTGATCACAGATGGTCAGTTACTGATGGATCCGGAGAAGATACGGCCCATTGTNCGTATGTTAAATACCTGAGATTTGTGATCACAGATGGTCAGTTACTGATGGATCCGGAGAAGATACGGCCCATTGTTAATTTTCCAGCACGCAAGAATTTAAAAGGAGTGTGGCGTTTCCTTGGGATGGTGGGGTTTTATGCTAAATTCATTCCAGAGTTTGCAAACATTTCAGAACTTCTCAATGACCTTTAAAGAAAAGGGGTGATTTTTGTTTGGAAAACAGTGCAGGAAAATGCCTTTAGTCAGTTAAAGGAAAAATTAGCTTCTCCACATGTGCTTCATTTGCCTANCTCAATGACCTTTAAAGAAAAGGGGTGATTTTTGTTTGGAAAACAGTGCAGGAAAATGCCTTTAGTCAGTTCAAGGAAAAATTAGCTTCTCCACATGTGCTTCATTTGCCTAATTTCGATAAACCATTTACTTTACAGGTAGATGCTAGTTTTAATGCACTAGGTGCAGTACTTTGTCAAACTGAAAATGAAAGCTTGGTTCCCATACCTTATGCAAGTTGGTTGCTCACACCTGCAGAGCAGACATTTTCGGTGTATGAGAAAGAATTTCTAGCAGCAGTATTTGGAATGGAGACATTTTCTGGCTAATAAGAAGAGAATTTGAATTGCATACTGATAATCAAGCGTTGAGTAGGTTTATGTCAACGAACAAACCAACTCTGCGATTGGCTAGGTGGTTGGTGCGTCTTTCTTACCAAATTAAATATTCCGGTAAAGCGTACAAAGGAAATTTACAGCGGGGTTGCGAATTGTTTGTCCCGCGTGTTTGTTGAAGATGAGTTTCATGAGATTAATCATTCTAAAGTGATGGTAATAAAAGAAGCAGGTCCCACATAAGAGGTTAGAGTTTTGCAAAAATTTCCCTCTGACTTATTTAAAGTTACTGCAACACCAGGGAACATATCCGGAATATAGTGCTATAAAAGCAGACAGAGATGTCGGTAAAGCAGGCCATTGTGAGGTATGAAAGGGTTGATAGGGTATGTGGATCCTAAATCTCATGGTTTTAGTTTTGTTGTTCCTCAGGTTCTGAGAATGCCCAGTTTACAGTATTATCATAACACCTATGTTGAGGGTCATTTTGGTCTGGATTAGCAAAGGAGGCCGAATCCCTTGCTAAGAAATGTGAAGAATGCCAGAAGACTAAGCTTAAAAATTCAAAGATAGTAAATCCTTACAGTGCATCTGTCGCGAAATACCCGTGGTAGCGTGCATATTGAGATATTTTTGGCCCTTTACCACGAACCAACACCAGTTTTACATATATATTCGTTGCTGTTGATATATTTAGTAAGTTTGCTGTGGATTCGATGTGAGAGAAAATGGCGCAACTCCCTTCCTCTTATAATGAACATATATAAATATGTTTTCTCCGTGACTATTAGTTTCTCGTAAAATAGTAGCGTGAATTTACATTTTCTAGGTGGTGTGAAAGCTAAGATAATAATAAAAGTAAACTTTATAATATTTTGAGACGGAGCGAGTTGCTAGGGCAAACGGGAACAAGTAAGGACTCGGCCGAGAAACCATCCCGGCATTCAGTTGGAGTGATTTTAAAAATATAAATCTGAGCCGGATGAGTTGAGAATCGAATCCAGGTACTCTTGAACATGGATATCCCCTGGTGTTGACTTGTGCGTGCAGATATCTGTGTTTATTATCGTATGAATGAAAGTTGGCGTGTGTGAGACATAAACAAGCTCCTGGAGCGACAAGTCTTCCTCCCGCAGACACCCGTAGCAATCATGTGGTCAGTGCGCATGGCAAAGTCCAATCCAACACCTGGTGCAGCGCGGCTGGACGTGTGCGCGAGCTCAGATTAGGCCTCCACGTGTCTCTGGTTTATTTCTGTAATGCCACTCGTAACCATTTCTTTAAATACGCTTTTTCTTAATAGTTTTCTTATGTCTCTACCAGTCTCTCTCAGCGTGTGCGTGTGTGTATTTGACATGGTGCAAGTGGAGAATGTATAATATTTTTCTTATTTCTTAGTTTCACAACATTATAAAGTATCTTTGATTTCGCTGGAAATTATAAAATGTTTCACATTTTTTAATACAAAAAGTAAAGAAAGGAGTGGTTCGAGTCAGCATTTTTTACAAAATTGTATGTAGAATTAATATCTTTAACATTCGAAAGGGATTAATATAAACCTAAAACCTCATGGCCACCGAAATGCACTGGCTGCAATATGCTCGAATTTTTTTCGCACTTGTAAAATCTTTCCTTATATGTATGTCTCAACGAAGTTGAAGGGAGGTGAATGTCAGCTGTATACGCGTGTTTACTGGATGCGTTACTACAATTAGCCAATCATATAGTAGACAACAGGTGATTTCTACCCTAATCTAAATTGTGGCTCTGAAAGGTGGATGGCAGAACACGAACGTAAAGCAAGTTGGAAGCACCAAACCAGAATTACAAGTGAAAATCTACGGAAATTTACTACGGTGGAAAACCCAATACGGTAGACGTTGAAATGGAACGACAGATCATGATGACATTGAATTGCAATATAGCCGCTTTTAAAGTGTAACGTAAACCACAAACGTATAAAGATTAAAGGTAAAGACAGTTCGAGTGGGATAATACAGCATGATGTTCACGTTTCCTGCTCACCTCACTGATCTTCACCCGAGAAGCCACCCGCAACAACTTAAAGTAAATGTTTTCCAGGAATTATACACCGTAAGAGTACTAAAATTTAATTAGCAAAAACCAATAATTCTCTTCTTATACCTAAATAAATGTTGACTTTTTCCTAGGCGCTAGCCTCCAACTTACAATCGATCATTGATAAAATAATAGAGTAACGTGACATAGTATTTGTCACCAGAGCATTCTACCANCGTATGTTAAATTCCTGAGATTTGTGATCACAGATGGTCAGTTACTGATGGATCCGGAGAAGATACGGCCCATTGTAAATTTTCCAGCACGCAAGAATTTAAAAGGAGTGTGGCGTTTCCTTGGGATGGTGGGGTTTTATGCTAAATTCATTCCAGAGTTTGCTAACATTTCAGAACTTCTCAATGACCTTTAAAGAAAAGGGGTGAATTTTGTGTGGGAAACAGTGCAGGAAAATGCCTTTAGTCAGTTCAAGGAAAAATTAGCTTCTCCACATGTGCTTCATTTGCCTCNAAATTAGCTTCTCCACATGTGCTTCATTTGCCTCATTTCGATAAACCATTTACTTTACAGGTAGATGCTAGTTTTAATGCACTAGGTGCAGTACTTTGTCAAACTGAAAATGAAAGCTTGGTTCCCAAACCTTCTGCAAGTTGGTTCCTCACACCTGCAGAGCAGACATTTTCGGTGTATGAGAAAGAATTTCTAGCAGCAGTATTTGGAATGGAGACATTTTCTGGCTAATAAGAAGAGAATTTGAATTGCATACTGATAATCAAGCGTTGAGTAGGTTTATGTCAACGAACAAACCAACTCTGCGATTGGCTAGGTGGTTGGTGCGTCTTTCTTACCAAATTAAATATTCCGGTAAAGCGTACAAAGGAAATTTACAGCGGGGTTGCGAATTGTTTGTCCCGCGTGTTTGTTGAAGATGAGTTTCATGAGATTAATCATTCTAAAGTGATGGTAATAAAAGAAGCAGGTCCCACACAAGAGGTTAGAGTTTTGCAAAAATTTCCCTCAGACTTATTTAAAGTTACTGCAACACCAGGGAACATATCCGGAATATAGTGCTATAAAAGCAGACAGAGATGTCGGTAAAGCAGGCCATTGTGAGGTATGAAAGGGTTGATAGGGTATGTGGATCCTAAATCTCATGGTTTTAGTTTTGTTGTTCCTCAGGTTCTGAGAATGCCCAGTTTACAGTATTATCATAACACCTATGTTGAGGGTAATTTTGGCCTGGATTAGCTAAGGAGGCCGAATCCCTTGCTAAGAAATGTGAAGAATGCCAGAAGACTAAGCTTAGAAATTCAAAGATAGTAAATCCTTACAGTGCATCTGTCGCGAAATACCCGTGGTAGCGTGCATATTGAGATATTTTTGGCCCTTTACCACGAACCAACACCAGTTTTACATATATATTGGTTGCTGTTGATAGATTTAGTAAGTTTGCTGTGGATTCGATGTGAGAGAAAATGGCGCAACTCCCTTCCTCTTATAATGAACATATATAAATATGTTTTCTCCGTGACTATTAGTTTCTCGTAAAATAGTAGCGTGAATTTACATTTTCTAGGTGGTGTGAAAGCTAAGATAATAATAACAGTAAACTTTATAATATTTTGAGACGGAGCGAGTTGCTAGGGCAAACGGGAACAAGTAAGGACTCGGCCGAGAAANAAGTAAACTTTATAATATTTTGAGACGGAGCGAGTTGCTAGGGCAAACGGGAACAAGTAAGGACTCGGCCGAGAAACCATCCCGGCATTCAGTTGGAGTGATTTTAAAAATATAAATCTGAGCCGGATGAGTTGAGAATCGAATCCAGGTACTCTTGAACATGGATATCCCCTGGTGTTGACTTGTGCGTGCAGATATCTGTGTTTATTATCGTATGAATGAAAGTTGGCGTGTGTGAGACATAAACAAGCTCCTGGAGCGACAAGTCTTCCTCCCGCAGACACCCGTAGCAATCATGTGGTCAGTGCGCATGGCAAAGTCCAATCCAACACCTGGTGCAGCGCGGCTGGACGTGTGCGCGAGCTCAGATTAGGCCTCCACGTGTCTCTGGTTTATTTCTGTAATGCCACTCGTAACCATTTCTTTAAATACGCTTTTTCTTAATAGTTTTCTTATGTCTCTACCAGTCTCTCTCAGCGTGTGCGTGTGTGTATTTGACATGGTGCAAGTGGAGAATGTATAATATTTTTCTTATTTCTTAGTTTCACAACATTATAAAGTATCTTTGATTTCGCTGGAAATTATAAAATGTTTCACATTTTTTAATACAAAAAGTAAAGAAAGGAGTGGTTCGAGTCAGCATTTTTTACAAAATTGTATNTAAAATGTTTCACATTTTTTAATACAAAAAGTAAAGAAAGGAGTGGTTCGAGTCAGCATTTTTTACAAAATTGTATTTAGAATTAATATCTTTAACATTCGAAAGGGATTAATATAAACCTAAAACCTCATGGCCACCGAAATGCACTGGCTGCAATATGCTCGAATTTTTTTCGCACTTGTAAAATCTTTCCTTATATGTATGTCTCGACGAAGTTGAAGGGAGGTGAATGTCAGCTGTATACGCGTGTTTACTGGATGCGTTACTACAATTAGCCAATCATATAGTAGACAACAGGTAATTTCTACCCTAATCTAAATTGTGACTCTGAAAGGTGGATGGCAGAACACGAACGTAAAGCAAGTTGGAAGCACCAAACGAGAATTACAGGTGAAAATCTACGGAAATTTACTACGGTGGAAAACCCAATACGGTAGACGTTGAAATGGAAGGACAGATCATGATGACATTGAATTGCAATATAGCCGCTTTTAAAGTGTAACGTAAACCACAAACGTATAAAGATTAAAGGTAAAGACAGTTCGAGTGGGATAATACAGCATGATGTTCACGTTTCCTGCTCATCTCACTGATCTTCACCCGAGAAGCCACCCGCAACAACTTAAAGTAAATGTTTTCCAGGAATTATACACCGTAAGAGTACTAAAATTTAATTAGCAAAAACCAATAATTCTCTTCTTATACCTAAATAAATGTTGACTTTTTCCTAGGCGCTAGGCTCCAACTTACAATCGATCATTGATAAAATAATAGAGTAACGTGACATAGTATTTGTCACCAGAGCATTCTACCANCCTCCAACTTACAATCGATCATTGATAAAATAATAGAGTAACGTGACATAGTATTTGTCACCAGAGCATTCTACCATCAAAACAGTGTTTGATATTTCTGTATGCCAAACCAAAAAATTCAACATACGATGCGTATACTGAAAATCTTGTAGCCCATAGCTGTAAACATGGATAACGTCATATTTCTGTACTTGTCGCTTTACCAAAATACACATGACGATTAATCATAAAGGGTTTTCTCAAGGTATAAATTCCAGAAATTCAGGAAAGATTTGGAATTGTTTATGGTGTAATAATTTGAGAGTGGGAGGGATTTGGGTCGGCCGTAACATCGAAGTCTTGAGAGCATATGATGGTGAAGCGAAGCGAGAATGGTGAAGTGGCGGAATGTAAGGGCGGGAAAATTCGGGAGCTCCCAGAGAAATTCCGCTGACCAGCGGCATCGTCCAGCACGATTCCCACACTCGAACATTCGGGAGTAGATCCACCGGGAATCGAACCCAGTTCTCCTAGGTGGGTGGTAGTTTGACCACTCCACCACCACGACCCCCTATTGTGTAATAAGGTGTAGATTACGATCAGCTGCGCGAAAATGTGTTTCATTTCTTACGTTTTCCTGAACGCAATTTAAAAGCATATTTACAATTAAGAAACAGTCTTGGAAGCAGGTTTCGTATTATTGTATAACGCTTAAGTACTTTTAATTTTACGAAAATACGAGGATAATTTTACTATAGTGACTTATTTCCTTGGTTTAGTAGTGTTGAAGGGTACTTGGCAAGCGCTATTTGAAGAGGAAACGAGCGGCGAGTGGATATATTGATCAGACAGAAATAGTCGCAGACTAACACAGTAGCCTCCCCTCTCAGGTCAGGGAATACGTGATGAGCCGTCTGCATGTCGCCCGTCACACAGAGGCTCTGCGGTTCTCGGCGAGCTCTACCTAGCTCCTGTACTCTTCACACCGAGTCCACGAGAACTCTCTGCGAAAGGCTGCTCACGATAATGCAAGCACTTTTGAAATCAACCATAGAGAATAGTCACTTGCTCCTACCTGCATATAGGTAGACGGAAGCACTGAGTGGCATGTGCCCAGTCAAGTTGGTAACAATGGAGGGAATCTAGTTCCATGTCTTAACGTCGTATTAAAAGTGTTAGGTGAACACTTCCGGAAACTTAAATTATTTTTTTACGGTCTATTTTTATAATGCATCTCTATGTGAAAAATTAGCAGAGTTGTAAAATATTTATTTTTATAATAATTCCACAGTTTCACTTGACTGACGCACGAATAAAGTGATGAGCCCACGCCAGTGTTAATTATACAGTGGATGAAGAATACACAACGCGCATGCAAGTAGATCTCAAGCAGCGCTTTCACAAGTTCTCAGTTTACCGTGAAAAACCTGTGGATGACAGCATTGGTAGCTCGGCTTTGCCCGTTATGCAGAAATTCTCCGTTTTCGTGTCATCATTTCAGTTTCACACGTATTGTAGGAAATGTTTGATTGTAAATAATTTACAATTTACTAGTTGTATTTTCACTGTGTGTTGTTTCACTCTTGCAATAAGGAAGAAAATATTATTAAAATATAAATATGTTAGTGACATTTTGCAACTAGTATATCACACGTAATGGACACTAAGCAAAAAAACTGCTTGCAAAATGTAAATTTTCTGTAATCGTACATTGTCAAAAATTACTCTGATAATGTAACTTTTACACGAAAACGAAGAAGTTCTGTAGAAGGGGCGAAGCCGAGTCTTAGGGATGCTGTCACGTAAACATTCATTATTTTTTATTTGTACGAAGCGTTGTTAAACTGGTAGACATTACTTACAAGTGCCACTGCCTCCAGTAAAAATATTATACCTCATACTTTTTGCATATTGGCATACCAAAACCACAATATTAAAGTTTTTGGGAATTAAACATAATAAATTCTNTACCTCATACTTTTTGCATATTGGCATACCAAAACCACAATATTAAAGTTTTTGGGAATTAAACATAATAAATTCTCTATAACTTGCTGATATTAAATAATTTACGTGCTTTAAGGTAAAATGAGTAACTTCAAGGACTTTTTAAAACCACTTTTTGTAATGTTTTTGCAATTTTTGAATATTAATTAATATAAGAAAACTTTTACGTATTTTTTCTTTGTAGTAGTTTAAGAGTGTTTTGTAAAATAAATTCTTGCAATCATATGTCAAAATGAATTAAGACATGACCTTTCAGTCACTCTTGTTCAATTTTCTGTAACTATTGCAGTTTATTTTATTTGTACATTATAAAATCCCAAAAATGGTAAATTTTACTTGCCATTATGCAAAAAAAAATTAGTGGATTTTTTTTTATTCTAGGAAATAGTAGAGCCGTGGTTGTGTTATTGTTAGACTACACTCCTCATTCCTATGCGAANTACCTCATACTTTTTGCATATTGGCATACCAAAACCACAATATTAAAGTTTTTGGGAATTAAACATAATAAATTCTGTATAACGCTGATATTAAATAATTTACGTGCTTTAAGGTAAAATAAGTAACTTCAAGGACTTTTTAAAACCACTTTTTGTAATGTTTTTGCAATTTTTGAATATTAATTAATATAAGAAAACTTTTACGTATTTTTTCTTTGTAGTAGTTTAAGAGTGTTTTGTAAAATAAATTCTTGCAATCATATGTCAAAATGAATTAAGACATGACCTTTCAGTCACTCTTGTTCAATTTTCTGTAACTATTGCAGTTTATTTTATTTATACATAATAAAATCCCAAAAATGGTAAATTTTACTTGCCATTATGCAAAAAAAAATTAGTGGATTTTTTTTTATTCTAGGAAATAGTAGAGCCGTGGTTGTGTTATTGTTAGACTACACTCCTCATTCCTATGCGAACCGGGTTTGATTCCCAGCGGAGTCGCTCCCCGAATTGTTGCATATTAGAATAGTGTCATTTCTCACGTCCTTTCATTCCGGTGCTGCACCTTACTCACCTCGCTTCACCCTCATCGGCTCTCAAAACCTCGATGTTAAGAGCGACCCAAATATCTTTACTCACTCACTCACTTGAGTAAATAGTACTGGCAATGCCACCAAGTTGAGCATAATTTCTTACAAATATAAAATAATGAACATTTCGTGTCGAGCAGCGTTAACGTCTCGTCGACAGCGAGGTGACTGTGCACGGAGCAAGTTGCTTATAGAAGCAGGGGCGGGGAAGTAATATAATCAGCCATTGCCTGTAGTAAGGCACATCCCAGCAGTCGCCTGCATTGATTTGGGGGAACCGTGGGCTACAGAAATCAGGAACGCTGGACCAGGATCCGAAACCATGTCCCCCCCGAACGCGAGCCCGAAGATTTACTACTGTACCACCTTGCTCCGGTTCTCTCCACTACAGTCTGAAACTTTCGACTGAACCACTCTTCTGTCATCGAGACGTTAACGTCTGCTCTGTTTCCTCTGTCAGATATCACCGACTGACCACTTTACTGTTACACGTCGGTGCTTTGCTTCGCCCGAGCGAGCGAAGAGTGTTAGAAGAACGGAGTAGTGATATTATATCGGACGGCGAGTCATAAATGAAAGTTATAATGGCAGGCGACTGATAATCATACAAGTGTTTGAAGTTATAAAGACGTGTTGCCACACATTCTTCTAGATAGCGCCGTGATTAACCTTTGATGGCTCGCGCGCCCCTGACTTCCGGCGAATTGAATGCCTGCCTCTTCCCTCTGAGCGTGACTGGGGTGACGAACTTTCCAAGCCAATGCCAGCGACTATGACAGCGGGTCGGGCCTCCGAGGCGGGGCGGGAGTTAAAGAGAGCCGGGAGTGTGGGCGATTGTGCGACAACGAACAAGAAGAGCAACGAGTAGCGCCGGAAGTGACCAGCGGGAGGAAGACTGCGACCGCGAACATCAGAGCAGTGAAGAGTGCGGCTGGCAGGCTGGACTGTTGGACTGGACGCCTGAGTGAAAGACATTGCAAATGACGGCAACAGACAGACTGAACGTGTGTTAATGATGAGCGCGAGCTAATTGGCTATAACCAGGGACGTTGAGAAGGACGTTAATTAGAGTGGAAATAGACAATAAATGTCGGGTTTACTAAGAAGTAAAAAGAGTAATCGTGAATAAAGATGATTTAATGCTGTAAATAATAGCTATGTAAATAAATTAACAATCAAATTTAGTTATTTAATTTTTGTTAATACCTTCATCCCTCACGAACACAGATACGCCCCTCTAGCGTCCTGTAACATTACTAAACTAGTTATAAACATATATTATAACTTCAGTATCGCAAGAGCATAGAAATATCTGACATCAAATTAGAAAGATTCGTAGCCTCCGAATTTTTTGTCACATTCCGCTCTGAGTCACAAACTTTTTATATAAAAAATTTTTTTGTACACTTATAAAACTTAACACAATAAAAATTAACAATTGTTTCACTGGTAATCATACTTTTTAATTTGGAAATATATGTAAATCTTGTAGAATAGATATGAAGATAATCCTTGAATTCCTGGAAAGTTTTGTGAAATTTGCGGAAATTTATCTAAAAATAGGAAATGTTTGTAATTTTACGAAAATTTCTCGATAACTTCCTACCAACACTTTTCTGTGGTTTCACGGAAACAATGGCAGTTTACATTAATAACATGTTTTTTATAACTCAGAGTTTCTTCCTTGCTGCGGAATGTTTTTACAAATTTATTTGTCATTTTGAAATAAATTGCCAGAAAATAGTAGTGACAGTCACAACCAAGTGAATGAACACGCCTTAAATGTGGATAGAGATCATTTTGGCCATTTGTCACGCATAAGAGACAAGACAATTGTTTTTAATTGTTCTATTTATTGTAGCAACAGGACATGAGGTAGCTGTTCCAGTTATTTGTCAATATGTCTCTGCTTTAAACTTAAGTGTATGAAGGAAGAAAAGTGAATGTAGTTTATTCCGTGGGGAATCCTAACATAGCAGCTTTGGTAATGTGTACAAACGTTTATCACCCTTTGGATTACTTGTTTAACAAATAAATCATTGTTCGTATTTTTATAATAATTCTTGCCGGTTGAGAGAAGGGGAACTTCTCTTGACCTATAATGCACGTGGAGAATATAGCCAGTCATAAGTGAAGTATTATTCTAGAATAGCGTATTGTGTTTTGATGTGTGCTGCCTTAGTGGATCATCCATTGTATTTGGAGAATATCATATAAATATGTAGGGGCGATCTTATTAGATAGCGTTTAATATACTTGTAAAATATACGTCTAGTTTATATGCGAATCACAAAACTGCTTTCAATCAGACAGAAAATGACGCGGCTTGGACGTTGTTATAAACATCCTATAAAGACTTGTTCACTAAATTATTTTTTTGGCTCCAGAGGAATTTCTGCAGTTTATTACTAATTAAGCTGATGTGGTCAGTGACACTGTCGTCACATCATTCAATATTCTCGCGTCTTATATTGCCTCCTCTAAATTATACACACATAATATACAATAAATGCTCAGCGATGTTTAACTTCTTACTGTGATAGTCGAACATCTTCGCTATCCCCCACCCCCCAATTCTCACCATGTTGTTAACGACAGTCAGTGCAGTTATTTCGTATGTCGTTTATGTCCTAAATTGTGTTGTACAGCCAGTTTGCCACTAAATATTTAGGCCCATATTGTTATAAAAGCCAGATTTCCACGTTAATTAGGAAATAAGGTAAACTTTAGCCAATTTTTAAAAAAATAGGAGCGAATGAATACCTTTGAATTTGACGTTCTTTTAAATACCAAGTAGTAAAAATGTATTAACGTCAGTACTGAAGAAGGCGATGTTTTTAATATGGAGATACTAATCAGGGAAAATACGATATCTGTACTTCGATAATCACGTGTTGAAAACAAAACGCGCAGTAGCTCGGTGCTGGAATAACTATTTTCTCCAAGGAACTATATATAAACTTATTCCGAAACACAATTTCTTTAAATATCCAAAATTACTCGAACTAAAATTTNTCTCCAAGGAACTATATATAAACTTATTCCGAAACACAATTTCTTTAAATATCCAAAATTACTCGAACTAAAATTTACACGTTTTCGATATTACTACCATTAGAATAGGCCTGGTGTATAAGAGTATGGAAAGAAGAAACTTTCCTACTGATCATAGAAAAATACCAGTGAAAATAGGATGGCGTCAAAAAAGTACACAACGGTATAAAATATAAAACTAAAATAAATATTTTTAATTTTGATGCTCTGAAGGAACTTCTAGAGAAGCTGAGATTTTTGGTTGCTTATCATACAGATTGAGATAATCTGCTTGATCATTTTGAGCAACGCATACGAACTCTGTTGTTTGTGGTTTATGAAATATCTACTTGTTCGAAAATGACGCACGTATAATATGATCAGCAATCGACAGTCTTGTGCAAGAGCCAAAAGTCAACACAGACTCAACTGACAACTGCCACGGAACCAATATCAGCAAAATCATCGTTAGGTTCTCTTGTTAATATCTCGATGCTCCTAATACAAGTATTTTGTTTGTATGTGTCAATCGTATTATGTGTCTCAAACCAAACAACTCTACCTCCCATTCTTCCTACAGCGGGAGTGTTTCATCAGTTCTTCCTTGTATGCTCTTTTCATTGTACGACGTTTGAATTGGTTGGGTATGTGCCTTTCGTGCAACCGAAAATCCCCTTTGTTAAGTAATATTTTAGTAATAATCACAACCAGTTAAACTTACTCCGACATTGTCTACTTTCTCAGTCAGTTTGTAGGAAAATAACGATGATTTTTACGGGGCCTATGATTTTTAGTTATATTTTTGTAACAGTCTATTTCAAAAAGATTAATATCTGTGTGATCGTATCACTACTTATTTGACGCACCTCAGAAAACAGTGAAACAAAATCAAACATTTAGTCCTCGGAAACGGAAAATGTGTTTGGTTAAAGAACGGTGGGGAATTTTCTATAAGTGGAAAAATCCACCGAACACACCTGTTTGCAGGATTGTGGAGTTTATTCTGACGGCAAAATAATGTATAAAAATGTACGATATTTCTCTGGTGATGGTGTAGTGCTAGTTTTCCTTGACTTTTCTTGGCACAAATTTATTATAAATATTGTTATTAGTAATGGATTATTTGCAAGCACTTATAATGTGTTAAAGAAAGAGCGAGGAATTTTGTCATATTGTAATATATTTTAATCGTTATAATGATGACAGCTGATAATTAGGCAAAATTTAAAATCGATGTAATGAAAATTTTTTTCTAATCTTATTAAAATTGTGTGTTCTTTTTCATCTTCAAATTTAATTGTATCCCTTACATTACTATTCTGTCAAAGAACCACAGATATTAGTCAAAACCAAATTTAATGTGAATTTTTAGAACAGTAATATACCGCATGTATTAAGCAGAAACTATTAAATTTATAATTATTATGAATTTCAATCATTTACTACATTTAATTTATTTTGTGACTTTCGTATTACATTTTTATTAGAATATCTAAGCAGTAATTAAAAATTATTTTTACCAAATTTTTTATTTTATAAAATAATTTTTTATGATTTCCGGAAATTTTCTTTAATCCAAATAAATGCAATTTTCGTGGCGGTATCTGATATCCGTATATTAGTACAGAAGCCTCATTGTCAGTGAACGTAGAAAAAATTTACATCAATAAAACTTAATTTATTAATTAATAATAATCGACCAAAGCGTATTTATAAAGTCGAGTCCTTAGCAGGGTGTTAAAATAACTTCTATAGACACACTAAATAATCACCTTACCCAAACTATTCAAGCAAATTTAGATTTATGTACCTCTAGCATTCACTTTCACATAATATATATTTTTTTTCGTTATATGTACGAAAATTGCAGAAAAACACAAGCACACAATGCAAACGAGGTATTTTTGTAAGCCAGTACTTCAACGGAACGTAATATAAAATAAATGAGCATTGTGAAATTGCACGAGGATCATCTCGCCCCGGCTGCAGTCACGACTAAAGCGGTTCCGAAGATGATAATATCCGTCATAAAATACGTTCGTNCCCGCCTGCCCCTTCAATCGAGTCCTCCACCGTCCATAAAATGAATTATTTGCCTGGACGTTCGCCGCGGATGATGCGACTTTAATGACACGCCTGCTCCGCCTGGGCGGTGGGGGAGGGGAGGCGCGGTCACGTCTGCATCTCTGCTCCGCTTACGTCATGACCACTGGACATTCTCAACTGTCTCAAATTGTTTGTACGATTCACAAACAATTTCTTCGTTTGCAACCAGTTGCCAAATTTTTTCTCGTTACCATACAAGTGAAATATGTATTATGAAACATTTATTATTTGTTGATATCTACCAGGTTTATAATACTCCTGTAATTTACAGCGCCTGCTTGATAAAATTCAACATTAATGCTACACTTTCCACAGCAATGCGATGTAAATTTTGCTGTAATTTAATTGTAGTGTTTGACAAATAATCATGTTAACTGAATTTCGAAAGGAAATTTTGTGAAGTTACAGAAAATTTTTACATTGCAACGTTGTAAAATACAGTGAATTTATAATTCCGAGTCCTTCAGTGAATCTGAACAAATGCCCACATGCTTTTCTGAGGCTTCTATTGGTTTATGGAGTAAATAAAAAAAAATATATGCGTGTTATTTAAGACAGCAAATATAAATACAAAATATAAAAAAAGTTCTTAATATATATTCCTTGCATCAGCTGTATAATATGTTTTGATAGTGTTTGCATGAAAAAAATGACTTAATTTACCTTACCACCACATGCAATTACACGGGCAAAATAGCGCAAGAAACAGGGATAGCGCATGGTAATCTTTCCTTTCGAGTTCGAGCCTTACCGTTATTTTCACAGCTTGCGTCGTTCGCGAGGAAAAAGCTATTTGCATCCTGCTATGATTTACGTCGCAATCTTGTAGGTTGCAGCTATCAATACGGCTAAAATGAGAAAGCCGTAAACCATAAATTCGGGCGAAGGAAATCAACTATTATATCGCAATGTTCCCAAATAAATAAATAAAATTTTGGAAAAGGTTTTTAAAATTTAATCCTAATGCCTTTACGTCCATTCCTGAATCAATCCAAAAAACTGACAGCAATTTATAACTGAAATATTCTTTAAATAAGACTTGTTAAAATCTATGAAAATAGAGAATGATAATGCATGTAAGTCCTAAAATATTTTCTTACCAGCAATAAAATTTTAGCCGAAACTAAACCATCTGCTCAAAGCGTTTTAAACTCTAACATGATGATGTTATTTTATGTGACTTATGATGAATCAGTCAAATAACTGTAAACGAGTGACTGATGGCAGAATTGCACTGATTTAATGTGATTCCCACTAAATGTCAAAAAAAAAAATTCGATCACTTATATCACTGATTTGCGCTTAACGTGTGAGGCCTCAACATATCCTTGTATATTATCTTCTTTTTTTTTTTTAATTTGAATTTGCCCTATTTAAGAGCGCTTGGAACCATTTTGGTTGAGTTTTCTTGCTGCCCAATATTCCTTCATGAGTTGTGACTGTATTTGTTTTCTTTCCTACGTGAAGGTGTAGTTGTTTTTCCTTCTGATTTTGGGTTCAAATTTTGCAGTGTCGACCAATCTTCTGAAGGTTTCACGGTCTCTCGTGTTTTCTTCTAATATATAAAATTCTCCCGTCACAGTGTTAGTCACTGAACTCCTCCGAAACGGCTGGACCGATTTTTATAAAAATTTTTATGTATACTCGGTAGGTCTGAGAATCGATTTATATCTATTTTTGACACCCCTAAGTAATAAGGGTGGCCACCCCTAAACAATTTTTATTTTTTTTAACAAAATTTTTATTTTTTATTTTTTTATGATGTGGCATCAAAAAATACATACCCTCCTAAATTTTCACCCTTCTACCACCAACCCTTATTTTTTTATAGCGATATTAGTAATTTAATAAATTTTACCCTAGGTCGATAACTGATCAATTATCATCGATAATTTATTGATTTAGGTTACAATTTATTCCCACCAGGTGTCTCCCAGTGACACAGCACGGAGTAGCCGGTCTCCACTTTCTCTCACACAATAACCTTTCTCTTATTCATTTGTGCTCAGATCGTAGTAGTGACGTGTTTACAATTATATTTT
>NQII01000386.1:159123-224282 GCA_002778355.1 Clitarchus hookeri | reverse complement strand
CAAAAAATACATATCCTCCTAAATTTTCACCCTTCTACCACCAACCCTTATTTTTTTATAGCGATATTAGTAATTTAATACATTTTACTCAAGGTCGATAACTGATCAATTATCATCGATCATTTATCGATCTAGGTTACAATTTATTCCTACCCGGTGTCACCCAGTGACACAGCACGGAGTAGCCGGTCTCCACTTTCTCTCACACAATAACCTTTCTCTTATTCATTTGTGCTCAGATCGTAGTAGTGACGTGTTTACAATTATATTTTCAATAATTAAGTGTACTTCTTAATTAACTTTATTATTGATCGCAAAGCTGTAATTGTTTGTATTTCCATTTTATTAATATTTATTAAATTATCTAATATATAAGTGTAGTTCTCACGTTCAGTTATTTAATTAATTTTATCTAACCTCAACAGTAATCAACACGTGTCACGAGCACGTGTTATATAATAAACAAATTTGTTTATTATATTATATTAAAGTCAGTGTGTGTAAAATTTAGTGAGAATCCATCTAAAAAATAAATATTGCACAAGGTAAATAATTTAATAATTAGAAATAAACATTAATAACATTAAATATTGCGTGTATGTATATGTATGTGTATAAATGTGCAATTAATGATAAATACATTATAACTATACTGTTTTTTATCATTGAGTAAACGCTTATTATTAAAAATAATTTAATAATAAGAAATATACATTAATTATCATTAAATATTGCGTATATGTATGTGTGAATTTACACGTATGTGTATATATGTGCAACCAAAGAATAATTACATTATAACTATACTGTTTTTCAACATTAAGTAATTAAATTTTTTATATTTATGTGTTTTTTTTACAGTGAACAATGCCAACAAAACGCAGAGGGGCTTCTTTGGGCTGTCAAACGCGTAACGCTGCATGCGTGCGAAAAAGAAGGGCCCAAAGAACTGAAGAAGATATACAGCAAAATAATACCAATGCGCGTGTGAGCAGGGCGCAATGTCGTCAATGTCGTCAACAACAATCAGAAGATGCACGAGCTGGACAAAACGAACAAAGAAGATCAGAACAAAGACAATCACGCCGTTTCGTAGTTGACAGACGCAGGGAAAATAATCAACAACGCCAACAAATACATCGATCATTCACGAAAGATTCATTCCTGCGTCTAGCATTCGAGTATGAGCCTGATATTCAATATTATGCTCATTCAAAAGTGGACATTGGTGCTATGGATACAGAATGCCTGCATTGTAATGCCCTAAAATTTAAATATGAGGCAGCCGGGATGTGTTGCTCATCGGGTAAGGTGCAATTACCAGCAATTGAAACACCACCTGAACCATTAAACGGCTTTCTTATGGGCACGGATCCAGATTCTAACCTGTTCCTGAAGTCTATTAGAAAATTCAATTCATGTTTCCAAATGACATCGTTCGGAGCAACAGAAGTGGTTAAAAATAGCGCTGCAAATGGTCAACAATTCAATGCAACATTCAAAATCAAAAGCCAAATTTATCATAAAGTGGGCTCATTGCTGCCAATGCCTGAAGAACCACATAAATTTTTGCAAATCTATTTTATGGGCGGTGAGGATGCACGTGTGGACGCACGCTGTAGCTACACTCACCTCGATTCACTTTTTGCAAGACGCATCGTCAGCAAGCTGGACACTCTATTGAATGAGCACAATGAATTATTGAAAATATTCAAATCACATATGCACAAGTTAGAAAGTGATGATCACGCTATTGTCATCAATCCTGACAAAACACCTGCTGGAGAGCACGTTCGTAGATTCAATGCACCTGTTGTTGACGAAGTTGCTGGAATTATCGTTGGTGATCGTTCAACTTCACGAGAAATCGTGATTCGTAGAAGAAATAATAATCTCCAGNAGGTTTATAATACTCCTGTAATTTACAGCGCCTGCTTGATAAAATTCAACATTAGTTCTACACTTTTCACAGCAATGCGATGTAAATTTTGCTGTAATTTAATTGTTGTGTTTGACAAATAATCATGTTAACTGAATTTCGAAAAGAAATTTTGTAAAGATACAGAAAATTTTTACATTGCAACGTTGTAAAATACAGTGAATTTATAATTCTGAGTCCTTCAGTGAATCTGAACAAATACCCACATGCTTTTCTGATGCTTCTATTTGTTTATGGAGTAAATAAAAAAAAAAAATATGCGTTTTATTTAAGACAGCAAATATATAAATACAAAATATTAAAAAAATTCTTAATATATATTCCTTGCAACAGCTGTATGATATGTTTTGATAGTGTTTGCATGAAAAAAATGACTTCCTTTACCTTACCAACACATGCAATTACACGGGCAAAATAGCGCAAGAAACAGCGATAGCGCATGTTAATCTTTCCTTTCGAGTTCGAGCCTTACCGTTATTTTCACAGCTTGCGTCGTTCGCGAGGAAAAAGCTATTTGCATCCTGCTATGATTTACGTCGCAATCTTGTAGGTTGCAGCTATCAATACGGCTAAAATACGAAAGCCAAAAACCATAAATTCGGGTGAAGAAAATAAACTATCATATCGCAATGTTCCCAAATAAATAAATAAAATTTTGGAAAAGGTTTTTAAAATGTAATCATAATGCCTTTACGTCCATTATTGAATAAATCCAAAAACCTGACAGTAATTTATAACTGAAATATTCTTTAAATAAGACTAGTTAAAATCTATGAAAATAGAGAATGATAATGCATGAAAGGCCTAAAATATTATCTTAGCAGCAATACAATTTTATCCGAAACTAAACCATCTGCTCAAAGCGTTTTAAACTCTAACATGATGATGTTACTTTATGTGACTTATGATGATTCAGCCAAATAACTGTAAACGAGTGACTGATGGCAGAATTGCACTGATTTAATGTGATTCCCACTAAATGTCAAAAAAAATTCTATCACTTATATCACTTATTTGCGCTTAACGTGTGAGGCCTCAACATATCCATAGCAAAAGCTGAAAATGAATATGTTTATATCATTTCATATTAATGGTTTTTCGTTCCGAAAGTATCTGTACCATAAAAACAGAGGTAACATGTGTGAAATAGTGTAGTATACAGTTTGATGTAATGTAAAAAAATCATGAAATTTATACAGACACTCAGTTTACTTCCATAATTACAGGAGCGAAAAACTGAAGTTGCTTATTATTTCTGGTAGAATCCTTTTCTCAAATTCTTGTAGTTGCGGAAATAATTCTGACCTGATTACTAGGTGCGTGATTGTTCCCACTATAGTTAACATCACAGAATTAACAAAGCACAGACAATTTAAAAATGGCATGTCATTGATTTTGTCCCCAAACCCAGTCTGAGTTGTACTGGAAGAGGGCGTGCACGGCATCCTTGCACTATTTATAACAGAAGACATGTCCATCATCACCTCCGATGTTACCGCAATCACCACCATCAGCACGCCACAACCATTATGTTTGCTGCTGCCACCATAATTACTCACAACACCTCCACCAACTCCACTGCTACCACGACCACCAACATATCAAAAAACAGCCATTATCAACTTTGTCTCTGNACACTGCCCAAAGCGCCACCACTTCAACTGGTGCACTTCCACCACTACGACCACCAACACCCTCACCACCTTTAATGCCGACACCTCCACCGCCTCCTCTGCTACCAACACCAATTTGTGTTTAATGCATTGTTAAGAAGGTAAATGTAAGTTATTGAAGTAAGGAAACATTTATTTACAACCCTAATCTCTTACTGCACATTAACACCTATTTGTATTGACATATGGTCATTAATGTCTTCTGCCAAATTCGAGTCGTTTAGGTGCGTGTGTGTTACCGTGTGGATAGAAATGTAAATATGTTTAAGCATGTATTAGATAAAATAATTCCTTATCCTTCCTGTATATTCCGCATACACTAAATGGAGACTGGACATACCAAAGAAAATATTTTTAACAAGCAGTTTCGAAAGAAAACGTGTAATAATTGAATCAGATTCTCTTTGTATTTTCTAAGAATATTTTACACGTGTGTGTGTGTAAAGTGTCCTACAAACGTATGTTAATAAACCGTATGAATGCTATCCAGTAACGTCTCCACGATTTTTCCTGTGGAATGACTAATATAATCATTGGAATTTGAAACTCGAAACATGCAACCATGTCAAATGTCATCAAGAGGTATATTTTGCTGTTGTCCCAAGTCACAAGCGATAATCCAGAACCGTTTAGTTTTCAGCAGCGAAATGTACTTACAATCAGATGAAATGTGGCGTTTTCTCTGAGTTATCAGCAGTTTTAAGAGTAGCATTAATTAAAATAAAACTGCGCAATAGTAAATGTACAAACTGGAAATGTTCACGAAAAATTACTGTTCTAACTAGAATCTCAAAAATGTTCGGTTTTTGTTTAAAAAATTACCATCTTTCAAAATTTTATTTTAAATTGTTAGCCTAGAGGATTTCTAGATCTCTTTAGTTTAAGGGATATTACACTGTTTGCCATGAGAATTGTTTCACCAGGAAATACATGTTATATCGTCGGAACCATGTTTTTAATTCCAACGCAACTTTGTATGCTAGGTGCATATATTACATCCATCAGAAGTGTTCACACAAAATCATTTTTACCCACCATTTTTTTTAATATTATCATATGAAAAATGAGATAACGCGATATCTATGGAAAAGAACAACTGATTTCTACGAAATTTGGCAAGCAAATAACACTAGGGCAGGCCATGTATGAGACAGTCGGACACATATTTACAAAATAGCGGGCATTAAAAATTTTAGTTCCGAATATTTCATATACGAATATACAAAACAAATTTTAACTTAACTTAGTATACTTACATTATCTATTACATCCTTCAAGATTGTCTTTCCAAACCATTATTTCTCCGCCATATTGTAAGATAGCCCCCTTAAATGAAAGAGTTTCTTGTCGTACGAGGGTTATTCGGAAAGTAAGGTCCGATTTCTTATATAACATAAACCATCACAGATTTTTTTTCAAAAAAAGTTTTTTATTTAATTCCTTACATGTTCCTCTATTTTTCTACATACTTTCCATATTTGTTTAAACATTTGTCATAACTTTCTACAAGCTTTTGTATGCCCAAGTCATAGACGTGTACCACTTGTGAGGATAACCAGTCTGTAACTGCTTCCTTCACTTCGTCATCTGTGGCGAAGCGACCCTATCGCACGCGTCACGGGTTCAATGGTGGTGTTCCCGTGTCCACGTTAATTGCTGGGCCTCGATGACGTGCGGTGAACAGAATTACTTTAGAAGGACGGCAGCTTCTGTACCGTATAGTAAGTATGTTACGTCTTCCTGCAGGTAATTTTGTTTCCTAGCGGCAGTGGTCTTCCCCGAATCCATGAACTTAACGATAAACTCTTGACATGGTGACCATGAAAATTCCAGTTCTTGCATGACATCGCAGATTGAGGACGTCCGGAATGTTCTGGGCAGCGACCATTCCGGCCAACAGACAAACGTCATCAAAGTGGCTATTCCGACTAGAGACAATTCCTGCCAGACCCCACGACAATTGGGGGAGGGTGGAGGGAGGACATGGTAAATTTGCCCCAGGCCCAAAGGCTCAGTGGGGTTCCGGACGCTTTTTTTCCTCTGCTTATAAATTTGAGTCCTCTCACACGTTTCAGTTTTTCCAGGCTTGAGACTGGCAAAGTAGGCAAAATACTTTGGCTTTTAAGTCAAAACTACTTTGGCGTGTTTCAAATAAATGGTTTATTTTAACTTCTCGGTTTTTATTATTACTTTTATTTTAATATATTATAGTTTTTTATCAAATTTTTAATTATTTTATTATTGTAGCATGGCCTATCAACGTGAAAACGCATCGTCAGTGTTAATTTTTTTAGTCTGAATTTTGTATGTATGCTATGTTTTTTTAAGTCGCCTGTATTTTCGTACTTTTCATTGCTTCTCTGAATGTTTTCGTCGAAACTGACGTACAACATAATTTATTTTCTTCCCTTCCAAATTAAGTTCCATCCTCATGTACATGATGTTTGCGTTTTCGGCTTCACTTTTCAGGCAAGAAATAACGTGTTGTATCTTTGGGTGTGGTCGACCAATATATGTATTTATTTTGCTGTTACATCCCTCCACTGCATTATTAGTTCTGTGTATTCGCTTATAANGTATTTATTTTGCTGTTACATCCCTCCACTGCATTATTAGTTCTGTGTATTCGCTTATAACACGTTCATAACTGCACAGGCATGTCTTCATTTTCAAGCCACAGGTCAACAAATTAATAGAAGAACACTTGAGATTTTAAGTCTGAGGGTGCTTCTTCATGGATTTCGAGCCATCTTTCACATACATCTTCAATTTTAAGAAAGCCAGAGCTGCGNAGTCTGAGGGTGCTTCTTCATGGATTTCGAGCCATCTTTCACATACATCTTCAATTTTAAGAAAGCCAGAGCTGCGCAAATCCGGATGCTGAGTCTCACCTCTTCGTTATCTCTATACTCATTCGTTAAACCTAATCTTTGTACCTTCCACCACAGTGTATATGGAAGAAGCAATAATGGGGGCTGACTCTAAAACCACGTTTATTGTCTGGGGATTCCACTCTAGAAGGGGCCTCGGTGGATGAGCAGTTAACCTGCTCGTCTTCCACCAAGACGAACCTGTTTCATTCCCCAGCAGTGTCACTCCCGGATTTTCGCATGTGGGAATCGTGCCGGACGATGCCACTGGTCGGCGAGTTTTCTCGGGGATCTCCCTTTTGCCCCACCCCTCCATTCCGGTGCGCTCCATACTCACCTCAAACACTCTCATCGGCTCTCAATCAAGACCTCGCTTTGGAGAGCCGCCCAAATCTCTTCACTCCCTCACTCACCTACCCAGGAATTATCTCCGTTACAAACCGAAACAGGGTAATGTCAGCTTCTTTATTATTGTTTGAAAAAAAATTACAAAATTAAACCAGGAACTACCTTTGTTTCTTTTTCGTTGCTTCTGATATCTGTACTAATAGTGTAGATCTTTGCAAACTTTTTTCTGCAACTCCTAAAGATCCCATCCCTGAAGAAGTGGTTTTGATTTCTTAGGCTTTCTCTCCCCTTGTCACCAGCTTAGGCTATGATACTGTCTTCTCTACCNTGAAGAAGTGGTTTTGATTTCTTAGGCTTTCTCTCCCCTTGTCACCAGCTTAGGCTATGATACTGTCTTCTCTACCGTCATGTACCAAAAGAAAATTACTGCCATCGCTTATACTTAAACTTTCTTCTAATAACACATCTTGACGTTCAATAAGTTTTGCCGATGATCCTTGTGCCTGGTATCCATGTCGATAAAGAGTCCGCTTAAACGACGACGCATGTGGTAATTCGGCCACGAAGTCGTATCGTTCGTTGTGTGAATTATCTAGNAAAGAGTCCGCTTAAACGACGACGCATGTGGTAATTCGGCCACGAAGTCGTATCGTTCGTTGTGTGAATTATCTAGTTCAGTATAGTACACTTTCGCCACGGCAACACATTCTTCTCGTACTTTTTTTTCTGGCTTTGAAGACAGATTTCAACTACGTCAAGTTTAGCAATGTCTGGATTGCATTCATGATCTAGCACTATTAAAACTGCTTTATTTTTGCTTACTAACCTTCCCGTGATATTTTTATTTCTTTCTTGAAAGAATACCATCATCACAGCACCATAAGTTTTGACACGCTTCTTCCGGTAAACATGTCCACCCTAAAGCACTGCAGGCTTCCCTCTCTCAGTTTCAATAACTTCTATGCCAACGTTCGCCTAACAAAAGCAAATAGTAAGTGACAAAAATTCATCATCGGTGATTTTTTAGCAAGGGAACGCATTGAGGTGACGGAGGTGGTCAAGTCGAACAAATGTAACAACAACAACAACAGGTGTAAGTAGCCATAAGTGTCATTGGCCCTGTACAGTTAATTAACTGACGCGTTACTTTGTAAAAAAGTAGCCGGAATTGTGGCAAATTTTCCCCTGGCCGTAATTGTCAGTGGCCGGAATTGTCGGACAACCTAGATGGAGTACCCTATTCATATGAACTCAATAATCTGGCCGCGATGAAAGGCGCCGAGTTCTAGTTTCCTCCCCAATATGTACTGGACTGTCATTCAGACGGGGTACAAAGTCGGACGACGTACCAGTGATACGTGGCTCAGCAGCAATACATTCGACGGAACGACCACAGCACTCTTTTGCCAAAATAGCAGGTTTTTGTAATTCAACTGTTCATAAGTGTATGTTAGTTGATCTTAAATGTCATAAACAGACATCTAAACAGACAGTCACCCGATTGCATATACCTACCCTTTCCTAGGAATGCAGGTTAAAAACCCCTGACACAAATATTGATTTACTTAAACTTATCTCATGTTTAATATTTGGAGAAAAAAAAATTGGTATTCGGTTACATTTACAAGAGTTGTATAGAAAACTATATTTGTAATTATAAAATATATTTGTTATTCCACATTTTGCTTTTCTCTCTTCTAAGAAAGTTTTTCTAATGCCTGAATAGCACATGTGAATTTCTACATTTTATGAATCCTATGAAACGTAGTATTAAATTACATCTTAGAAATATCGATCTTCCAAGTTACACGAAAATATGTAAAATTATTAAAAAATTGTGTTTGTTAGTTTAACAGATGCCCATAATATAATGCCAGTTTGCTCATTCACAGACTACATAAAATTACATAATTTAACATGTGAAATACACAGTGTTCATATAGAAACAACGTAACATTAAAATATATAATTCAAAAGGTTGTCCCACGAAGTGGATTTGTTTTACATATAATTAAACGTGCAAGTTAACATCAGTATAATGTTTATACTAACATATATTTTCTATTTCACTAAAGATTTGTAGTACTTTTTTGAACTCCTAAGCACATTTACATAAAATTGTACATCAAAAATACAAAACTTTGAAATATTTGCATATCTAACTTAACATTCAATTTTTAATGTGTACGCTGCAAAAACCTGTTCCGCCCATGCACGGGGTCTCGCCGGGCAGTATGTTCAGCAAAGTCGTGAATAAACCCCAAACATCATTCAAAAATCATATCTATGTTTACACTGTTTATAAATGTTATTCTCCTTGATTCTGACAATAAGTATAGTGGCAACTGCTGGTATTGGGGGAAAATTTCAACAATACTCTTAACATGACTATTAACTGTATTAACGAGGTGACAAGAGAGTGTAATACATCCTTCCCTCTGAAATCAATACGCCTAATTGAAATATACGTTTCTCGAAAGAATGATAGCTATTATCCACATCAAAGTGAAAGGAACGCGTTGAAGCACCAGTTGATAATCGGGACTTGTTCAAGTCGAAATTCTTCCAAGTTATCTGGCTCTCTACTTAGGAGACAGCTTGCGATGTCCCTGTCTCCAATGTTTGATACACTTGACAGCCGTCACGTGTAGTTGTGTAACAATATCCAGTTGGAGATTTCTTAAATTTGACACGAACAACATTGGTCAGTTGACTCACTTCAGTCGGCAAAATATTTTATTTACGGTTTTGATGAGAACGAACTACCTATTTGTCTCAAAATGTTTCACATTTGCTCTATTTTACTGGTAGGTTTTTAATTTTGTACCGTTGCGAATTTACTGTTTTAATGTGTTTCTATAGTCTCTCAAACCTATTTACACAGACTGTTTTATATTGCGTTTTCAGTCGAGTGAGCCAAAGAAACTGAATGTTATACTTTCTGCGCTGTATACAAGATAACCTTGAGACAGCTCTAGAACGACAGGTTTTCAGTATTTTCCAGTTCACAGCAACATTTCTGTGATACATTTCATGTATCGTTCAAGAGCATTTGAGCTAATAATGTTGTTAACAGATGTAAGTGTCTTTAGTTTTTTGTAATGCGCTCTTAGTGAGAAAATGTTTCATTATCTATCACCTGATGACGAATTGTCAGGTTATTTTTACTGGATTAGTAAAGGAAGACAGTTTGTACAGTTCTTACTAATCGAGTTCATTTATGAGCATTTGTGAAAACTGCTTCAAAAACCTGATGTTTTGTCCTCCGCGCGCTAGCGGACATCCTTGCATTTAACGAACGAATTTGGAGTGTATGTTACATAGTATGGTCAGGTGCACTAGCTGTATAAATATGATTTAAGTTGATTACACAAATAAAAATTTACAAGTAGTGGGTGGTTTCTTACAGAAGGACCTGAGTACAAAGATATACAAACTTTAAAGTTCAAATGTAAGGTTTACAATATATTTCTTAGTATAAACATAAAAAATACATTCCTAGTTTGAGAATGATTTAGTAATTAGGTTGAGATTACACCTTCACGTTTCACGTAACACGTTTACGTAAACTAACTTTATCTTGACCAGAATGTTCAATAATTTCATATCACGTTCGTTACAGGTAACTCAAAGTTCATTGTTGTCAGATTGCCTTATGTTAAGCAAAATGATGTCAAGAGCACACACAAGTGACACAATTATTCATGCTATGCGTAACTTTAAAAGAATATTGCAGTGTTTGTGAGAATGTAATATGTGAATTTCTGTGGTTACATTGGCATCCTATAATTAAGCGACACGCGAGGCGTAACAGTTTTCATGTTCTTACATCGTTCTAGTTCACACGATGGCTGGAAGAGCGCGGTGCACCGTGTTTTCGTTACCAGAGGTCGCTGAAAACTGCATATCACGTGACATCGGTCGGACTGGAAAATACTCCAAAGAAGATGTTTACGATGAAGTGTTATTAAATCTGAAACTCATGTGCACTTAAATGAAATCTTGCCAGCATTTCTACATTAACGAACAATTGCATAATCAACTGGTAATGTAAATAAAACATTTTAATAAATAACCTTGCGAGGTGAAACATAGTATGCAGTTCTGTTTCTTTACTGAGGTACATAACATTAATGCGCAGTTTAAACGTCTGGTTTTTGTTACATTATCTACATAATTCCCGCTAATCAAACTCGTGAATAATGTTATTTAGCCAAATAATACAGTGACAGGTATTCTTGTGTAGGTAGTACAAGTTACTAAGGTTATTGCATAAAAGGAAAAAATTATGTTAATTGAATAGCATTACTGATAAAATAACGTCGTTCAGCAGAACCAACGTAAAGGTATTTGAACAGTCTGTTAAAATCTACACTGTTTACGTAAAAACGGAAACTGTTATGTGATTTTCAGTGATGTACTGATCTGTTAACTTTGTTTGCCAGGCCCGATATAAAGGTATTTTGAATATTTAATTTCAATCTATAACTTTTCCGCGGAAAACAGAAATGTATCTAATTCTAGTGATTTTGTTCATCATATACAATTATTCGGCGGAACTTTTATAACCGGTTATTTTGAAGCAGTGAAGAACGTTGGAGCTAGCTAGAAATGTTATTCAGTAATTTCAAAAGATATCCGTTACACTAAAGTTTGTTTGGTGAAGTAACAAATTAACTCGTTTTTTAATTATGCGAAGGAAAGAATTATAACTGGCCCATTTGTAGCGTATTCCTGAATCATAAAGTTTATGTATCTAAAAGCATTGGATTAAAGAACTTGTTTAATTTACTGTAGATAACATTCTTCCGAGTTAATAAAATACGGTATTCATAAAATGTAATTCATATCAGTGGTAAAACACACGAAGTCTGGGCCATACACGAAAGATTATTTCAACTCGCCACACTGTATCAACAAAACCTTATGCTGCTGGTACTGTGTTATCAAGGTTACGATTGTTGCAGATTATTTACGGGAAATGCTATGCCACTCTAAAATTTTTTCTTATTCGGTATGAAAATACGGGAAGTCATGAAACCACGATCACATTCAACAATACTTGTATAAATGTTAGAGGTGTTTTTCTATGGTTAAACATATCGCGGAATAGATTAATAAATAGCCGGTAGTCGAAGCATTCTAAATAATAATTGAGTTTAATTTTTTTGTTACTGTTGTACTCGTGTGATTAGCAAATAAAATTGACCATATAGCTTAAGGGTAGCTTCTCAGTTTTACACAAAGTGTCCAATCGCTGACATCAAGTAAAATTACAGTTTGTTACTTTTCCTCTTAGTACTTAATGAACTGTATATATTGCCGGAAATAAATACGAACAAGACGACGTAAATGAAAACTAGAGAAATCCCAGACAATGAATAACAAATAACTAGGAACTGTAGAAACACATATAAGTCAACAGAACACGAAACAACTGGCTACAAACAACAACATGGACAACCAAATTGGCGAATATAAACCACAAAAAACAAACTACAAGCTGCAAAAAAAAATAAAAAACCGTCAGAGGACACGGTGCGACAGTGAAAACTAAAAGTCTAAAGAAAATGTCATGTTCTATTGCCTGCTTGAATCTTTTGCAGTCCCCAGTTATTTAATGTTAATTATCTGGGATTTGTCTAGTTCTTAGCTTATTTTCGGCAATCCCTGCAGTCACAGAAACCCTGCAATACAGTTGCCATTAAAATTTATAGATAGGAGTTTATTTTTAAAACCCTTGATTATATCTTTGCTTTTTTTATGCAAACACTACAATGAGTTATCACANTTGTTACTGTTGTACTCGTGTGATTAGCAAATAAAATTGACCATATAGCTTAAGGGTAGCTTCTCAGTTTTACACAAAGTGTCCAATCGCTGACATCAAGTAAAATTACAGTTTGTTACTTTTCCTCTTAGTACTTAATGAACTGTATCTATTGCCGGAAATAAATACGAACAAGACGACGTAAATGAAAACTAGAGAAATCCCAGACAATGAATAACAAATAACTAGGAACTGTAGAAACACATATAAGTCAACAGAACACGAAACAACTGGCTACAAACAACAACATGGATAACCAAATTGGCAAATATAAACCACAAAAAACAAACTACAAGCTGCAAAAAAAAATAAAAAACCGTCAGAGGACACGGTGCGACAGTGAAAACTAAAAGTCTAAAGAAAATGTCATGTTCTATTGCCTGCTTGAATCTTTTGCAGTCCCCAGTTATTTAATGTTAATTATCTGGGATTTGTCTAGTTCTTAGCTTATTTTCGGCAATCCCTGCAGTCACAGAAACCCTGCAATACAGTTGCCATTAAAATTTAAAGATAGGAGTTTATTTTTAAAACCCTTGATTATATCTTTGCTTTTTTTATGCAAACACTACAATGAGTTATCACAAAAGTTCTTAAAATCGCCTTTTTTTAAGTCGTATTTTATCTCCAGTTGTTTGTTTCAACAGAAAAAAAATTTAGCTAGATCATTTAAGATAACGATAAAATTTTTCCGATGACTTTAAACTCCCAGAACTGCTGACTTTCATAATAACCTTTAAGTTAGATGTACAGTCACGGAGGGTTGAATGAGAAGTATGTACATGCCTAGTGTGGTGTAGCAGCCTCTTTCGACCTTAAGATGGTTGTGGGTGGTGAGGCTGCACACACGTCTTTGTATTGCAGCCCTACACTGGCGAGTGGTCTGCTGCACTGTGGAATGAACGAATTGAATTGAGAATGTGTTTATTGAAACGATTTTGCCACACTGTAAAGGAAAGATAACAAGAAATCACAGAAAAGTAAAGGAACGTGTATGCCAGCGCAAAAAAGACGCTCTACCACACAACAGATTGAGGATATATCGGGGGGAGGGGGGACGGCGAGAATAATAAAGGAAAGAAAGGAAATAAAAGAAAACTAACCAAAACCCTTAAACAAGGAAAGAAACAGAAAAGGGAACGTAGAGTGCAGTCAGGGACACTGCGAACAAGGAACAAACGAATGAAAGCGGCCATACTGGGCTAAGACGAGAAGGGAGAAAGGCGTAATGAAAAGGGATGTATGCTGCACTTTGGCCTATCTTTCCTCTCTCACCAGCTGATACATCCAACGACGATCCCTGTCAGCGATACGTCGTACGCCAACGCAGTTTTCGTGGCGGTGGTGGTTTCACCAGAATCCTGTGAATCCATGGTACAACACTTCGGACACGTTGGGCCGTAGAAATCCCAGTGCCTGCGTGGCGTTGGTGATGGAGGGGAGGTCCTGGTACGTCTGGCCACAGCTGTCTGGCCGCGATCACGTGCTCTGAGAACTGTTACTCTCTGACGGTCAGTATTGGGTCTGACGACATCCCAGGCATGCGTGGCTGGGCGCTGTTTCATTCGACGGCAACACCACAGTGCCATTTCGCCAACGCGGCATGTGTTTCTAATTCAACTGTTCTTGAGTGTACATCGCTATACTGGGAAAAAGTTGATATTTGTGAAATAATTTTTAAGCGATATTTGGTAGACCCGGAATATATTTGTGCTACAATTTGATAAATACGTCATAAACTTAATTAAAATGCGTTTTTGTGGAATGGGAAGGTGACTATTATAGGAACGTATTTCACGAAATGTCTTAATATAATCGAACGTGATGCTGTATTTAGTCCCTTTCAAACGGGACAGACGTGTCGGCATGTTTGGCAAGAGCGTGGTTTTCTGAGTCGAATCATTTACAACATAATTATATATTTATATATATATTTACATATAATATATATTTAAAAAATAAATAAAAGCTTTTGTCATTGTCAAATGAACGCAGTTTTATTTTGTGTTATTAGCGGATGGTAATAAGGAAACCAAGTTCATTGTATTTGCTTCACTCGCAAGGGTTTAAAAGTGAAAAGATATTAGAGTGAATAGTATTGAAGTAACATACAACAATTAAGGTCATTTACGGAAATTCTCAACAACTAAGACTAAAAGGATGAATAATCTCTTCTCTTTTATTTCGTATGAGAGTACCAACATTTTACGAACAAAGGTAAACTACAACCTCCTTCAGAGAACAGCTACAAACATGAGGCCTTCAGCTCACCTAAAAAATACCTACCTGGTGGTTCGTTCAGATAAGTTTATATTTACGTACTGTTTTACAAGTTTATTTGTCCATAATATTATGAAATTTTAAAACATACATTATTTTCTCGACTGAAACATAATATAAACAATTTTCAGTTTTATTTGTCTCGAAATAACAATACAGCATTGACGAGATTCTAACTACGCCATAATTCTCGTTTCATTTGCATTCACAGATTAGGCATATATATAAGGTATCATTATTTTCTAGACTTTATAATAGTATAATTAATTAAATTTAAAACTAAATGAGTAGAATGATATAGGGAAGTCTGGCACAAGGGAGTGTCGCAGCTGTTCATTAACTGTAATTCCGGTCACCGGCGGAAAGTTTTTCCCTCAAAAAAGTACTGATCACCCCAGTTGCAAAAACTATACCCCGAAAGGCAATTTTTTGATACATCGGAACGATTTGGGCGGATCGTTTTCGAGGGCAAAGCAATGGCGACCATAGTGGCTTTATAGGCATTGGGTATGCCAAATCGATACAAACGGTCCAGGGTCAGACCTGACCATCAGCCATCTTGGTTCGGTCAGCCATTTCAACCGCCATGTTCGATGTCGGTGACCTTGACCTTTAAGATTCACCCTAGTCACCTTTGACCCTTAAACTAATAATTCACAAAAAATCACAAAAAAATTGCAAAAAGCAGAAAAAAAATCCCAAAAAATCATTAAAAATTACAAAATTATTAAAAATTGTATCTAAAAAAACTAAAAAATACAATTTTTTAATATTTGCGCTTAGAGGGGAGAGGACTAGAACCACCCAGCCGCAATGTTATGAGACCACCCAACCGCCATGTTGGACCCAGGTGACCTCGAACTTGACCAATGACCTTTTTTCTATAACCATGACTTTGGATAACCTTGAAAACAAAAACTTAAGTAAATATTGTAAAAGTTGAATCAATTCATAAAAGTCAGCGAGCATATTACATTATTGACTACACCATAATCTTGGATCCAGGTGACCTTGACCCTTTCCCTTAAACTGGTGACCTTTAACCTTGAACCGAAATTTTTTTTCAAATATCTCCAAAATTTCCTAACAGTTAATGAAATATAATAAATGGTATTATTATAAATTATTTTGTTTTAATTATTTTTAAAAACTAACATTTTTGGAGGTCTCCCGCACCACGTCCAGCAGACGACTGACCATCCTCCAATCATTCACATTGTATTTACATTCCCCTCCCCTTTCCAATGTTTCTCATTGGTTAATTAGTCGGCAGGTCTCCACCCCCTCACCTATGTTTTTTTCTGTCGAATGCACTCCACCTGTCATATTGATTTTTCCGTTTGTCAATTTTTTACATTTTAACACTTAGGTGGCACTGATGAATCCGACCGACATGTTAGATCCAAGTAGTAGTATTATGGGGACTCTGACGTCTGGCATCGGAGCTCGGAGCTCGGAGATGTTCATGCTCTATCATTCCGGTCCCCCGGCGGCCGTTTTCCCCTCAAAATTAAATTTCTCTACTTTCCTTAATCAATTATTTTCCCTCACAGTTTCCCTTCTTTTCCTTAAAATTTTCTGTTTTACCTTCACAATAACGAGCTGCACAAAAGTAATTTTTCAGCCAATTCAGGGGTTTTGGGAGGATAGATTCTCAAAGGAGAGCATAGCATGTGCCAAATCGATACACGGGATCCGAGATCGGAATCAGACCTAAACATTAGCCATATTTTTTCTATCAGTCATTGTTAAAATGACTGATATGGTTGTAAGTTTGTTGACATCCAACAACGATGCTGGATGTCACTGACCTTGACATTTGACCTATACCCCAATAACATTTGACCTTAAACACAAATATTCCCAAAAAATTCCAAATGAACCATAAAAATTACTAAATATTAAAAAAAAATATTAAATAAAGTATAAAAAAAATTAAAACATTAAACGTTTGGGCTTAGAATGGGACAAGGGATTGAAACCAAACAGCCACCACGTTATGATGTCACAACCACCATGTTGGACACAGGTGACCGGGACCCATGAAATTGACCCTATAACCCTGACCTGGATAAACTTGAAAACATAAACTCGAGAAAAAGTTGCAAAAATAGAATAATTTCGTAAAGGTCATCGAGTATATTACAATATTGACTTCTACCACCATCTTGGACCCATGCGACCTTGATCTTTGACCTTGACATGGTGACCTTTGACCTTAAACACAAAAAAATAAAATTTGCCAAAAATAATAATAATTGCTAAAATTATTTGAAAAATCTAAAATATTTTATTGGCAATTTATTAAAAAAAATTATAAAAAATTAAGGATTCGAATATTTTCGCTTAGAGGGGACATGGGATTGGACCCGACCAGCCACCACGTTATGATATCACCCAACCCCCATGTTGAACCCCGTTCACCTTGATGTTAACCCATGAAATCGACCCTATAACTGTGACCTTGGATTACCTTGAAAACAAAAACTCGAGAAAAATGGTAAAAATGGAATACATTCATAAAAGTCAGTGAGCATATTACATTACTGACTACTGCCACCATCTTGGATCCAGGTGACTTTGATCTTTGACCTTAACCGGATGGCCTTTAATATTGAAACCCATAAATCCGTCAAAAATCCCAAACGTTTTCTAAGAATTTGTAAAAAATTAATGAAAAATATTATTTAGTAATTGTTTTTAAAATTGCTTTTTTTAGATAATTTTTTTTAAACTAACGTTTCGGTGGTCATTTACAGCACCGTGTCCAGCATACAACTGACACTCTCCAATCAATCACATTTTANTAAACTAACGTTTCGGTGGTCATTTACAGCACCGTGTCCAGCATACAACTGACACTCTCCAATCAATCACATTTTATTAACTTTCCCCTCCCCTTTTCAATCACCTTTGCTCATACTGTCGAATGCACTCCAACCACCATATTGGTTTTTTCGTTTCTAATTTGATTAAATTTTCAACGCTTAGGTGATACTAGTGTTTTATTATTATCGATTTAGTGGCCAGAGATGCTGTCGATGTAGCTACCATGTTGGTTGTCGGCCTTCACATTACCCCAATTACACTGCACTCTAAAACTCGAGAAAAATCAAGATCCATATAATTGTCAATTACTACCTGGCCACATCAAACCACCATACCGAATAACACTATTAATTAACAACTAACTCTACCAAAAACTAACTCTACCCAAGAATAACTCCACCCAACCGAATACACCCAATTCTAACTTCACCAAAGACTAACTCCACCCAAGTCTAACTCCAACCAAGACTAACTCCACCCAATTCTAGTTCCTGACAAGACTGACTTAGCACAAGACTAACTCCTGACGGAACTAGTTCCCGCAAAATAGGCTAGACAAACCGCCAAGACCAATTTGCCATACCATCCACCTATATAATGAAATGATTATGGAAAATCTCTGAAAAAGTCCCCTAATAAGAGTCTAATAGGTAACCTCTTCGATAAGTGGTGTGAAAAATGCAGAAGGTATCAATAATGCTCGTTCTATATTTTCCGAAGACCCGAATGAAATTTTTGATATACTTAGATATTCGATAAATCTGCAAAGACACAGCTTTTTCTCACGCTTTGTTATGATATCATCAATCATCGATTAACTAAAGAATNTTCGATAAATCTGCAAAGACACAGCTTTTTCTCACGCTTTGTTATGATATCATCAATCATCGATTAACTAAAGAATCGGAGTTATTTAGATGAGACAGTTGGCTACTATCCATGATCAGCAAACATCTGAGAAATGAATAAATGGAATTTTCAAAATAATTAGAAAGTTAATATGTATATAGTCAGTATATAAATTGTAATTTATGTATGAAATAATGTGTGTTTAGTTTATTATGCAGTCCTTCTGCTTCTCAGAAAAAGTTATTAATTCGGTGGTGTTTGAGAGTATGTTTTAGATCCAATGTATGTGACTGCATGCAGTAGGAAGGCTATGGATCTATTTAAAGTATTATACCTTACTCGGATTGTTTAAAATCCACTGAGTTATATATGGCGAACAAATAAAACGAGGAGAAAATTTTTTAATGAATGTTTTACAACTTGTTGGTTGGCCTGGGCATTTGGTTTGGTAAGTTGACTTGGTAAGTTAGTATGACCCGTTGGTATGGGCAGCTCTGGTATAAATGTTTTGCGAAGATTCTGCGAAGATTTTCTGCGAAGAGGTTATCTATGAGACTCTTATTAGGAGACTTTTTCAGAGATTTTCCATCATAATTTGATTATATCAGTGGGTGGTCTGGCAGGTTCGTCTTGGTGGCTGATCTAGTAAATTTTGCAGGAACTGGTCCTGCCAGGAGTTAGTCTTGGGCTAAGTCCGTTAGGAATAATTTTTTGGTGGAGTTAGTCTTGGGTGCAGTTAACCTAGGGTGGAGTTAGTCTTGGGTAGTGTTAGTCTTCGGTTTTCGGCGGAGTCGTTTGGGTGGAGTAAGTCTTGGATGGATTTAATCTTTAATGGGGTTAGACATTAATTAGTAGTGTTAGTCGGCATGGTGCCTTGATGTGACGAGCTAGTGATTGACAATTGTGTGCACTGTGATTTTTCTAGATTTTTCGAGTGCACTGTCTTTGTGGTAAGGTCAAGGCCGACAACCAACATAGGGGCTCTATCAACAGCATCTCTGGCGAATATATCGATAATTAATACTCTAGCATCACCTAGGTGTTTAAAAATTAAACAAATGGCAAATGAAAAAAACAGTATGGTGAGTGGAGTGCATTCGACAGTATGAGCAAGGAATATTGGGTAGAGGTGGGGAATGTTTATACAATATGATTGATTGGANAGTTAGACATTAATTAGTAGTGTTAGTCGGCATGGTGCCTTGATGTGACGAGCTAGTGATTGACAATTGTGTGCACTGTGATTTTTCTAGATTTTTCGAGTACACTGTCTTTGTGGTAAGGTCAAGGCCGACAACCAACATAGGGGCTCTATCAACAGCATCTCTGGCGAATATATCGATAATTAATACNTGGTAAGGTCAAGGCCGACAACCAACATAGGGGCTCTATCAACAGCATCTCTGGCGAATATATCGATAATTAATACACTACCATCATCTAGGTGTTTGAAAATTAAACAAATGGCAAATGAAAAAAACAGTATGGTGGCTGGAGTGCATTCGACAGTATGAGCAAGGAATATTGGGTAGAGGTGGGGAATGTTTATACAATATGATTGATTGGAGATGTGTCAGTAGTCTGCTGGACGTGGTGCTGTGAGGAAACATCCGGAAATATAAGTTTTTAAAATTAAAAAAAAAATAATTTTTAAATAATAATTTCTGGTAATATTTTTTATTAATATGTTAGAAATTATAAGGAAATTTTTGAAATTTGTGTAGAATTTTTGGTCTCAAGGTCTAAGCTCACTGGGTTAAGGTCAGTAATGTAATATGCTCCCTGATTTGTATGAATTTATTTAATTTTTACTATATTTTCTTGAGTTTTTATTTTCAAGGTTATCCAAGGTAACGGTTATAGGTTCAAGGTTCAAGGTCAAGATCACCTTGGTCCAACATGGCAGTTAGGTGACATCATAACATGGTGCCTGGTCGGTTCCAGTCCCACGTCCCCTCTTATCCCGAATATTTAAAATTTTAACTTTATAATAAAAATTTTTTTTTTTTATAAATATTTGGTAATTGTGTAAAAATTTTTTTTTGGGATTTTTGGGAATTGCTTACGAATTTTTTTTTTAATTTTTGGGTTCAAAATCAAAGGTCACTGGGGTTAAGGTCGAAGGTCAGGGCAAGGTTACCGACATCCAACATGGCGGTTAAAATGGCTGACAGAACCAAGATGGCTGACGTTTAGGTCTAACACCGGACCCTGGACCCTGTGCATCGATTTTATATAACTATACCTATAAAATCAATATGGTAGCCACTGCTCTGCCCTCGAAAACGATTCGCTCAAATCCCTCCGGTAGATCGTAAAGCGCCTTTCGGTGCTTTTTTGAGGGAAACACAGGAAATCTTCATGGAAAAATGGAAAATTTTAAGAAAAATTGAATTTATTTGGAAAAAAGGTCCATTTTAAGGGAACAAGGCAAAATTGTGAGCTAAAAATGGCCGCCGGGGGACCCGAATGACAGACAGTGAACAGCTCCATGGTTTCACCACCCAACTTCCTTATGCCAGACTTCCCTATATTATTCTACTTAAATATTCAATTTTAAGAATACATTAAACACATTACGCAATAAAAAACAATAAATAACTGAACTTATCTACATTACTTTACACAAGAATAAATATAAAATCGCATCAAAGAATGTTTTTAAAATTTTTGCTTCTACTACCTCAGTACAAAAAACTTGCAATACATATGAACAATTTTAATAATTGAATCTCAAGCATTCGAGAACCAAACACTGAGCTGTAATCAATTTCTAATAATCTTACTAGCATTGACAGATAACAATAGTGCCTTAATTAACACTAACATAGAGTGCAGTTGGAAATGGTTTCGATAGGATTGAGGACGCTGTTTTAAAGTAATTGATTATTTACTCAGAACATATGTAAATGTAATGCTATAAAACACAAACAAACACACATATATAAATATATACAATGTATCAAGGTATTATAAAATGTATAATATATGGCTAAAACTGGATTATCCCATCATCTGTGAATTAACTTATTATATGTTTAAATATCTTAGCAGAATGTCAGGATAGCTTTGTATTCTTTGATAGACTGGTAATCCTATTTCTGTTTATAACTTTAGTTCCCTTTTATTTACAGTGACCTCTTTGTGATGCTGTAGCTCCATACTCTCACAGATATTCGTATTGTTTTAATTTTCNCCCTTTTATTTACAGTGACCTCTTTGTGATGCTGTAGCTCCATACTCTCACAGATATTCGTATTGTTTTAATTTTCGCTCTCATATAAAGTGGCACATGCTATTGCATTGCCTACTAAGAAGCTATTTCTGTATGGTTAAATTTAGCAGGATTAAAGAGAGTTAATTGCTCGTGAAAGTCTTTTGTGTTATACTCCAAAACAGTAGATACGGCTTTATTTCATTTCTAGATAACGAGGTTATGAAATAAAACACAGAGTTTTCATTGGTTTTTGTTTTACTGCGTTGCCTCAACAATATTGTAACTTTTATCACAATCGTGTAAATATCATATGACCAGAATGAGAATGGTAGCATTTTCAGCCATCATTGACGAGGAAAGCAAAGTCATATGAAAGACGATGCTATCTTCTTTATCTGTTAAGAGAAGATTATCAAAAACTGCAAGTTTTTTCTTATAAACAGTATTTTCTAATTTAATTTTGTTGGAAACGGAGACGGGAAACACGTTAGTATAANATTTTATATAACTATACCTATAAAATCAATATGGTAGCCACTGCTCTGCCCTCGAAAACGTTTCGCTCAAATCCCTCCGGTAGATCGTAAAGCGCCTTTCGGTGCTTTTTTGAGGGAAACACAGGAAATCTTGATGGAAAAATGGAAAATTTTAAGAAAAATTGAATTTATTTGGAAAAAAAGGTCCATTTTAAGGGAACAAGGGAAAATTGTGAGCTAAAAATGGCCGCCGGGGGACCCGAATGACAGACAGTGAACAGCTCCATGGTTTCACCACCCAACTTCCTTATGCCAGACTTCCCTATATTATTCTACTTAAATATTCAATTTTAAGAATACATTATACACATTACGCAATAAAAAACAATAAATAACTGAACTTATTTACATTACTTTACACAAGAAGAAATTTAAAATCGCATCAAAGAATGTTTTTAAAATTTTTGCTTCTACTACCTCAGTACAAAAAACTTGCAATACATATGAACAATTTTAATAATTGAATCTCAAGCATTCGAGAACCAAACACTAAACTGTAATCAATTTCTAATAATCTTACTAGCATTGACAGATAACAATAGTGCCTTAATTAACACTAACATAGAGTGCAGTTGGAAATGGTTTCGATAGGATTGAGGACGCTGTTTTAAAGTAATTGATTATTTACTCAGAATATATGTAAATGTAATGCTATAAAACACAAACACACACACATATATAAATATATATACAATGTATCAAGGTATTATAAAATGTATAATATATGGCTAAAACTGGATTATCCCATCATCTGTGAATTAACTTATTATATGTTTAAATATCTTAGCAGATTGTCAGGATAGCTTTGTATTCTTTGATAGACTGGTAATCCTATTTCTGTTTATTACTTTAGTTACCTTTTATTTACAGTGACCTCTTTGTGATGCTGTAGCTCCATACTCTCACAGATATTCGTATTGTTTTCATTTTCGATCTCATATAAAGTGGCACATGCTATTGCATTGCCTACTAAGAAGCTATTTCTGTATGGTTAAATTTAGCAGGATTAAAGAGAGTTAATTGCTCGTGCAAGTCTTTTGTGTTATATTCCAAAACAGTAGATACGGCTTTATTTCATTTCTAGATAACGAGGTTATGAAAAAAAACACAGAGTTTTAATTGGTTTTTGTTTTACTGCGTTGCCTCAACAATATTGTAACTTTTATCACAATCGTGTAAATATCATATGACCAGAATGAGAATGGTAGCATTTTCAGCCATCATTGACGAGGAAAGCAAAGTCATATGAAAGATGATGCTATCTTCTTTATCTGTTAAGAGAAGATTATCAGAAACAGCAAGTTTTTTCTTATAAACAGTATTTTCTAATTTAATTTTGTTGGAAACGGAGACGGGAAACACGTTAGTATAATAAAGCTAAAGTTCACTGATCCCCGATTTTTCGGTCACAGACAATAGTGTGCTATATTGCCGCTGACAGTGGCAGACGGTGAACAGACAACACATTCAGCGTCGAGGAGAACCGGGTGCTATGTTGAATATGGTAATTCACCTTCTTTCACAAACACTTCACTTTTGGTGCCAATAAAAATGGAAGTTTCGAATTGCCTGCTATGAAACTGTTAACGACATTCTGAATCTCCAGTGCCTTTCATTTTTGTGGGGATCAAACCTCTCCTGTTCATTGAAAATTTTATCCCCCCGAAAATTCCACTAGGTATAAAATTGGTGCATAAATTGGTTTTTACGATCGAGAGACGGTAGATGTGTTGTTCATTTGGCATACCGGTAAAAAGTGGACACCGTGTTCTAAAAGGTGTGTTCCGACCAGTGTATCAGGGAGCGACATTGATACAAATCTGAGGGCACACTCATAAAATACTTCACCATACTTGTATGGCGCCTTAACTAAGTATTCAAAGAAAATACGACAAAAGGTGATACGAATTCTTTTTTTGGAGAACACTTTGAAAGCGAAAAGAATTATCTTTCATTGCATATAAGATATTAAAAAACAGTTATTTAGTGCTTATAATAATATTTTACTTGTGGTTTTTTATCTTTTATTTAGGCCTAATTATTTAAATTTGAACAGAAACTGTTCTCATATAATTGTAAACACAACACGGATCATTTTATAACATTGACATAGTTCCTTACACTGTAAAAAATACTAAAGGGATGTGTAGCCTACTGGGAAATACACCGTTTGGTGGAAAAACTGAAACACTTGGAAGGGAACACCAAAGCTTTGACGAATCGTTCGTAGTTATTAATCAACGATAAGTAGCACGACAAAGTTCGTTAAAACACGGGAACAGAGAAACAGCGCCAATTACGATGCAAGAATTGATACAGTCTGTGCCATCCCCAGGTGACAATGCAGGCGGCCACTCTACATGCCATGGTGCCACACAGAGAACGAACACTGTCCTCAGGTATATTCAAATATTCTTCTTTCAATGTGTCGATGGAGTTATTGACGCGTTTGAGGAGGTTGTGGGTGCTGGAGGAGACGGCGTCACACCTGGTCCTTTACACACTCAGTTATCAACAGGTCCAGTGGTCTCTTAAGCCGAGGTGTGGTGTCAGTACTGCATACATTATGCTGCACGATGACGTCTGTATATGTTGAGGCGCATTATCGTACTGCAGAATGCTGTAATTAGTAGTAGGCCTACATCGCACTAGTGGTGGCTTTTGGAGCCGAAGGCCCACTCGTGCACCGTTGTTGACTGCACGACATCGGGCGGATGGACGTGTCCGGATATGGAGACATACTCATGCCTCATTCAACACTACTATACGAAGTCGTCCAAATGCCTCCAGTTGTCGATATGCTCATTGCTCTCGAAGTCTCAGCATTCTGCAAGGTCGAGTATCGTCGATGCTATCGGCAAGTGTGTCCTCGCAGCGTTTTCAGAGTTGTCTTACCTCGACCAGTGAGAATAGTTAATGCCCTCTCCATCACGTATTTCGGTGAAATAATGCATACGTTGTACTCCTACATTTGCACTCCTCCTTAGACACTACCTTTCCTCCTCACAGAAAATTATATTTGCTTCCCATTGATGTCATAAATTCCAATCATTCTTTTGAATTGTGTATTCAGAACTGTGAAAAATGTAGTTAATCAACTGCCTGTAGTCGACACAAATTATTGGAAATCCTGGATGGCAGGTACATGAGATACAAGATATATCAAATTGCTCATTATCAAGATAATTTTCTTCGCATGCTTTGCAAACATTAAATACCTAATTCAAATCAATTACACAGTGACTCTCTACCAGTTCAAGATCTACAGGCAGACAGAGAAGTTGCTAGTGCGGTCGTGTGAAAATTTACATTCGGACCCATGAACGCAACATGGAAGAGCACATGTTTGTATTATTAGTTAATAGATTTACCGTTTGCTTTTCAAATCAGTAGCATGTTTCCGTAACCTTCGCGTTTTAAGAAATGTACTAACCATAGTGAAAATCGTAGTAAGGGGACAAAAGTCATGTAGAGGAACAAATATACACAGGCATTCAGACAGACAGGAAGGTACACGCGTTAATTCTTTCATTACAAAGCGAGAGTAGGCTAAAATAATGATTCCCATTAAAACTCATAGACGATGCCCACTTAAAATGGAAATTACGTTCTTAAATGCCGCACAAAAAATTATTAAGATTTGGTTAACACATTAAATATTATTTTCAAAACCGGCACATTTTTCATTGTCCGCGCGAATTTATTGAACCGTATCTTTCATTATTTTGTTGGAACTACATGTTACTTATTATATCACATATTTTCTACATTCTTTTTAAGAGAGAGTGCAACCCAATTAAGACAAAGTGTGTTTTCTGATTTAGTCCAATTTCTAGTGCAACGTATACACGGGTGGTCATCAAAATATATGTCACGTCACCCACAACCGTAACCGGAAGTAGGTACGTCCCAGGGGGTGTATAGTTTATAGTGGAATCTCCTAGCCGTCCTAAGATGTTAGCATTAATTTAAACGGTAGGTAACACTGCCACCACTAGGCGAGGAAGCAGCCACGTGGAGCGGTGTAACGTCTTAATTAGTAGAAGTTAGACGAGTGGAGTAGCCGCGCAGGCGGAAGGAAGGCGAGCATCCCAGGTTCACAGGCACTTAACGTATAGTTTGGCTCGATATTGGCAGTAAAGTGGTAGTTCCCTTTCTTCACTAAATGCTTATCATTTTCTTACCGCTAATAACTACTGCTACTTTGTATTACTACTGAGACTACATTCCTTTATACAACAATTGTTTTATATGTGATGCATGATCTTCACGGTGGAGGCTGAAGTAGACACCAAACAGATTGTATTTGTTCAAAAACTTGCAAGAGCTAGTATCACTTTATGCAAAAAATATATATGAACAGAGTTTGTAACACACTGGACTCCGATTATAGTAATGAAAATCTCCATATAATAATCTAAGATTTAGTTATTAAAATATACATGTATGTGTTTGAAAATACAAAAAAGTTTTGTTAATAGCTAGGAACCAGCGAGTATCAATTAGAATAAAATTCTCTTATATGATGCAGTGGTTGTTAGTAATGCAATTGTTTACTTGCATTTCGGCCAAAATCAGACCTTTTTCCTGCAAAGTGACGAACGAATACTAGCTTGGCCGGGTCGCCGCCTCTCTCTCTCTCTCTCTCTCTCTCTCTCGCTGCTCGGCTCCTACGACTCCCGGCACACGGGATCCACAGTGGTTGAAGAGCTTCTGCCTTGGACTATGAACTCCAGATGTCATTGCACAATGTTGCGCCGTGTGATATCATTCAGCCAAGATCTGCGGGCCTTACGTAAAGTGTGTCGATAATATTCTCTTATGCCGAGTTCACGTGCCCGTATTTATCACGAGTAGTGTTCTGATGTTAGCTTAAGTCACATCTGTCTGTTACATCTGGACAATAGTCGCTTATTTTGGTCACTAGTATAATTCCGATCGCCAAACGCGTGAACGTTACATAACCAAATATCCATTACTGGTTGCAGAAAGATGCTGGGACCTATTACAATATAAACTATTTATACATCACTGGAATGCTTTTTAGTATAAAATTATATTATACAATTAAATATATAATAAAAATCATAATTATTTATGCTGGTCACACTTATGAAACAATAAATCTGTCTAAATAGTTATTATTTTTCAAACAGATGTGTCCTTAAATTATTATTGTGGTTCGGGGGCCTGCCATCTGACAATGCCCCCTCATTAAATAGCTAACGCAGCCTAGAGTTGGCTCGTTCGTTGCCACAGTGAACCTGATGATCTCTGGAGGATTTCATTTGAACAAGTCAGATAGATTCTTTTACTTAACGCCTCTTGACCATAATAATCTCTATATCTCCTGATCTATTCGCGATGCTGACCTCAGTGAAGATAAGACTTCGGCAGTCGANATGATCTCTGGAGGATTTCATTTAAACAAGTCAGATAGATTCTTTTACTTAACGCCTCTTGACCATAATAATCTCTATATCTCCTGATCTATTCGCTATGCTGACCTCAGAGAAGATAAGACTTCGGCAGTCGATAACCGTCGCTGTACCGGCGTCAAGGAGTGAAGCGTATGGGCTGTGTCGAAGGTCGTCCCGATAGCAAGTTGCCACGCCAATCAGCTATTACTCGCCTCGCAGTCACACTACACATGTGCGGACGCCCATGTTCCATTACGGAACCAAACAATCATTGCTTTATTCTTACAGTAAAATCGTAACACACACGTAAAATTGTATTTCCCATATTTATTTCAGCTCTGGTCATATGTAGCATGCGAGGTTTCTCGTACTAGCGCCTTGTAGGCGTCTTCGCAGAGTCCAGTGGAACTGTCTCTAAGTCCGGGCGAGGCTGGTGCCTGCCTCTAGGGACGATTCATAGCGGAGTCTGACCCAACTGCGACACGTCTTTATCAAACCAGTCCCTGGAGGTTAAATTATCAGTAAGCAATTGAATAGTAACAATAGAAACAACAATAGTTATGAAGAAATTTTATTGTATTAAGCATTTATGAAGACGAGAGCCCTACACGCGAGAGGTCAGCATCCCGTTATTTAATTAACTTTTGTTCCTTCAGACTTCCAGGCTCGACATATACTAACAAACACCGAGTTGCTATAATTTTCCAGTTTAGTTTTGTAAACATATTGTACTTAATTTAACAAGTTAACATTTTGTCACTCTATTCTCACGATTCACATATTGAAATCTCCATTTATACATCATTGGATCTCATTCGTCTTTTCACAACTTATGGAGCTTATTTATATTTCCAAATTCAATAACTGATATTAAACATTAATTCTTCCCTTTAACGAATATCATATACAAATAATCCATTGTAATGGACTACAAAATCCAAAATGATTATTGTCGTTACAGAAAACTTCCTTATAATTTAACTATCCCTTCCCGAGCAACTTATTTCAACATTTGATTGCTGTCCTCGTTTCGACTTCTTGTGACGGCCTTTTAACCGTTCGCGTTTTTCTTTACGACTACGGGTTTCCTGGTATCACAGAATGTTTGTATCTAACGCCGCTTCTCTCTTCCTCTTCTTGATTGTGTATTTCCTATAGCACTTAGGAAAACAGTATAAGAACAAAGAAGGTAAAACAATGTGCAATAGCATTTGAAAAACAAAGTAACATGTAAAAAGAGAACTGCTACTGTCCCATATTTTTTCATTTCTAAAACCTGTGCCTTTTGCTTCAATTTTTCAAGAGAAAGTCCTCCAGCTGGAAAATCTGTTTGATTAAAATCCCGAATTATCTCCTTGAAAATGGCATTATCGTGCTTATAAGTTGTACCTGGCTTTTCAAAACTCAGCTTCNCAAATCCCGAATTATCTCCTTGAAAATGGCATTATCGTGCTTATAAGTTGTACCTCACTTTTCAAAACTCAGCTTCATCATGATATTAATATTCGGGATGTGGATTTGGTTAAGAATCAAATCTATGGAGGTTTCTCCTGTTGCATGAGGAAGCAATAAGAATTCCTTGCTATGTAAATTACAATTAGGGTCGAGTTGCAAAATTCCCGTCCCGTACAATTTTTGTGATGTGACTGTATTATTTTCGTCATTGCAACTTATCACTGCATCTGCACGTTGGTTTAAACTGTATACCCAAGAGTTGCTGTTACTCACTTTATGGAATCTGGGTGTGAAGTCTTCTATGAGCCGAATGTCAAAATATTATTTAGCTACATCTGTTATACCAACTAATAAACTGTATAAGCATGATTTGCTTACAAGACTCCTTATCGGTAAATCCGGAGGACAAATACCTCTATGAAGATTTTGACATTTACCAACCTCATCTGAACATATCTCGACGTTAAGAAGCCTATCATTAGTAATAGCAATGTATTCCTTATCTGGTTTAATTTTCATGAATATATCTTTATTATTACTCCAAGTTGGTAACCCAACAGCACTCTACACGTCGAAATATCTATTCTGCGATTTTAATGGCAATTCTATGTATGATCTCAAGAATCATCCTGTAGTTGCTTCATGGACAGTTGNTATCTATTCTGCGATTTTAATGGCAATTCTATGTATGATCTCAAGAATCATCCTGTAGTTGCTTCATGGACAGTTGAAAGGTTATAATAGGGATATTATTCTTCGGTTTTTATATTAGTAACGAATGGTAACTCAGCCAGTGCACTATACTGTTTATAACTCTTAATATATTTCCTAAACTAGTAATATCTTGTTCCNTGAATGGTAACTCAGCCAGTGCACTATACTGTTTATAACTCTTAATATATTTCCTAAACTAGTAATATCTTGTTCCCGGGTAAAAACAGTAACTTCTTCCCTAATGTCACTTAACATAGATCGAAATGTTCTCATAGCAGAACTGAGGTTATTTACTACTCCTAGTGGCTTATATAAGTAATAAATCTCTGCTTGAAAATATACTTGTAATTCATTTAATTTATTTCCAATTGCACTACTAGCTACGGCAAGTTTCATAATAATTTGTTTGTGATTTCTTACAGATTTCTTAGTTTGGTTGAGGAGTATTATCTGGTTGGAGATCAAACATACAAACCTCGTTATCCCTTTGTGAAATTTTCTCTATTTTATGATTAATTTTTAAAAGGTTGTCTTCGGTCATAGTCAGAACAATAATTTAAGAATTAAACTTCCCAAGTGCACTGAAGAGCCAAAAAAAAAAAAAAATTGGTACACCTGCCTAATACCGTGTAGGGCCACCGCGAGCACGCACTTCACGGTGTTCTGCTGCACCGTACCTGAGCTGATTACAGACAAGGTATGCAGGAGGCATTGAAATCAGCGCCAGTTTGAGAAAGGGTTGTACGTCTGTTACGTTTAATGATTCTCGTCAGTCATTGTTTGTCCCGTTCTTTCACGATCTTTTTCCAGCCGCAGCGATGTCAAAGATGAGATGTTTTACCGGATTCCCGTATAAGTGCCATGTGAGCACTTTACCAGCATGCGCTTGTAGGTTTACATACCGCTACCTCGGAGATGCTATGTCCAATCGCCCGTGCGCCGATTATATCACCACGTTCAAACTCACTTAAATCTTGATAACCTGCCATTGTGGCAGCAGCAACCGATCTAGCTGCCAACCGCATCGCGTTACTCTGATTGTTTCCATACCTCTTTTATTTGCATACGTACGCCTATACCAGTTTTTTTGTCTCTTCAGTGTAGTTTCAGTAATTTTCAGGTTTTTTTCCTCCCTGGTCGCTATGCCGGCTTCTACGCAAGCCTACATAATAAAAAGTAATTCTAAGCGTGTTTTTAAAAAAAAAATTCTGCATACATGAGCGATGTACGTTAGGTGCAGTGTATGACTTCAAAGAGAATATTCAAACAAATTAATTNAAAAATTCTGCATACATGAGCGATGTACGTTAGGTGCAGTGTATGACTTCAAAGAGAATATTCAAACAAATTAATTGAAACTAAAAAAGCTTACAGTGGAATGGTTTCCATAAAACGGTCCACTTTGTAAAAGTGAACTGTCAAAAAGTTGTTGAATTCCCATTTGTAAAACTATCGAACTTTAGATATGTGAAAAAAGAAAATATAGGCCTATATTAAAAAAATAAATATAAAGGAATTATTTCAATAAATAGAGAATTATTTACCAATATATTTTCCAACTAAATATTTACAATGTCATGTGATCCAACAGCGATTATTAAATTATCTTCAGCCATTTATTGATTACTGGGTTCTCGTTTACCTTTTCAATTCATAATTTCAATGCAAAATAAAATCTTAGGTTTCGGACATTCCGCATATGAAGTGGAATATTTTTCATTCCATTAAATATGCACCATAGCCACACTCGACATACTGCTCGAAGAAGTGGCATGGCTTTAACGTTAATTGTTATTGTTACCTGACGTAACATATGCAAAAGAGGTTCAAAGAAATGTATATAGAATTTGATTTCTGGACATCAAGGCACGTAAGACGATAAATATCTTGTTCGACATATTTGACAATATAATTCCATAGTAGTAAACTTCTCATGGGTAGCACAGTTGGCTAGGGCGCTACCTTACAGTACAAAACATCATATGTTTGAATCCCGAATAATATGTTGCTGTACCATATTTGAATATAAAGATAGGCTATTTTTAATTATATGCCGATCTTCTTCTTTTCCTTTCCCCCCTACACTTAACATAAAGCAGAAGATTTAATAAAAAACAATTAAAAATTGTTCCCGTGTATAGTTTGCTTACATATTAGTTTTCGAGTTGAGGCATTTCAGTAAATTCGTACTTCCTATGATCCTTTCGCCTACAGCACCACCTGGCGTCAAAATATGATTTTGTCGTAATATAAATTTGTTGTAGTAATTGGTTTCAAAAGCAGTCTTATATGCCACGTACTGATGTATTTTGTACGAATGCTGTTACGAAATACGTAGCAATGCGGTGGTAAATGCTGCTTTACACAGTATTCTTTATGTAGCCATTCATAATTCGCTGGTTCTCAAGCATCAGTCAGTTTCTGGGCGTAACTAAGTCTACAAAACTGACAAGTTTCCATTCACGGCAGGTGGCCACTGCTTTTAGTTGCTGAATACGCCACCACAAACCAACAGCAGCACATCCCAAGCTCAATTAAACGATTAATCCAGTAGATAAATTGTCCTTCGAAAACTATAAGTAGTATCTACTTGAAATGGAAAACATATTAAAATTGTAAGAAATATATAGGTTTTATCAAAATTTCGTACTTCCATGTCTTCAAATTTATATTATATGGCCAAATATAGAGATTCGTTAAAAAAAAAAAAAAAACACCACTAAGGATAATATTTTATTGATGATTTCTTATGAGATCATAAGAAAACAAAAAATGAAGGTTCACTTCTTTCTTATAAACAAATTTACTTTAGAAGTTTTCTTTAGGCGAACAAATATCAAAGAAGATCATAGAAAATAAGAAGATTCAAAATGATTTTTAATACAAATTTTTAAAAATTACTGTAAAATTACTGTATTTTGTTAATAATATTTATCTTTCGTTAAAATTGAACTATCTTATTCTAAATGGAATCTGAACCATAAAGATAGCTTAATTCGATTTTATGCTAAATTAATTTAAAGTGCATGCTGTGTTTGTGTATTGATGGTTGAGGAGTAACCAGAATCCCAGCTCCCATTCAACTTTAAGGATCCCGCCTACCTGGAGCTTTCTTCCGCCTTTAATACCGAGAGGCCCAGGAGCAATAAGGGCAACATTGCCTCGCTCACTAAGTACGCCATAGCCACTAAGCGCAAGACTGTGAACTGGCGTGCAGTGTTCTCGTCGCAATGCGTGCACCTATTGGACTTTCTGCAATGATCCTATTATTACATTGCTGGAAAGTTTGTAGCAATATTCAGTGCAGGGCTGTTGAGTAATTTTGTATGAATCTAACGCGTAGATTTTAAGAAACATTGCTATTAATAGCCGTTTTTGACCATTTTGGAATACATACTCAAAAATGTGTTTCGAACGTGAGTGACGCCCTGAAAGCACTCAACAGTCCTAGTACGAAGATTGTGTTCTTTTTGCATATCAGCACACTGGACACGTGTTTAATAGTTTCTCAGAAAAACGTGAATTTCTAACACACTTCAACGAAGTTGTAGCGACAGGTAGGCAGGAGCCTTAACTGCGGTCCGCCCAGATGTCTCGGCTCGCCGAAGTAGGTTATTGATGTTGACAAGAGGTTTTTGCAGGGAGTGGGGTGTGCATACCTGCGCTCCCCACGACTATTTCAGAACTGCTCTCTCTAGCACAGGTCACGGTCTCCTGATTCCCCACACAGCCGCGCGTCTAATTGCGCTCTCCGAGTGCACAGCGGCTGTGAGACAGCCAATCCATCCTCCTCCCAGCCCCCCTCCTCGTCATCAAGTCCTGATGCAATGTGTTGTCTGTGCTTGGCACGGACCTGGGCCCTCTGCGTTAAGGGGCTTGACTACCTGGAGTAGTTTTACTCCTACAAGGCTGAGAAGCGCAAGAGCGATAAGGGTGACACTTCCACGCGCATCAAGCGTGCCATCGCCACTTAGCTCAAGGCTTGGAACTGGCGTGCAGTGTTCTCGTGCTGCGTCTACCTGCGGGACCTTAAGCAGTGACCCTTTAATTTTACTGATGGAAAGTGTGTGCCAAGGCTCAATACAGGGGGCTATGCTAGTTTCGCAGGGGTTCGTCCAGAATATTTTGAGCTGTAACAGTCTGAAAATGTATTTTTCGTTTATGTTGAAGAGTTTTAAATTTTAATTTTTTATAAAAGTCGTATTTTACCGTAGTTTGAAGATTTATTTATTTTCGTGGGCAAACATATTAGAGACTTGTAAAATAGTAAGTTTTTTGAATGTGCATTGCAAACACACTGCAACACAATGAGGTAGAATGGCGCCCTAACAGCTGCAGCTATAATAATGATCCCTTACCTGCTCTCCACGGCCGGCTGCAAGGCCAGGATAACCCGAGTGGTGTGCGTCCACTCAGACGCATGTTCCAGCCGGGCCGTGGGAGGTCGTCAAGTAAAGGACGTAGTTCCGTGTTCCTTCGTCAGGAGTGCCCATGTCGCCATCAGTCTGCCGGCCCGTCGCGGCAAATCGTATGGAAGCCGGTCACCTGGCTTTGCAGTCTGCAACAACACTCATGTATGGCCGCGGCTCTCTCTATTACCCGAGGAGCCCTTCTAACGATTTGTTTTTCTTCCGTTGCTCCTTGTTTCTCCTACATAATGTGTCGTATTTTTACTGCCCTTCTTCATCTTGATTAAACGAAATATTAACAGCAGATAGATATGTAAAGATTAAGGTCGAAAACTAGCAGAGATCAGCCATGATCATTCGGTATTTAGGCAATATTGCGTTTGAATTACCACTTTTAAGCTCATATTATTAACGGTCTTACAAATCATAAAGATCTGCGAACTGACTCTATGAGGTTAAAGAAATGCACTTCAAATCTTCGGTGACACGAGATTGTGTATGTTACATTTCATTGTGTTCTGATTGTTATGTTCTCCACTTGCTCACACCTCCAGTAGGACCACAACACAAATATGAATATCGTTTATTTCATTTCCTAGTAGTGCATTTTTCCCGCTCACCAAATCAATTAAGTGTCCTACACTCCGCCGGAAATACTTACGATTCCTCAATACTTATGAGCAATATGCGAAATATAATTTACTTTTTATAAGAGTAATTAAAGAAAAATTACAACTTTTTTCTTAATATCAAATATATAATTTTGTTTTTAAAAGAAAAAAAAATTAACATTAAGAAAAATTGCATTTGGTTAGAAGTATACTATCAATTTTTATAAAGGCGGGTAAGCGACCATTTCTGCACATTCGAGGGCCGCAACCCGCCTGAAAAGTCATCCATGCAATATTTGGTGGAGAGGCGGGAAGTCAGGGGAATATTGTTGAGTGGGGATGAAGAATGACATCCAAAACGGCCAGACGCAACGGCGCAGGAAGTGAGAAACACATTGCTGGCCTCACCAAAAAAAAAAAAAAAATTGTTCCGTAGACCGTCGTACGAAATTGGAGGTTTTACTAGCACATGTCAAAGAAATGCGCTAAAAGTAAAACTGCATTCGTATACTGTTACTGATGTGCCACAGTTTTGTCCTCGCGAGAAAACGAATAACGATAATTATTGTTATTGGTTACAGCAGTTTGTCAATGCACGTCCACGAATCCTTGACTACACGTGGTTCTTCAACGAAGCGTGGTTCCATCTCAGTGGGGATGTTAATTACAAAAATAACCGTTTTTAAGCTACAAATAATTTTCACGCCGTGAGTGAAAAACAGCTTCCTGGCGAAAAAAAATAGTAGCGTGAAGCGCTTTATCAAGGCTCCACATAATTCGCCCGATATTTCTTGACACAACAGAGGCTACGAACTTACACGTGGGCATCTTCCAAGAGACTGTGCTATGTGAGTTTTGCTATGTGAGTCTCCACAGTGGCTATTTTCAGGATTACGAGGCCTTTTGCCAGATTTTCAACGCCAACACGAGGGAAATTGTGTCATTCTTTGAAGATCGTGTAATTTCCAAAGGACTTTGAACACCCAGATTGCCTTAACTTATAATACTAGATTTCTTCCTATGGGGCATCCTGCAAGAGAAAGTCCACCGCAACAAGCCACGTGCTATGATGAAATTGCATGACAGTTTCAAACGGGAAATTGACGCTGTGGCTCGTGATGTGTTGGTGGCCATCTTTTGCAACATGATGACAAATAGTTTGACATTTACGAGCTAACATCAGGGGCCGAGATCGAGTGAAAAAATCTCTATAATACTTTACAGCAGATCACAGAAATAGGTAACTCGTATTATTAATTTGAATTTTAGTTTGGGGTTGAACTCAGATCTATACGAAACATATTAAAATGTTTATATGTGAAAAAATTATAGAGTCAAAACACTGGCATCTATTTGATATAGTGTTTCATAACTGTTATCTGTCCAGTTCCTGAACGAAGTTTAGAATAATCAGATTCTACTACAAAATCATGTTCATCTTGCTGGCTTATTCCACCCCCTGGTGGAGAGATTCGGGTGGCTCTTATGACGAGGGTATAGTGAGATGAATACGGAGCAGCAGTATAGTCCGGCACGATTCCTTTATGCGAAAATCCGGGAGCGACTCCGCCGGAAAACGAACCCGGCCGGTTCGCCCAGGAGGGAGGCGAGTAGTCTGACCACTACACCACCAAAGCCGACCACGACCTGGTATTTTAGAAGAATATTGTAAGAAACGCGGGTATTCGTAAGTATCATACTAAACACCGAATTCACATATCTTATTTTGTTTGGTGCAACGCCTTTCCCTTTAGGCCAAATCATAAAGTGATTGCTGTTAATTGCAACACAAGGCCGACCCTAATTCTTGCTTGTGTCGTATGTACTAGTCAATTTACCTATGAGACTGTGGCCCATGTAAATGGACAAATAAATTTTCTTCAAAAGATGTATAGTTTTGAGCCGGCTTATTTGTATGTTACCTAAGGAATAGTTAACCAAAATGAGAACGGTGGGTAGTGTGGGTATGTTTCGTTTATCAGTAATTAGTGCTGCTGTCTTCGTCAAAATGCCTTACCGGCGAGCTCGACTGTCCATATATACTCCATTTTATAATTTCATTAAATTCTGACCGCTCTTGAAATGCAGCGTGGTAACGATGTATCCTTCCACCACAGATAATCTTTTCATGAAGAAAACAAAGTGTGTAAACATATTAAATGATCAATGTATGTTACTATTCCAGCAGCTGGGGTTCTGTTAATTTTATTGCGGGTGGATGGGTTTGGGAGAGACGTTAGTTTAACGTTTTTCATATGACGGCATTGTTTTCCAGCACTTCATATGAGACGATATCACTTTGAATTACNGACGTTAGTTTAACGTTTTTCATATGACGGCATTGTTTTCCAGCACTTCATATGAGACGATATCACTTTGAATTACTTATTGTTTTAATGGATCAATGGAAAAATTAGTTCGTACGGAAGCAATTTTCAAATTATTAAAACCTATAAAAATTAAACTTCACCGAAAGAAGAAAACGTGATAAATATTACGTTTTTCNAAATTTTCAAATTATTAAAACCTATAAAAATTAAACTTCACCGAAAGAAGAAAACGTGATAAATATTACGTTTTTCGTATAGATGCAAATAATAAGCACATGTCATATGTACGTAAATATTTTTAGCGATGTTAGCCTTACACTTTTTGAATTTCCATACAATAAACGTTGTATTTTTACCCTTCAAATAGCGTTGAAATGATGGATTTCTAGGCCACGTACATTTCAAGCGTTTTATTAACTGTTTTGAAATGCATTATTTANATAGCGTTGAAATGATGGATTTCTAGGCCACGTACATTTCAAGCGTTTTATTAACTGTTTTGAAATGCATTATTTACAAAACACGGTTACTCACAGTTCGTAATTCCTATTTGCAAAACCTGAAAACATGTTGTTCTGTGGCAATCCATGCACGCGTTTGTCAGCCACTTATCCGCAATCCCTCAGATAATATGACACTTCACTGGTTACTCGAAACTAATGAACTGCGGAAAGAAAATCCACGTTGGCGCTACATTATGGCACCGAAAATAGCAGACCAANATAGCGTTGAAATGATGGATTTCTAGGCCACGTACATTTCAAGCGTTTTATTAACTGTTTTGAAATGCATTATTTATAAAACACGGTTACTCACAGTTCGTAATTACTATTTGCAAAACCTGAAAACATGTTGTTCTGTGGCAATCCATGCACGCGTTTGTCAGCCACTTATCCGCAATCCCTCAGATAATATGACACTTCACTGTNTGTTGTTCTGTGGCAATCCATGCACGCGTTTGTCAGCCACTTATCCGCAATCCCTCAGATAATATGACACTTCACTGTTTACTCGAAACTAATGAACTGCGGAAAGAAAATCCACGTTGGCGCTACATTATGGCACCGAAAATAGCAGACCAAGCCATATAACATTTCACTCAAGAAATCGCAATAAAAAGGCACCCCTATAACCAACTATGCTTAATGGGAGTAAATACAAAAATNAACATTTCACTCAAGAAATCGCAATAAAAAGGCACCCCTATAACCAACTATGCTTAATGGGAGTAAATACAAAAATCATTAACAACGATATAATATTCCGATAACACCTGCACGGTAATCACAAAACGTGACAAGAAAGAGCACATGCACAATGGCGTTCACAGGAGCAGGAAACATTTCACTGTTTGTAACATGTCCGCATACACCAACATAATTGCTAAATATATTTTTTATGAAGTCTCTAAAAGCCAAAATGAAAACTGTACATCACTAAGAATCGAAATTTAAGCAACATGTAAGTATAATTTAAGTTTTGATTTGCAACTTTCGGATCTGAGCACAATTTTCTTCAAAAATCACCCTCATTATCGCCGGTATAACAACAAACATCCCGCAACAACTCATAAGCTGATAAAATGATTTGCAAACGAGAACATTTACTGTTTAGATAGTGTGTAGGTTGGTAACATTGTCTGTAAAAATGTTGTCAACTTGTATCAAATGCAGTATGTCGATTTCAATTGAGTCGTTTAGGTGTGCGCCAGCTGTTGTCTATCTACAATTATTTCGTAAAATTATTTCGATATATATACTACATTTTTGAATTTTACCAAATCATACATGAACATTCAATTTTGGTAAACCCAGCATTGCTGCTTGTTTTCNCTACTACATTTTTGAATTTTACCAAATCATACATGAACATTCAATTTTGGTAAACCCAGCATTGCTGCTTGTTTTCAGTTTTATTTTGACATTATGCTAGATAGTTTGCTTTACTTCTGAGTGAAAATACGCCATGTGGTCTGGCCTAGGTCAGGGCAGGTAAAAATGGATTTTATTAGCGTAGTTGAAAATGGGAATGTCCCCATTTAGAACACTGAACACTGGTATAAATCGGATTTTAAATGAGTCAGTTCTTAGACAAGTATATGATAATATATTATATATTAATTGTTTAAATTGGTATTTGGATATTATTTGCATATATCACTTAAGTATGAATGTTAGAAATAAACAATTATCAAGAAATTAATTATAACTTATCAGCCTACTTTCCCCTACATGGGTACAAATAAAATTTAGAGTAGTTCTTGAAAGCTTAGATAGTTGGTAGTCGTTGACGTCTCATTGACAGCAATATTAATAGAGATAGAACCATAAACATGTGAAACAGAAAAAAAACAATTAAAATACACGAGTCACTTACCAGGGATTCGAAAATTACTGGCAACCAACTTCACGTCATTCTGAAAATGAGAAACGAATTTATTTAAATATATAAATTAATATAGCCTACCACAATACAATTTCTTCGCCAAATAAAAAAAAATCGATTGATTGTTTCCCGAGATACGGGATAAAAACTATATTATTTCATGTGGGGCTATCTCACAAAATGGAGAANAATCGATTGATTGTTTCCCGAGATACGGGATAAAAACTATATTATTTCATGTGGGGCTATCTCACAAAATGGAGAAGAAATGAGTCTTTGCACAGACAATTTTGATGGAATTAACTGATACTGTCAGCATACAAATGTAAGTCGAAAATGTATTTTGCAGTTTTGAATATAAAGAATGCCGAGTTAAAAACTTTATATGGCCGCCATTGTAAAAATATGTATGTTTGACTCTCTCTAAATTTATTAGTTTACATAGCCTGCCATAATGGTAATAGTTAGCCCAATTTGGTAGAACTCGGTTGTNTGTATGTTTGACTCTCTCTAAATTTATTAGTTTACATAGCCTGCCATAATGGTAATAGTTAGCCCAATTTGGTAGAAATCGGTTGTTTTTTAGGAGATGGCCTAATTTTGTTTTATCTAGTGATTCTACATTACAAAATGGTTGAAAAAAGAAATTTTTTGTACACATTTGACTGTTGTAATATATACAGAAATCATACAATTTCCCATTGTTATTTTTTGCATGGTTTCAACGATATAACATACAAAACTATACAGCTATATGGTCGCCATTTGGAAAATAAGTGTCTGACATACCTAAATTATATCACATTTCACTACCTACTGCCGTACTACTTGTTTTAAATATTTGGAAGGAAGGAAAATTTTTTCCCGAGATACGACATAACAACTTTATTTATTGGTGTGGCACTATCTCACTAAAAGGACAAAAGACGCTCCGTTTTATCACATTTTATGCTTGCTTTACATACTCCTGGCATGCAAATTTAAGTTGGAATTAAATAAAGGTATTTGAATATATATCAAACTATGCAAAAAATATTAAAATTTCCACCAACTACTTGAGTGCCAAATTAAGTAGGAAATTGACAACTGTTTCCCGAGATATAATGCAAAGCTTTATTAATTAATGTAGTGCTATGTTACAAAATGGCGGAGAATGTGACTGTTTTTTTGCATATTTGATGCTTTTAATAGATACTGTTAATGAACAAAATTTGGTTTAAATTGGTAAATTGGTATGGTGGTTATACCAAAGAAACCTAAAATATTTATATAGCTACCATTTTGAAAAAAAAGTGCCTAATGAAGATTAATTACTCATTTATACCTGGCCTATCATAGTATTTATGGCGTGCCAAATTTTGCGACAATTAGCTGTGTTATTTTCTAGTTANGATATAACATACAAAACTATACAGCTATATGGTCGCCATTTGGAAAATAAGTGTCTGACATACCTAAATTATATCAGATTTCACTACCTACTGCCGTACTACTTGTTTTAAATATTTGGAAGGAAGGAAAATTTTTTTCCGAGATACGACATAACAACTTTATTTATTGGTGTGGCACTATCTCACTAAAAGGACAAAAGACGCTCCGTTTTATCACATTTTATGCTTGCTTTACATACTCCTGGCATGCAAATTTAAGTTGGAATTAAATAAAGGTATTTGAATATATATCAAACTATGCAAAAAATATTAAAATTTCCACCAACTACTTGAGTGCCAAATTAAGTAGGAAATTGACAACTGTTTCCCGAGATATAATGCAAAGCTTTATTAATTAATGTAGTGCTATGTTACAAAATGGCGGAGAAAGTGACTGTTTTTTGCATATTTGATGCTTTTAATAGATACTGTTAATGAACAAAATTTGGTTTAAATTGGTAAATTGGTATGGTGGTTATACCAAAGAAACCTAAAATATTTATATAGCTACCATTTTGAAAGAAAAGTGCCTAATGAAGATTAATTACACATTTATACCTGGCCTATCATAGTATTTATGGCGTGCCAAATTTTGCGACATTAGCTGTGTTATTTTCTAGTTATNACATTTATACCTGGCCTATCATAGTATTTATGGCGTGCCAAATTTTGCGACATTAGCTGTGTTATTTTCTAGTTATAATGCAAAAGATTTATTTTACATGCGGCGCTGTCTTTCAAAATGGTGGGGAAATGTGTTGTTTGGCTTATGTAATGTTTTTAATACATACCATCAGCGTATAAAATTTGGTTGAAATTGGCCATATGGTATAGACGGTATACCAAGTTAACCTAAAATACTTGTATGACCGCCATTCTTAAAGTTACAGCCTTATAAATTGCGTTTACTTATATTTAAATGGCCTTCCATAGTATTATTTACTTGCGAAATTTGAAGAAAATTGGCTGAGTAGTTTTAGAGACATAACATAAAAGCTTTATTTCTTCCGGTTGTTCTATCTTCCAAAATGGCTTACAAAAGTGGTTGTTGTTTCGATTATATGTTTATTGTTATGGATTGTGGTAGCGTACAAAATTTGGTTGAAATTGGTTAAACGGTATTATTGTAATACCAAATAAACTTAAAATGTTTTTATGGTCGCATTTTAAATATAAGTCAGTAATGAAGTTTTATTACTTACCAATAATAGTACTACTTACTTGCCAAATTTGGCGAAAATAGTTTAACAAGTTTTCGAGGTATAACGTAAAGGCTCTATTTTTTCATGTAGTTGTATCTTCCAAAATGGCGGACCAACAACATTATTCATTGCTGAATTTAATTAAAGCTTACAACTTACGTTGTCAGCATAAAAAATTTGGTTAAAATCGGTTGAATGGTGTTCGAGATACGACATATTACCATAAATATTACAATAACCGCCTTTTTGAAAGTAAGTGCCTGGCGTGGTTGAATACTATAAAAATCAAGTGTCCTTGCTAAGTATTACATGTGTACCAATTTTGGTGAGATTCGGTTGAAGCATTCAAAAATTGAAATGGGGGACACACGCGCACGCGCACTGACACACACACAACACACAGTTATACCTCATATACACAGGCACAATCAGGAAAGTTACCTAAAAATCGTTACATGTGTAACTTTAAATGCTGAATAGAAATTACACTCCATGTCATTTTCTATAAAGGTAATAGAGGATAAATTATTAGAGAATAAGGTAACTTCTTAGGCCTTGTCCACGCCTGGATACTAAGTCCTGCGATTTCTGTCTCAGATACACCGTCTAGCGATTGTATCTAGAAAATTGGTAAACAAGCATGATTTACCGAGACCGTCCGAAATAAAAAATCGCCTAACTTTAGTCTTTCATTTGAAATGGGAGACTTGAGACAATCGCTATACAATAATGTGAAATTTATCACAGTGAGGACACATTGGGATACACATAGACAACAGTCTCTGTCTCTGAACACCGTGGCAAACAGGCCACCCGTGCTGTTGTGTTGTTTTTTTTCGTTTAAAAAACAATATGTGGCTTAATAAAGTTGTTGCTGTTTATAGAAGGTTGTCACACAACATCTTGTTTATGGGAAGTTTCATCAATCGATTTAGAAAAAACGTACGACGGAAAAACTGGTATTCGAAAAGCTGGTTCATAAATACGAAGTGTTTGTGTTTTTGTCCGAACTGGAGAAAAAATTCCTTAATTTGAAAACGGCATACGGACGGGAACACATAAACTTCTGGCAGCTAAGAAAAGTGGCGCTTCTCCGTCCAAGTGTGGTTGGGTTGCCTATAAATATTTATTATTTCTTTTGCAAAGAATGGTGTCAAGAGACCGCCGAACCACGGACAGCGAGAAAATAGGCAAATTATAATATTCATTCCGTATTAAATGTAAAAATACTTAACGGAGAAAGTGTGGAAATTTAAAATGTATATAATAACATTTTTCAAAATTTTTAAATTAAATGTNAAAAATACTTAACGGAGAAAGTGTGGAAATTTAAAATGTATATAATAACATTTTTCAAAATTTTTAAATTAAATGTATTTTTATCTAACATGAAGACATAACAACTCGGATATCTGCTTGTAGTGAATGTTTGACTCCTAGAGGATAAAGAAAATAGTCTTGGAAATCATTTCAATTGTCATGGAAATTAAAAGACGGTTTTCTGGGAGTGTTTGGAGATCTGTCATAGAGTATTGCTGTTTTCTATTTGCCGTCTCCACGACACCAGAATCAAGTTTCCATCACTATCGTAGGAATCAGCTGGAGTGAAATTATTTCTGGATACACGATTTCTGCGTGATATATTGTTGAGATAAATGCAAGTCAAAACGACTGATTATACTTTTTCTGGAACTAAAGCTATTGGTTTCAGAAGCACTCGAAATTTGGAAGACGTAATGCCAAATCTATTTTTAATAAAACTATTCATTGCGCGCTGCTCAACATGTAGTTGTACATCTTCTCAGGTGAAGAAACTCCAGGTAAGTGACCTGGGTATTGCTTCATAATGCACTTAGAAAACGCGAATGTGTCATCTGCCACAAGCAAGTATGGGACAGGTTTGGTTCTTCCTGGTAACGCCTCAATTGGCGGCACATTCAGAGACTCTTTCTTCATCTACCTAGGTCTTCATATTGATGCTACTCGCCACATGTGGTATACATGATGGTCCATATGTAGGGTACAGGCCTTGGGTGCCTTGAATGTTGAATAGGGGTAGTAAACAATAATGTAGTCAATCGATGTTTCAGTTGACTGGGTTATATTTGTCTCGAATATAATTCACATCCTTTACCGGAAATTAACACGTACTTTTCCGGAAACAAACACATACTTAACCGGTAGTTAACACATATTTTACTGGCCCTGCGAGTTGTGAGCCTGAAGGGCGGCTTAAAATTATTCGTGCCAACTGTTGCCGACATTGTGGGGAACACTAGGCGTAAGGAGTTCCCTTGAGCGACGACATTTGTACTTAGCTGTATTGGAAGTTCTTGGTGATCTGGTGGTTGGTTGAGGGCTGGTAAGTTGGGTGGCCTTTCACAGACCCTCGGTTGGCTTTTTCTCGTTGATGGCTCTCAACCACTGGCGATTCTGGGTTCTTTCCTCGACGCCTCCACGATACGACTGCTTCAACTTCGCGTCCCGGCGTAGTGATACGACTGGTCCGACTGATACTGCCAGGGTCCGATCCCCGGCCTCGGCTGACGGAAACACTGACTGATTCCCTCTCGGCGTCGCACGACTAACTGATGTCCCATGACACGTGTCTACTGAAGGCGCTGGCAGTGGGTAAGATCGTGATGAAAAAGGGGGGGAGGGGGTCAGTGGCGCTTCTAACAACGAGGCACGCATTAATATAATGAGGGGCACTTTGAAACGCCACCATCAAAAACCCGACCTTGGCATCCAACATCTGCATACACAAAGTTATAGTTGGCATCAACTACTCCAAGCAGCAAGATACTGCAATTGAACTATATGATCCCAATATTTCCTTTGGCCGCTATCTGCACATGCTTGCCATTAATGCCCCCAAGCAATGAGGAAAGTTCAACTTTGTCTGAAATGACTCAGCTGTAGCTCCCTATCCGGTTTCTGATTTCAGAAACTGTAAAAAAAACGGGATGGAAAAACTTGCAATTAAAAATGTTCTGTTTCCACAGTAGAAGCCCGAAGACAACACGGCGATTGTGGGACGTCAGGTATTTCTACCGACGTCGTTAGGTTAGCTGCACTACAATGAAAGGCCAAAAAACTGGTACACCTGCCTAATATCGTGTAGGGTCCCCGCGAGCACGCAGAAGAGCAGCTAGACGACGTGGCATGGACTCGACTAATGTGTGGAGGTATGCAGGAGGCAATTCACACCATGAATTCTGCAGGGCAGTCCACAAATCCATAGTAGTGCGAGGCGGTGGAAATCTCTTCTGAACAGCACATTGAAAGGCATCCCAGATATACTCAATAATGTTCATGTTATGTGATCTAGGTGGCCAATGGAAGTGTGTAAAGCCAGAAGAGTGTTCCTGGAGCCATTCGGTAGCAACTCTGGATGTGTGGGGTGTCGCATTGTCCTGCTGGAATTGTCCACGTCCGTCGGAATTCACAAAGGACATCAATGGGTGCCGGTGATCGGACAGGATGTTTACGTATCTGTCACCTGTCAGAGTCATAGTTAGACTTACCAGGGGATACATTTCACGCCTACTGCACATGCCCCATACCATGACAGAGCATCCACCAGCTTGAACAGTCCCCTATTGACATGTAGGGTCCATTGATTCATGCGGATGTCTCCATACCCGCACACGTCCGTCCACCCGATACAATTGGAAACGAGACTCGTCAGAACAGGCAACGTGTTTCCAGCAATGAACAGTCAAATGGCGGTGTTTTAGGGCCCAGGCGAGGCGTAAAGCTTTGTGTCGTGAAGTCAACAATGGTACACGAGTAGGCCTTCGACTCCGAAAGCCCATATCAATTATGGTCCATTGAATAGTTCACACGCTGGCACTTGTTGATGCCCCAGTACTGAAATTTTAGTAAGAGACGTCTGTCATGTTTAATGATTCTCGTCTCGTCGTTTATCCCGTTCGTTCACGATCGTTTTCCGTCCACAGCGATGTCAAATATTTTATGTTTTACCAGATTCCCGATATTCACGGTACACTCGTGAAATGGTCGTACGCGAAAATCCAAACGTTATCGCTACCTCGGAGATACTATGTCCCATCTCTCGTGCGCCGACTATAACACTACGTTCAAACTCACTTAAATCTTAATAATTTGCCATTGTAGCAGCAGTAACCGATCTAGCAACTTTGCTAGATGCATGTTGTCTTATATAGGCGTTGCTGACATCATCGTGTTACTCTGATTGCTTCCATACCTCTGTTATTTGCATACGCAGACCTATACTAGCTTTTTGGCTCTCCAGCGTATATCGTTGAAGGGGCATTATTAGACATTTTTACTATCTTGAAGCTGCTGTGAACCCAACACCAACCTTAGCTGCAGAACATAGCTCAGGGTGAGACTGAATTTTATAAGATTTCAGGTTATACAAAACTGCTAAAAATGTACGACGAATTTAGTGTTTATCATCTCGTGTTATTACAGGTCACTTTCTTTCGTAACATCGCATAAGAATTCTCAGGGGCTTCTTGTTACTGCCAAACGAGGCTGATAGATTTAGTACATGAGGTACCATTTTCTTCGCGCTTATGTAAATTATAACTGGTAATGGACGGGGAAAGTATTTCAATATAGTACGAAGTTCTGCGAACTACACACTATGCAAATAACAATGGTGAACATTTTACGAAGAAGGAACATTAATTAGAACAAAAGAAGGAAAATTAATAACAACACCATTAATAATTAAGGAAATTGTATTTAGGTGTTCTTTTGTTGAATTCATTTAAATATGCCTGTCACATATTCTGACAGCTCAGATAACAATCGCCCACCGTGCTATGTGCTGTTGAAAATCGAAAACTTCCTTTCCCACAGTACGTGGGAAAGGAACATTTATTTCTGATACTCTCGCGTGTCATGGAACACTTGACCTTCAGGAACGACTGAAAATATCCCCGTTAGATAAACAACACTGCTGCCCCTCCCCTTCGCCGTACGACCTGATGATCCCGTTGAATTGCTTATTGAGTAGCGTTCTTTTCCCAGTACAACCTGAACGGAACAGCTTTCATTTTAAAAAACATTTTGTACTTTGCGACTAAGGACCTAAGGTCTTCCGCATTTCATCCGAACTGGCCATGAATCNCATTTTAAAAAACATTTTGTACTTTGCGACTAAGGACCTAAGGTCTTCCGCATTTCATCCGAACTGGCCATGAATCGAACAGTATAGTATCGGGCTTCTACCGTATTTCGATTACGTTATTAGTTACGGAATGTCTTTGAGCAAAAACAATGATTACATCATTTACTGGTTTTCAGAGCAGGAGNCGATTACGTTATTAGTTACGGAATGTCTTTGAGCAAAAACAATGATTACATCATTTACTGGTTTTCAGAGCAGGAGCAATGCTGACGAAACGCTTGAGCATTATAATACTACAAGAGACGACCCGGAAGATGACGCAACCATAAGCGCACACGGAAACATGAAGATTTTTCACTACAGCAAGCTGAAAATGTATGCAGACACTTTCCGTTGTTGTTTCTTCAAGATATGAGTTTTCCGAGTTTGGTGAACGCATATATAATAAGATGAGGAACGTTAACAAATCATGTTAATAAATATATCTGGCTTAGCATCACATAAATGGTAATATTCTTCGTTTGGATTGCGGATCCATGCTGATGACATTCCACCCTTTACTGCTACGGCAAATTCCCACACATTACACTGGGAAACACACATTTCGTTGACTTAGTTCTGACACTTGTTTTGGACTAACTTTTGGCATCTGAATCCAAAAATAACCCCAGATTTTTTCTATCTCGTTAACTTTTTAAGCTACAGGATCTTTGTGCCAAAAGTCATACAAAATGTGCATACAAAGGAAAATAAAGGAACAAATTACCAAATATACTGTTCACAGAGAATAATTTTATTCATACAAAGGCTATATATAGTTTCTGTGAATGAAATTGTATTCATAGAAGTAGTAAAGTTCTTTTACCTAACGTCAAACATACATATTAAGGTAACAATTTTCGCTTATAGCTTTTCCTGGAGTGTTCAATTTGTGGATGATCTCGCTTGATGCTCCAACAATAGTCAGCCATCATATGTAAATCCTCCATTAAACCATGTACGTTATGGCAATACACAAATACACCGTCACTTCGAAATTATTGCAGAAATGCACTTTCTGTTGATCGAAAGTAGGATACCTTAGCTCCTTTTTCAAGCAAGTGTTTCTCGTGCAGTCTGGATGCCATGAGTTCAATTTTGGATAGTCCTAAATCTCGTGCCAAATTATTTAACTCATACTGATCAAATCCCTCACNCCCCGCGAGCACGCAGAAGAGCAGCTAGACGACGTGGCATGGACTCGACTAATGTGTGGAGGTATGCAGGAGGCAATTCACACCATGAATTCTGCAGGGCAGTCCACAAATCCATAGTAGTGCGAGGCGGTGGAAATCTCTTCTGAACAGCACATTGAAAGGCATCCCAGATATACTCAATAATGTTCATGTTATGTGATCTAGGTGGCCAATGGAAGTGTNAACAGCACATTGAAAGGCATCCCAGATATACTCAATAATGTTCATGTTATGTGATCTAGGTGGCCAATGGAAGTGTCTAAAGCCAGAAGAGTGTTCCTGGAGCCATTCGGTAGCAACTCTCGATGTGTGGGGTGTCGCATTGTCCTGCTGGAATTGTCCACGTCCGTCGGAATTCACAAAAGACATCAATGGGTGCCGGTGATCGGACAGGATGTTTACGTATCTGTCACCTGTCAGAGTCATAGCTAGACTTACCAGGGGATACATTTCACGCCTACTGCACACGCCCCATACCATGACAGAGCATCCACCAGCTTGAACAGTCCCCTATTGACATGTAGGGTCCATTGATTCATGAGGATGTCTCCATACCCGCACACGTCCGCCCGCCCGATACAATTGGAAACGAGACTCGTCAGACCAGGCAATGTGTTTCCAGCAAATAACAGTCAAATGGTGGTGTTGGTGGGCCCAGGCGAGGCGTAAAGCTTTGTGTCGTGAAGTCAACAATGGTACACGAGTAGGCCTTCGACTCCGAAAGCCCATATCAATTATGGTCCGTTGAATAGTTCACACGCTGGCACTTGTTGATGCCCCAACACTGAAATTTTAGTAAGAGACGTCTGTCATGTTTAATGATTCTCGTCTCGTCGCTTATCCCATTCGTTCACGATCGTTTTCCGTCCACAGCGATGTCAAATATTTTATGTTTTACCAGATTCCCGATATTCACGGTACACTCGTGAAATGGTCGTACGCGAAAATCCAAACGTTATCGCTACCTCGGAGATACTATGTCCCATCTCTCGTGCGCCGACTATAACACTACGTTCAAACTCACTTAAATCTTGATAACCTGNTAACCGATCTAGCAACTTTGCTAGATGCATGTTGTCTTATATAGGCGTTGCTGACATCATCGTGTTACTCTGATTGCTTCCATACCTCTGTTATTTGCATACGCAGACCTATACCAGCTTTTTGGCTCTCCAGCGTATATCGTTGAAGGGGCGTTATTAGACATTTTTACTATCTTGAAGCTGCTGTGAACCCAACACCAACCTTAGCTGCAGAACATAGCTCAGGGTGAGAATGAATTTTATAAGATTTCGGGTTATACAAAACTGCTAAAAATGTACGACGAATTGAGTGTTTATCATCTCGTGTTATTACACGTCACTTTCTTTCGTAACATCGCATAAGAATTCTCAGGGGCGTCTTGTTACTGCCAAACGAGGCTGATAGATTTAGTACATGAGGTAATATTTTCTTCGCGCTTATGTAAATTATAACTGGTAATAGACGGGGAAAGTATTTCAATACAGTACGAAGTTCTGCGAACTACACACTATGCAAATAACAATGGTGAACATTTTACGAAGAAGGAATGATAAGAACAGCATTAATAATTAAGGAAATTGTATTTAGGTGTTCTGTTGTTGAATTCATTTAAATATGCCTGTCACATATTCTGACAGCTCAGATAACAATCGCCCACCGTGCTATGTACTGTTGAAAATGGAAAACTTCCTTTCCCACAGTACGTGGGAAAGGAACATTTATTTCTGATACTCTCGCGTGTCATGGAACACTTGACCTTCAGGAACGACTGAAAATATCCCCGTTAGATAAACAACACTGCTGCCCCTCCCCTTCGCCGTACGACCTGATGATCCCGTTGAATTGCTTATTGAGTAGCGTTCTTTTCCCAGTACAACCTGAACGGAACAGCTTTAATTTTAAAAAACATTTTGTACTTTGCGACTAAGGACCTAAGGTCTTCCGCATTTCATCCGAACTGGCCATGAATCGAACAGTATAGTATCGGGCTTCTACCGTATTTCGATTACGTTATTAGTTACGGAATGTCTTTGAGCAAAAACAATGATTACATCATTTACTGGTTTTCAGAGCAGGAGTAATGCTGACGAAACGCTTGAGCATTATAATACTACAAGAGAAGACCCTGAAGATGATGCAACCATAAGCGCACACGAAAACATGAAGATTTTTCACTACAGCAAGCTGTAAAATGTATGCAGACACTTTCCGTTGTTGTTTCTTCAAGAAATGAGTTTTCCGAGTTTGGTGAACGCATATATAATAAGATGAGGAACGTTAACAAATCATGTTAATAAATATATCTGGCTTAGCATCACATAAATGGTTATATTCTTCGTTTGGAATGCGGATCCATGCTGATGACATTCCACCCTTTACTGCTACGGCAAATTCCCACACATTACACTGGGAAACACACATTTCGTTGACTTAGTTCTGACACTTGTTTTAGACTAATTTTTGGCATCTGAATGCAAAAATAACCCCAGTTTTTTTCTATCACGTTAACTTTTTAAGCTACAGGATCTTTGTGCCAAAAGTCATACAAAATGTGCATACAAAGGAAAATAAAGGAACAAATTACCAAATATACTGTTCACAACGTCAAACATACATATTAAGGTTACAATTTTCGTTTATAGCTTTTCCTGGAGTGTTCAATTTGTGGATGATCTCGCTTGATGCTCCAACAATAGTCAGCCATCATATGTAAATCCTCCATTAAACCATGTACGTTATGGCAATACACAAATCCACCGTCACTTCGAAATTATTGCAGAAATGCACTTTCTCTTGATCGAAACTAGGATACCTTAGCTCCTTTTTCAAGCAAGTGTTTCTCGTGCAGTCTTGATGCCATGAGTTCAATTTTGGATAGTCCTAAATCTCGTGCCAAATTATTTAACTCATACTGATCAAATCCCTCANTGATGCCATGAGTTCAATTTTGGATAGTCCTAAATCTCGTGCCAAATTATTTAACTCATACTGATCAAATCCCTCACGAACGGATTCATATTCATTTTCGAAATCTTCATAGTTGGGGTCACTTCGATCTTCACCATACTCGTGTTCCTGTATTTCGAAATAGGGCAATTCTTTGAAAACTGGCACTTTGATGTCAGCTGAATGAGGCACTGGGCGTATAGCTGATGGTAAACTAGGATACTATATTTTACATTTGTTTTTCTTGTTATATCCTGACGTTTTCACTATACAAAAGTAACAGTCACTTAAATGATCTCTGGGCTCTCGCCAAATCATAGGTATACCAAATGGCCATTTATCACGCGTTCACTTCGTCCACATCTGCAAACTCTCGACACACTGCTTGCACACCTTGTGAGGGGCCCAAGATTTATCTTGATCACCAGTTTTCACTTTAAAATATGCAAAATGGGCTTGCCTGACTAATGCACTGATGTTTGTCCTTTGAGTAGGAATGATGAAACTGCCACATATATAACAAAACGAATCGGGGCTGTTTAAGCACTTACGACGCTAAATAGCAGAGGCAGACATGATCTAAAGGAAAGGAACTAAGTACATATGTAAATAAAAAACTAAACGATGCTAACTCCTTGTATACAAACAATAACTCGGACTCCACTTCGGAATGCGCTTCACTATAAAGAGCGACACACAGCGTCTCACTACACTATCTCAGGTGTAACTGAATAGCCTAGACAGGTATGAACCTGCCACTGGTCTCCTACGCCGTCATTCATCCCTGCCCAATCGGAGAAGGTTTACTTCAGCCAATAGGAGAGTACTAGTGCTTCCTACGAGCCACGCTCGATCCAGCGGAGAGTGGTCTCATTAATATAAGCTGTAGAGAAAAAACTTGACGTGATAGAAGGAAACTAACTAAAGTTTTGAAATCAGCATGCCCATTTAACTTTAAAACAGCTGACGAATCGAACTCAACAGAAATTATGTTACAATTTGTACCTCAGTGTTATCTCACCCCTCCAACCCACCCAGTAATTCACTATCCCACACTTCTGAAACGTTTAATGACAGCAAATGTTTATTAACGTCTTAGAACGCTGTGGTTCATATTGATAATCGTAGAGGCGAATACATTAATGAGTGTGAAGACATCGGATCATTCCTAAAAAATTTCACGGCTTTGTGAACTCTACGTAGGAAGATTTTTTGTTTGTAAAAAAGTGTTCATATTCGAGATACTATGTAAATTGTTTTTGTTTTGTTTTTAAAAGTTGTTTGTACTACTTATCTTAGTGAGCTTCCTTCATTAAATGTACGATTGTAATTGTTTTACTGAAATTATAATGATTATTTATAGGTACCGTCATAAATCCTTTCAACGATGTTATGAAAGCTTCACAAACTTCGGGAAAAAACTTTGATGCAGATTGCTTCGATAATCTGAAGGTGTCTATGAGGCAGATGAATGAGTCACCACTCGCCAGAAAATACAGTATGACTGCCAACGTAAGAGTTGCTGCAATTGTGTCTCTAAATTTAGTGTTGATTTTTGGAGATCATTTCGCCAACTATCGAAATCAATTCTTCGAAGTCACCTGGAGTCAAACGAATTAAATTACGGAAACTCATATTATCTTTCATTGGCAATTTCAGCAAAAGTATATTGCCGAATTGGGGTCCCTCTGCTTACACTTCACGAGTGCACCGCCGTTTTTAGTTTTTCTTTTTATAGCAGAATATATTCACCGCGCGAGCGGCCATTCACATACAACATCATCGCTTGTCATGGTATACCTCGAACTGATTCGAGACATGCACTTAGGTGTGGACACACGTCAATGTTTTCAGACCGTCTCAATATTTTGTCTCTAAACGTTGTCTACAGATCGTCTACAGACAATCGCAGACAATATGACTACGAACTTTATACAAGTGTGGACAAGGCCTTTCTGTGAGATGTGGTAGCGACAACACGCGGAATTTACAAAGAAAACGTCATATGTAACGCTGTGCGAGCAGCTGCGTTTCGCTCCTGAAGGAAAGTGGTACATTCTAGGTTTGACACTGTTCGTGTACAATGCCATTCCCTATTATATGTTTTTATGTAGTATTGTGCTGCAGTTATTTCTTCAGTCTACAAATATATTGACCTATTTCTAAAAATAAATTATTTGTTTGCTTTAAAGGCGACACGAGTTGAAAGTTTTAAAACTATGTTTATTTATTGGGTTAGTGTCACTCCACTATAATAATGCGTATCCTTTATCAGCAAAGCAAAGCTGTTATTGAAATAAGAAAATCCTTACAATTTGCGTGCACTACAACACTGTTATAAACTATTCTCAACAACGGAAAACTTTTTTTTTAGTTGTGTCAGTTTTCTTATGCGGTGACGACATGGTTGAAGGGCATCAGTTATAACCACCAGGGCGCGTCTTGTTAAAAGACTGCACGTTAGGGTGCACTGATGTCGCTCGATTACAGCGTCACCCACCAGAGTGCGTCCATCTTACCTGTTTACGACCCTGGGTGGCGTTGCAAATCGTTACTCCGAGAGTAGAGTAAAGTAACTCAGAGTAAGATCGGAGGAAAGCACGAGTAAACGTGGTTTTGAAACGACCATGATGTAAGTAGGATTTTGTGTATACAAATATGTACTGATTAAGCAGCCAATATAAATTCCAAAAGACATTTCCACTTTCCACAAATTCTTTTTATTTTCCATTTAGTTATATACATAAACTGATTTTATTACTACAAATAAAAAAAAACTCCAAAAAATGCAACCTTTACACAAGTTAACTTTTAAATAAAAATACGAATTTTACCACTCGTCATTTGCAATTGTCAAAATTTCCTTTCTGTATGGTTAATTCTACTAAACTTCCCGCCATTTTCAGTTAACCTTTTATTACTAGTTGAAATTGTGCATTAAAAATTTTTACTCATGCACGATGCTCAGAGTAAGTACTCTGCAGTTTTGGGACGCTGCCAAGAGCGAGTGAAACTTTTGCTCGAAGTGTTTTGGGACAGCCAAAGACAAACATTTACTCGCAGGGTGACGTTATGGAACGCGGCCCTGGAGGCCAAAGACGCCCTGCTGGCTCGTGATGAACGGCGACGAGGTCAAAACCACTCCCATTTTTTGTATCAAGCCCCTATCACTTTGCACATTTGGCACAAATTTCATTTAATGATCTGTTGTGAAACATTGTAGTTTCTCCTATACCTCCAAATGGTCAGGTTTGACAATGGCTGCAAAAATAATGTGTCCTGGGGCCGCACCTGGCGTAGGTTGTTATTGTTTACTATGAAATGAGCTCCGAGATTTAACCTCCAGGCCCGTTCTACAATAACACGGATGCGGATACGAATCACGGAAGCGGAGTACGTAACTCACTCCGTGTTCAATCCTCAATGAGACGCACGCGAACGCGGATCACGTACGGATACTCATCAGAGAGCTGGGCAACTCCCAACTCCTTTAGTCCGTGAATCCGTGTAGCAAATAGGAATCGAGTATTTGGTTTGTTGATATTCGTTTTTGTGGCCATTGTAGTATGCACGGCAACAAAGTCATGCATTTGCCGTGGCAATTACTATTTTGTTTTAACAAACACGTGCAGATGGTTTGACAGTAGTATTTACGCAGTAAAAATTAAGAAAATAAGATGTTTACATTATAAAACCCATATCAGTAATTTGCAACGGCTGAGTATTTTTGATTTCGTAAGTTGCAGAACGGTTTGTTTCTTTTTGTTGTTTAATGGTTCAAAATTAATCCCGAGTCGTCCTCTCGTTCCTTTTACGTGTTCCGAGTCCATTTTCTTACGCACCTGTGCATTGTATGACGGGCCTTGGAGACTTGAATAATTCGCGGACTCATTCAGTACAGCTGAGAATGCAAGTACTTGTAATTTTATATAATATTTTTACAGCTACACACGTAGAACTCACGTAGAAACTAATACCAATAAAAAAAACGCAAGAAAACACAGGTTAGTTGATCTCATGAGGTTTTCAGGTCTCTTGTAATTGTATATTTTGTTTTTAATGACAACCCCCTCACAGTGTGACCAATACGCTGAACTATTATCAACGAAGGGCATGTTACGTTTCTGTTGTAGTCGTAGCGAGTAGCGGAGGCAGATGCCGGTTGCAACAAAACACGGTGCTTGACGGGGAATGGTTCTCTTGCAGAGTTCCTCCGACAAGCAGTGGCCTCCCGTAACGTCGTGCAGCCAGAGCAACAACTAGTTCCGTTTCATGCATTTTAACCGGCCGAGGGGTTTTCAGGCCTGGCGCAAAGGTATTCTTAGGCCCCCGGATTTTAGGGATCTCGGAAAGTTTTTTTGGGCCCTATTTGACGTGACTCTACATACTACGAATATCATTTACGTTTTGCATCTTTCATTTATTTATTTGGCTTGTTTCTTGAAATCATATCTACCGTTTTATGAGAGGCTTTCGTGGTTAGTCTCTAACATCAATGGCCTCTCGCCCAGTGCCTTCTGAAGCATTGTGACGACACTCAGATATCCTGCGCACAATTGGCTAATGTAGACCAACCGGTCTGGTCATGCTGCCAGTGGATTTCAAGAGGGCTGATCATGGTTGTATTGCGCTGTATACGACCATTGAGTTTCCTTTTTTAAACGGGCCTCTCAACAGTACCTACTCTGCCTTAAATCTGCATAACTGTGTTCTTGAAACAATACATCATTTTAAAGTCTGTTAACTATAAACTGAGCACTTTTGAGAGCCAATAGTACTGGTGATCTATACCTACAACTATATATTAAGTATGTCAGACACTAATTTACAAAATGGCAGCTAGCTAGCTTTTTAAACATAGTATCCTATATCTTCGAAACCATGTACACTATTCCAACTCAATTTGAATTTGTATGGTGGCAGTATCTCGTATATATATATATATCCCGTCAAATATGTCTACACAAAGTCTCTGTTGTCCAACATTTTGTAATATAGAATAACATGACAAATTCAAATTGCCATATCTTAGGCAAATACAGCATACTTCTACCAAATAGGGCAAACATGTAGCAATATGGGAGGCCATGAGAACTGATATTCTTTGAATGAGTCAGGCACATATTTTCCTAATGGCAGAAAAATATTTAGCTCAGTATTTTCTATCTACGAAACTACAAAACAAATTTCAATTTAACATTGTATGATGACAGTATTATTTATATTCATTAAAGATAGCTCCACATGGTGTGATAATAATATTGTGTAATATCTCGGGAAACAATTAACCGATATCTTTCGAATTTGTCGAAGAAGTTGTGTTGCGGAAAGGCATATTTATTCGTATCTTAAAAGTGTGCAAGACTCTTATTTCCAGAATGGTGGCTATGAAACATATCAACTTATTGTGCTATATTTACAAAACTATGTAGAATATTTTAATTTAACTTTATATATCGCATCTATGACAATCATTGAATGTGCTAATACATTACCTCATTGTCCTACATTTATCAAGATCGTCACATACAAATTGAGGTTTTATTCCATTTATTGAAAACCAATCAACCGATTTCTACCAAAATCTCACGCAAGTAGTGCAATAGTGCTACAGGAGGGTTTGTAAATTAACATTTGTTAGGTGCCTCAGGCATTATTAAGTAGCGTTTGTATAAATTATTTAAACTAAAATGTTATAGCAAGATGAAACATTTCGACAAAATTCATACAAATTTTGTAAGGTAACAGTATTTATTGTAGGCATCAATTATGCATTCAAATATCCTTTTTAGCCGGCCTTTTGTGCAAAATAGTGCCAGGTGGGTAAGGAAAATTTTGCTTTAATTTCCAGAACAATTCAACTGATTTCCACCCAATTTTGCACGCCTACAGAAGGCCATGTTAAGTTATATGGTTTAAACTCGTTGAAACATTTATTTTTAAAATGGTGACCATATAAATATTTTGATATGTTTGGCATATCTATTTAACATTTTAACCAATTTCAATCGAAATTTGTATGGTGACTGTATCTATTATAAACATATTTTATAGTAATTCTTTTTTTAGGCAATTTTATAAGATATCCACGTATAAGAAAATTAGTTTTTAATGCCATATGTCGGAGATCGGTCAAACTATTTCCACAAAATTTTAAACGCAATTAGCGATATGGTAGGCCATGTAAACTTGCGTGTTTTTGGTGGCTTAGAAACTAATTTTCAACATGACGGTCAAGTAAATATTTCAGGGTAGTGAACGCTAGTATTAAAAATATTAGACTGATTACACCCGAAGTTATTTCTCTGAATCGTACTCCCGTGATACAGTTGTTTGCAAGGTAGCTTAGTTTTACACGTTTTTCTAAATTTGATTCCCAGGTAAGTCACATGTGTATTTTAATTTTCTTGGTAAGGTTGCATATTTTTCTGGTTTTATCTCTCTATCTCTGTCAACGAGACGTCAACGCCTACCTACAATCTAAGCTTCTAAGAACTTTATTAATACTAATTTTCACATATGTAAGAGAATGTGGGCTCATTAGTTATCAGTAATTTCCCGTTATTTATTAGCCTACTTTTCGAAGGAAAGCAAGGCTAATGCAACCACCTGAATGTCTGCCCAAGAATGTATGTCCACCCTCTAATAACATTTAAACCAGTGAACCGAATTTTACCTTACTCGATACACTTAGGGGCTATAGTATTTAGGAAGAACATATGACTTTTAAAGTTTTTTACTATGATGGGAACTTATTTTCAAAATGGTGACAGTAATTATGATTAGGACACCTAAATATTGAGAACAATATAACCTATTTAAACCAAATATTGTATGTTGACGGCGCATGATATAATCATTGAATTTATAAGGCGATAATGTTTTTGGTCTTCGATTTTCGAAGAGAGAGAAAAATGCCAAATAAATCTTATCTAGAGTACTACTAAACCGATTCCTGTCAAACTTGGAATATCGTTAATTCTATTGTACGCCATGTTAAAACTAGAAATTTATATAGATAATGCACTCTTTTTTTAAAAAGGCGGGTATACAAATATTTTAGGGATAATTTGTTGTTTCTATGTCTACCATAGCGTAATACCAATTTCGACAAAACTTGGTATGCTGAAGGTAATTATTATGAATATCATTTGTGGCAATAAAAACAATCTTTTGTTTGCGATTTTGTAAGATAGCGCCACTTGAAATGNATTATTATGAATATCATTTGTGGCAATAAAAACAATCTTTTGTTTGCGATTTTGTAAGATAGCGCCACTTGAAATGGAAAGTTTTTATGTCATGTATCGGAAAAAAATCTACGGAGTTGTACCAAATTTGAAAATAAAGTAACACTGTGGTAGGTTATGTTAACTGGCATTTTTAAGTAGGTAAGGCTCTTATTTTTAAAATGGCGGCAATACAATCATTTTACCTTACTGTTCTATATCTAAGAATCCTGTAATAAATTTCAATTTGACTTCGTAATATAGCAGTATTTATAACAGCCATCAAGTGCGTCTGCCCAGACACTCCTTTCTTCACAATTCTAAAAAAAGTGTCACACAAATAAATAAAATTTCGTCATACCACGGAAAACAACAAACCGATTCCTGCCTAATTTGACCAACAAATAGTTCCATGGTAGGCAATGTTCTCGGGCGTTTTATGTGGGTCTGGCACTTATTTTCAAAATTAAGGCCATATAAATATTTTAATTTATTATAAAGAATGTGCCAATATATAACTGTTTCGTCCTCCGTTATTGAATATAACACCATTTGAGACAGGTATGTATTCTGCCGTATCTGGGAGCCCATCAATTGATTTCCATCGAATTTTACGAACAGACAGTGCTACAGTATGCCATGTAAACTTACATTATTTAAGTAGGTCAGAAATGTTTTCTTTTTTCAAAACGGCATAAATATAAATTGAAGAGATAAGTTTATCCTGTATATTGTACAATTTGAAAAAAATTCAACTAAAGTTTGTATGCTAACAGTATCTTTTAGAATTATCAGATATGCCTGGACAGAACATGGCTTTAAGCCTTTTTCTACAGTAGAGGTAAAGAGAAAATAAAGCTGCTATGCCATATTCCGGGAGCCATTCAACACATGTCTACCAAATTCTGAACACAAGTAGTGCAATGTGCTATGTGCTATGTGCACTTGTTTTAAAAATTATGTTTCTTGTAATATTTTAAGGTGGCAAACCGAGTGTTTCAAAACTTGAAACTGGTTGTAACCGAAGCTTATGGTCCTAATTATAACTCTGTAATGCATTTGGTTGCATGCCATTTTACGGTACGAGGTATTCTGGGTGTAAGTCCCGTTTAAAATACGTTTGTATTTGTAATTTTCTCACTAGTAATGCATTTGCTTTAGTTTGCGGCTGTCAAAGTGGTATTGACACAACTATAATATAACATTTTAATAAAAGCATCAAAATTATTGTTACCCTTGTAGAAGAGAGCAGGCTTATGATTTATATCTGAAACTTTTTGTTAATTATTGTAGTTAATGTTAACCCCACGTCGAGATTGGCGTTAGCTCCGTCATGCCGAAACGGCTTGAAACATTAATTCTGTTTCATGAAGTATTACGCGAAATTTCTAGAAACAATTTTTTACCAACCGTTAATTATTCCATGCGTAGCAAAAATATATATATAAATATTTTCTGGCAGAACACAAATTATAATTAAAACCTAAATCCCGTACCTGAATTTCCGGTGTATTATATGATTCCGTATGGCAGTACCGAAATGAAACACTTGTATATATGATTGCCAAACCAACATTATTCCCACAGTGGGAACTTACAAATAGCACTCTGTTCACCAGAACAAAAACATAAATGTTGGGCAGTTAGTGCCAGTTCTCGGGCTTGGGACCAGGCGTATCCATATGCCGGAATGGGCGTAAACCCACTTTGCTTCATCTGCAAGATTTAGCCACAAGAACGACACACGGTCATTGGTCAAAGGGTCATAATGGGCCACCTTCATTGAAATAATCAAGCCTGTATGATCGTCGAAAATAATTTTTTTGGTTACTTATAAGTTTAAGAATGCTCCACATTACTAACGCAGCTACTAAGTTATCAATCAAAATCGGTTCCAGTCATTGACATTAGACTTGTTGCAGATGTGTGATTTCGATTGACGTCTGCCCGCTTCTCGGCGGAGTAGTGCTTCGTGCTTCGTCTGCCGGCAAGGTAGTCTTCCTGCGCTCCCAGGCAATCACGACGTCCTGTCCACCTCCTTTGTAACAGGAAAGCTGTATATACTAATTATATCAGAAATTTCTTAAATACAGCTTGGTTGTATGTAAAATCCTCCTAAGTCTCGTGTGACGCCAACTCTTGGAATTTTAGTATGACTGGATTGACTTTGCATTCTATTAAATATAAAAAAAACTTTAGTCCATATAATTCTTTCGTATACAATGATTTTTTGGGGGAACCCTGTTTTTAGTTATCATGTTTTAATTTTATAATAATTTTACGTGTTGAAATGCGCTAATTTTTACTATTGTTGTTTGCTATATTGATTAATTTTACACATGACTTGATGATCCTTGTTTCTCCACGTTCATCACTATTCTGTGTGCTCTATTGTATGTATTGCATTTGCAAGTTTTGGGCATATGCAAATAAATGTTGCTGATGTCACCTTGAGTTACGTTCTCTTTAAACAACAGCACAATTCCAAAATAATATTTTCGTTTACCACTCTAGCAATAATATTTTGGGCGTTCACTGACACAATATGTCAACTTCAGAAATAAAACACTCAGACTTTATCTTTCTTTTGAAGTAAACAGGAATTATTTTTGCTAGACAAATTGACTGATTCTTATGTAAAAACTGGCACATGGACAAAACATAATAAATAGCAAATTTTAATGAATTTTACTTAAACCAAATAATGTTTACAGTCTTAACACTCTATTTCTAAAATGTTCCTGAGATCCACTTTAAGTTAATTTTCTTGTATGTCTGTCTGTCCTCCTAATAACCTGTTAGAACGTTTCTTCTAATTCTGTACACTTTGAATGCATAGTAGGTACACACGCCTTTTCAGGTCTTCACACAACTACTACACTTAATATAGGTCATGAATGGCTCAAAAATTTTTAAATATTAATACGACATATCTTAAAAATTATACTACATACGCATTCTAAACTTTCGATAGTTTAAGAGCAATATCTGACAAACCAAATTTATAATCTCAAAACGTGTTTTAAGTATTGTAATGGAACAAAAATATAAAATGTTATATTCATTACAAACANGTGACGCAAACTCTTGGAATTTTAGTATGACTGGATTGACTTTGCATTCTATTAAATATAAAAAAAACTTTAGTCCCTATAATTCTTTCGTATACAATGATTTTTTGGGGGAACCCTGTTTTTAGTTATCATGTTTTAATTTTATAATAATTTTACGTGTTGAAATGCGCTAATTTTTACTATTGTTGTTTGCTATATTGATTCNTGCGCTAATTTTTACTATTGTTGTTTGCTATATTGATTCATTTTACACATGACTTGATGATCCTTGTTTCTCCACGTTCATCACTATTCTGTGTGCTCTATTGTATGTATTGCATTTGCAAGTTTTGGGCATATGCAAATAAATGTTGCTGATGTCACCTTGAGTTACGTTCTCTTTAAACAACAGCACAATTCCAAAATAATATTTTCGTTTACCACTCTAGCAATAATATTTTGGGAGTTCACTGACACAATATGTCAACTTCAGAAATAAAACACTCAGACTTTATCTTTCTTTTGAAGTAAACAGGAATTATTTTTGGTAGACAAATTGACTGATTCTTATGTAAAAACTGGCACATGGACAAAACATAATAAATAGCAAATTTTAATGAATTTTACTTAAACAGTCTTAACACTCTATTTCTAAAATGTTCCTGAGATCCACTTTAAGTTAATTTTCTTGTATGTCTGTCTGTCCTCCTAATAACCTGTTAGAACGTTTCTTCTAATTCTGTACACTTTGAATGCATAGTAAGTACACACGCCTTTTCAGGTCTTCACACAACTACTACACTTAATATAGGTCATGAATGGCTCAAAACGTTTTAAATATTAATACGACATATCTTAAAAATCATACTACATACGCATTCTAAACTTTCGATAATTTAAGAGCAATATCTGACAAACAAAATTTATAATCTCAAAACGTGTTTTAAGTATTGTAATGGAACAAAAATATAAAATGTTATATTCATTACAAACATNAAATTTATAATCTCAAAACGTGTTTTAAGTATTGTAATGGAACAAAAATATAAAATGTTATATTCATTACAAACATACATTTACATTACATATAGTAGATATAAAAATATTTGAAGGTAGAATGTAATGTCTCTTAAACGATTATATAGATTTGAACAAAACTTGGTTTACTGGCGGTATCTATACCTTTATATCATACACCCTTAGGCGATGTTAAGGTCACTAAATTGTTTGTTTAATCTTTCTCATCCTGTCTGTATCCCTAGCCAAAGAGACATTAACCCACAGAAAAAAAGTAAATGAATAATTTCTTTTCTCAAATAGATTACTTTCCACAAGAGTCACGCATTTAATAACAATTCTGGATTGCTGTGTAAAACATTCGGAAACAAATATATGATTACTTATTGTTTTAGAAGTGGCGAAATATAAAGAGATATACCCATTTTATTGATCGCAGGATGGCAACATATGTGTTTTGATGGTAAATATTTGTCGGCGTGTTAGAGACTGCAATCATAGTTCTCATGAGATATCCTTGGTGGACAAATGTCGTACTACAAAGTATGTTAATACGCAAAAATTGTATGTTCAAATAAACACATTTCAATATAACCATAAAAAAAATTACTACACTCCTCACATGACAAGCTGTTATGAGAAAACATATTCTAAGACAGTTCGTGGACTGATTAGCACTCCGAGTGTAGGCAGCCACGTATCACAGCGGTATTCAGTAAGTTTGTGGTCTGGCTCCTCATGTGAAGGCCACATCATCAATGAACTTATCGTAATCGTAAATAACAATCGTGTTTGTACGTATAATTATTAAGCATAACCTTACTAGGCCGTATCATTTTTAGAATTATCTTCACGCATAACAAGAGACGGTTATGTAGATTCGCCATGTTGAATGTGAAAATAATCACGAGCGGCAACGTAAGCTGTGGATGGTACGTAAGTCAGTATTGAGCATATTGCCCATTGGAATACAGTCCATATAAGTGGTCGAAATCTTCAAGACATATGTAGAAATGTTTTATTATCGTCCTAAGAGCTTACAAGTGTCCTTTGTGCCAGGGCTACTTAAGAATATCCACATCACATCAATGAGGAAAGTCTAGAATTCAAATAGTAANAAGTGTCCTTTGTGCCAGGGCTACTTAAGAATATCCACATCACATCAATGAGGAAAGTCTAGAATTCAAATAGTAACAACCCTGTACGGTAACGTTATAAAATGAAAAATACTCATAAACAAAATGTGTAATGTCTAAGCTAATTTCTTACGTTTGTCACAAAGCATTTAAGATTCCATTGAAAGATGTTTGTATGTAAGGCACTAACAAGCAGCAAAGTTAAAATTTTCTCTAATTTATTTTTTTGTATTTGTCTTAGTACATACGCTTAAAGGCCTGTATGAAAAAATTTTATATCTTTATTGCTCTATATTATCTGAACATTTTATAACATTACAGCTTCTTCGTTTTCTAGATTTTTCTAATCATAACTACACATTGGGTAAAATATAGTTGTAAGACAGATATAAGATGATAAGAACCCTTAAATGAATACACTATGTTGAAATATCAGCACATTATTTAACTTTAAAGAGCGTCTTATTCTACGTCGCATACAACTCGTCAGTTCATTTTAATTTTTTATTTAACTGTGCCAGAACGTTGGTGCGATTAAAAGGTAATGTGCCGTATTTAGTGGGGAAACATAGGGTAAATAAAATCGGAACCTAAACATAACTTACAATCAATAAATCTCACCGGTTTGTAAATTTCTTATAATTTTATTATAAAAATTTATATAAATGATGACATATCCTTATCTTACTCATAACCTGTACTGTACATGGTTTACTTAATGTCATAGTTTTTATGTATCTTTTATCAGAATAATATAATTTGTTGAAAGCATTTTATTATATGTAATTAGTGCATGGTCCAAGAACACATAACCTATAAATTGAACTGAAGTGAAATCCCGCAGGACATTTTAGGTGAGATGGCTGTAGGAAAAGTGAACATTCATAATACCAATAACAATTTTTTTCGTCGGGATAAAAACCAGGCAAATGGCACGTGAATGGAGTTTCTGTTGTGGTTGTTGGTGTTGTGGTAGTTGGTGTTGTGGTAGTTGTTGGAGTTGTGGTAGTTGTTGGAGTTGTGGTAGTTGTTGGAGTTGTGGTAGTTGTTGGAGTTGTGGTAGTTGTTGG
>NQII01000386.1:0-156871 GCA_002778355.1 Clitarchus hookeri | reverse complement strand
TACCGGATTCCCGATATTCACGGTACACTCGTGAAATGGTCGTACGCGAACATCCAAATGTTATCGCTACCTCGGAGATGCTATGTCCCATCTCTCGTGCGCCGACTATAACACCACGTTCAAACTCACTTAGATCTGGATAACCTGTCATTGTAGCAGCAGTAATCGATCTAGCTGCCGACCGCATCGCGTTACTCTGATTGTTTCCATACCTCTGTAATTTGCATACGTGCGCCTATACCAGTTTTTTTTTTTTTTTGGCTCTTCAGTGTAGTATATTGAGTCTTTTCACTGTTCTCATGACAAGCCATAGGCAAAGGTTTTTGCATAACTTGACTGTACCAGAATGCCAAAAAAATTCTTAGGGTTGGCCAATTTTTATTACTGCAATAACACGACGTCCTTAGACTACCTCCTGATAAAATTTAGTCCTACTGAACCCTTCGGCCTAATAAAGAGATTATTACTAGACGGCTATCTTTCTAGCTTGTCCTTAAGGATCCTGGAAATCACAAGGAAAACAATTTTCTTCGTCCCTGAAAAAAACAGGGTAGGATATTGTTTGCATTTGAAATACGGTGGGATCCCATTATTCATTATTAATTGTGATCGGGGAATTTTAGGACTACAAGATTTTATGATTAACCAAAATCCGTTGTGTACTGCAGTTGCAAGTAGCAAAGTTAAATTTTTTTGTAATACAAAAAATTTTATGAGTATGTAAACTTGTGCGTGTTCTTGAGTTATAATTGGTGGTGAATAATCACACACCGGAAATAACTACAAATGCGGCAAATTATTCCATATGCACGATCTTTTAGTCTCTTATTATAATCTACTGCTGTAATTGTTTGAATAAACTTGTAATAACTGCTTCAATGTCTGAGTAATTTTTGGCGAGTGTAAATTGTATTTACTGTTGTTTCATTAACACTTATATAAGTTTTTCGACAAAGGCGACAGTGCAATGAAATTGTCTGTGGAACTCGATATATGGAAACACATTCTTTGGGATGGAAATAACACTATCAAACCGGAAAACTGTATATTTCTTGTACTCTGCTTAAGCAATGCAATTTAAATTTACAGTTGATATTGAATTTACGATTATGAATTTTCCTCCCTTATTCTCGTTCGGATTAACAGAATTTTTGGATTAGCAAGGCCGTTTTTAGCTGGAGTTCACTATATTATATAGAAGTGGTTATTAGCAGGAAGAACCGCAGGTCCATCGTATGAGGCAGATCATTTATGCTTTAAAAATACTAGGTCGTGACTCTCATAGATCGAACGACAAATAAGACAATACTTAATCTTCAGGATCAAAATTAATCCATATGCTGCCCGAAAGGAAAATACATTTTTCGAAGCGATAGTAAAAACATGAAGTATGTATTACGTAACTTTGTTTACTAACAGAGTTTTTAAAAATTGTGTGTGTGTAATTCCGAACTTTATTTATCATAATTTTATGCAATAAAGTAAAACAGTAGGTTGATTTCGTATTATAACATTTGTTGTCTAACTCAAATAAAACAAGGCCATACATACATTGAACTGCAAAAAAATAATGGATGTGCACTTAATATCACATATTTTTTCATATTTATACGCATTAAGGAATTGTCTTATGTTTCCTTAAAGTTAAGATATGTAACATACAAATAACTTTATAAAACGCACTAAAATGTCACAACTTCTCATGGCTGAAAGTATATCTAGTAATAGATATACCTTTTATGAAGTTATCTTTCCAGTTAGGAACCAGTAAGCATGTATTTGGCAGTAATTCACAATAAAAAGTTAAAATTAATTATTAATTCCTTTTGCAACTATTTATTTCTCTATTATCTTAACTAGTCTAACTACCCAACTATTCCTGACCAAACTTTTATACATTATATAATAGTTATTTGAAATTTAAAGATTCTTTTAGTGATAAAAAAGGATATTTTTATGTTTCAATAGTAAATATGTGCAGAGACTAAATGCATCATTCTATAAAAAGGATGACTAAACATGTTATATGTCAGACCCCACATCACAGAAGGCATAGAATAACACAAATTGTGCGTATTTAAGTTTGCCTATATTTTTTGGGTGTAAAATACGACATATTAAATAATGCGTGGCTCTAAATTTGAAGTCTATCACTCTCGTAAAATGAAAGTTTGCATGGTACCTTATCTGCTGCTTTTAAATTAATCGATCTATACGAAAGAAACGTTTTTTACTCAGAAAATTTCACCAACATCAATTACAGTATATTGCTATAGAGAATACTTTATTGCTACACAAAATATTTTCTTATAATATTAATATTTAATAGACGCCTGTCTCGTGCAACAACGAAACATTTTGCCACTTCCTATAGTCTTGGAGTGTTCTTATCGTTTATTTTTACGAACGGCGAAGTTTATTCCATAAAGTTTATGAAGTCACCAGTCATATCCTGTACATTTATACATGTCACCAACTAATGTAATGTCCTGTACATATATGTATATACGTCACCCGTTATGTCCTGCGCACATGCACATGTTCCAGTTAATTCCGGTGCATGTATACATGTCACCAACTAATGTAATGTCCTGTACAAATATGTATATACGTCACCCGTTATGCCCTGCGCACGTACACATGTTCCAGTTAATTCCGGTGCACGTATACATGTCACCAACTAATGTAATGTCCTGTACATATATGTATATACGTCACCCGTTATGTCCTGCGCACGTACACATGTTCCAGTTAATTCCGGTGCACGTATACATGTCACCAACTAATGTAATGTCCTGTACATATATGTATATACGTCACCCGTTATGTCCTGCGCACGTACACATGTTCCAGTTAATTCCGGTGCACGTATACATGTCACCAACTAATGTAATGTCCTGTACATATATGTATATACGTCACCCGTTATGTCCTGCGCACGTACACATGTTCCAGTTAATTCCGGTGCACGTATACATGTCACCAACTAATGTAATGTCCTGTACATATATGTATATACGTCACCCGTTATGTCCTGCGCACGTACACATGTTCCAGTTAATTCCGGTGCACGTATACATGTCACCAACTAATGTAATGTCCTGTACATATATGTATATACGTCACCCGTTATGTCCTGCGCACGTACACATGTTCCAGTTAATTCCGGTGCACGTATACATGTCACCAACTAATGTAATGTCCTGTACATATATGTATATACGTCACCCGTTATGTCCTGCGCACGTACACATGTTCCAGTTAATTCCGGTGCACGTATACATGTCACCAACTAATGTAATGTCCTGTACATATATGTATATACGTCACCCGTTATGTCCTGCGCACGTACACATGTTCCAGTTAATTCCGGTGCACGTATATATGTCACCACTCACGCCTGTACAAGTATACACGTCACCAGTCACGTCCTGTATACGTATACATGTCAAGAGTCATATGCTGTACCTTTATACATTTCACCAGTCATGTTCTGTACACACACACTTGCCTGGAAATAGCAGATTCTCTCTAACATNTCCTGTATACGTATACATGTCAAGAGTCATATGCTGTACCTTTATACATTTCACCAGTCATGTTCTGTACACACACACTTGCCTGGAAATAGCAGATTCTCTCTAACATCGTCTCCACCGATGTATATGCTGTTCACGGTTAGCTCTAACGCCTTTAAACCAATTTTTGAAAATGGTCAGTGGCGCTAACTTCTTAAATTTCAAAGGGCACATCAACTGGCACACGTCTTGTAAGGTTGGCAAATACATACTTAAAGTTCTTAACCGTGATTTTTTTGTAAGTTTGTAAATACTGAAACAGTAGTTCTTTTCAATTGGGTTTTTTTGAATATAAGTGTAAGAATCAGCAAATTTGCAAAACAATAACGTTCCTAATAATTTTACAGTTTTATTTGACCGTCGCAAGAATGACGTGATAAGGTCAATGTCAACGTAAAATTTACATGGTGGAATTAATACATGACCTGCATACAAGTAAAGCTTAAGCAGGGATTTCAAAAGTGCTCAGTTAGCGGTGAACAGACTATACCGCATATAACGGAGATAGGCATACGCTCACCGAACTACTTGCTGCCTTCTTTGTGACATTAAGCTTATATCAAATTAATATTTAAAATTATACGACGTGCTGGCAATTATTTTACACCGAACTTAACGAGGACAAATTAACTGTTGAGAAGAAAAAAACAGCTATCATCCCACAAAGATTAGAACCTTACAAAAACTTAGGCTTTCTTTAAACTTTGCTGTATTATATCGCTATAATATTGTTAGAAATGTGATATCAGATACAAGGGACAAAATGCAACAAAGGCAAAAGAGTAGACATATGTAACTTTGTTTAAAGTATGGCAATAATCATAGTTTCAATTCAATATTTATTTAGAGTTCGTAAATGTATTTTTGGAATCATTAAATTGATTATGAGAATTTTTCTTAGAGAGTGATGACTGATTAGCAGCGCAGCTTATGTTTTCTGCAAATTTATAAATACTAGGTTTTATTTCAGTTGTTATGTGAATTTGATTAAAGTTAAAATGAAAATTTAATTTGTAGAAATGCGATACTTTATTATTTCAAGTTCGAAAATGAACTAAGAAATTTTTTTTTTTAAAACAAATGTGGTCTAACCCGAAACATTAGTTAATTGATAACTTCTTCCACCAAAATAATCACCAGTGATTTACAACTCATTTCGCTGTTATTGTTGAGTTTTTCAGCGCGAAGGCGTATTGCGGAGGGCTTGTGAAATACAGTATTTCCCGACGACTAGTATTTTATTACTAGCTCCAATCACTCATGTTTCGATCACAAAATGCAAATGTAAGTTACATTACATTACGAATATCTACCTTGTAGCAGTGACAATATTTATCTAAGTTTATTTAGGTTTATGTGATTTGCGAGGAAGAAAGACGCTGAATTGTCAGTAAAAGTACATTGGATCGAGCGTATTAACTAATTTCACTTCTTCTCAAAAATTTTCAATGTTCTCTAATGTGCATGATTTTCTGGTTTCAACAAATGGCGTCAGAATTGCTTTTTTTTTCTAGTTCAAGCCACTTTGTGTCTGGTATTTTCGAAAATAGAATGTACTATCTGTGAGTTTCCTGCAATACTTTCATGAAGCGCTTCTATGATCTTACTACAGCGCGTTATTCAGAAAAGCAGTAATGCGTGTGGCGAAATAAGAGGAACTATTTTGTGAGTGTAAATCTCCTTGTAACTCACATTGTTCACTATATCTGTGGGGTAGACGCGATACGCTCTCTGAACCAGAGATTTTAATTTTATTCGAAGTGTAATGGCAGCTGTCTAAATATATAATTCCAGCAATTAAGTCAAAGTTTTTCCGATTCCTCTAGTGTCTGCCAAATCGAAAAAAAAAAAACAGAAAAGTGCGTAGTACTATCTGAACTTGTAATAATGCATTTAATAACAGCCCCTAGGAATATACGCAACTGCCTCAAGGTTGGTACACACTAACGAAGATGGGGTGTGTGGGACTGATAAAAATATAAAGTCCGTGGGACATCTTGAACGTTAAAGGCAACACATGGAACACACACCTTTATTGGGTGTTTAACCAACCTGAACGCCTCACATGCAGCAATTATGGCATGTAACACGTCGTACAAATGCCGGATGTCTGTCTGAGGTATGGTATCTCAAGCTTGTTGTGATTCTTGGCGTATCTGGGCAATTGTCGTTGTTGGGGCTGGGCTGGATGTCTGGACCCATCCCATCATGCTGCTCACATTATAAATAATGTTGAGGTCTGGAGAGCTGGCGGGCCAGGGTAGTACGCGTAANCCCATCATGCTGCTCACATTATAAATAATGTTGAGGTCTGGAGAGCTGGCGGGCCAGGGTAGTACGCGTAAGCCGTGTAGAGCACGCGCGTTATCGTGCTGGCAGTAATGTTTCTGCAGTGTGTCGACATATGACCGGAAGGCAGGACTGACAACGTCACGTTGTGATGCTCTCGTCATTATCCCAGAATAAATGGAGAGGCGATTGGGATGTGTAGCTTGTGGCCCCGATGCCATAATCCCAGGTGTGAGTGTGGTATGGAAAATGGGAATACGGGATATATTGTTCCACTCACCCACACATCTACGAACGTAAACACGGCCATAACTTTGTTCAAGTCAGAAACGAATGTCATCACCAAACACAACTACTGTCCACTCGCCTCTTCGACACTCTCTTTCACGACACCACCGCTGATGTGCACGGCGATGAGCAGGTGTCAGGGTTACCCGTGACAGAGCAACACGAGAACGTCAACCTCCCTCCAACAATCGAGTGTTTANAGTTAATTCCGGTGCACGTATACATGTCACCAACTAATGCAATGTCCTGTACATATATGTATATACGTCACCCGTTATGTCCTGAGCACGTACACATGTCTCCAGTTAATTCCGGTGCATTTATACATGTCACCAACTAATGTAATGTCCTTGTACATATATGTATATACGTCACCCGTTATGTCCTGCGCACGTACACATGTCTCCAGTTAATTCCGGTGCACGCATACATGTCACCACTCACGCCTGTACATGTATACACGTCACCAGTCACGTCCTGTATATGTATACATGTCAAGAGTCATATCCTGTACATGTATTCATTTCACCAGTCATGTTCTGTACACATATACTTGNACTTGCCTGGAAATAGCAGATTCTCTCTAACATCGTCTCCACCGATGTATATGCTGTTCACGGTAAGCTCTAACGCATTTAAACCAATTTTTGAAAATGGTCAGTGGCACTACCTGCTTAAATTTAAAAGGGCACCTCAACTGGCACACGCCTTGTAAGGTTGGCAAATACATACTTAAAGTTCTTAACGTTGATTTTTTTGTAAGTTTGTAAATACTGAAACAGTAGTTCTTTTCAATTGGGTTTTTTTGAATATAAGTGTAAGAATCAGCAAATTTGCAAAACAATAACTTTCCTAATAATTTTACAGTTTTATTTGACCGTCGCAAGAATGACGTGATAAGGTCAATGTTAACGTAAAATATACATGGTGGAATTAATGCATGACGTGCATACAAGTAATGATTAAGCAGGGATTTCAAAAGTGTTCAGTTAGGGGTGAACAGACTATACCGTATATAACGGAGATAGGCATACGCTCACCGAACTACTTGCTGCCTTCTTTGTGACATTAAGCTTATATCAAATTAATATTTAAAATTATATGACGTGCTGGCAATTATTTTACACCGAACTTAACGAGGACAAATTAACTGTTGAGAAAAAANATGACGTGCTGGCAATTATTTTACCCCGAACTTAACGAGGACAAATTAACTGTTGAGAAAAAAAAAACAGCTATCATCCCACAAAGATTAGAACCTTACAAAAACTTAGGTTTTCTTTAAACTTTGCTGTATTATATCGCTATAATATTGTTAGAAATGTGATATCAGATACAAGGGACTAAATGCAACAAAGGCAAAAGAGTAGACATATGTAACTTTGTTTAAAGTATGGCAATAATCATAGTTTCAATTCAATTTTTATTTAGAGTTCGTAAATGTATTTTTGGAATCATTAAATTGATTATTAGAATTTTTCTTAGAGAGTGATGACTGATTAGCAGCGCTGCTTATGTTTTCTGCAAATTAATAAATACTAGGTTTTATTTCAGTTGTTATGTGAATTTGATTAAAGTTAAAATGAAAATTTAATTAGTAGAAATGAGATACTTTATTATTTCAAGTTCAAAATTGAACTAAGATTTTTTTTTTTTTAAAGCAAATGTGGTCTAACCCGAAACATTAGTTAATTGATAACTTCTTCCACCAAAATAATCACCAATGATTTACAACTCATTTCGCTGTTATTGTTGAGTTTTTCAGCGCGAAGGCGTATTGCGGAGGGCTTGTGAAATACAGTATTTCCCGACGACTAGTATTTTATTACTAGCTCCAATCACTCATGTTTCGATCACAAAATGCAAATGTAAGTTACATTACAGTACGAATATCTACCTTGTAGCAGTGACAATATTTATCTAAGTTTATTTAGGTTTATGTGATTTGCGATGAAGAAAGACGCCAAATTGTTAGGAAAAGTGCATTGGATCGAGCGTATTAAATAGTTCACTTCTTCTCGAGAATTTTCAATGTACTCTTATGTGCATCGTTTTCTGGTTTGAATTTATGGCATTAGAATAGATTTTTATTTTCTTGGTCAAGCCACTTTATGTTTTGGTATTTTTGGAAATCGAATGTATTATCTGTGAGTTTCCTGCAACAGATACACCAAGCGCTTGTATGATCTTACTACAGCGCGTTATTCAGAAAAGCAGCAATGCGTGTGGCGAAATAAGAGGAACTATTATGTTCGTGTAAATCTCCTTGTAACTCACATTGTTCACTATATCTGTGGGTTAGACGCGATACGCGCTCTGAACCAGTGATTTTAATTTTATTCTAAGTGTAATGACAGCTGTGTAAATATATAATTCCAGCATTTAGTCAAAGTTTTTCCGATTCCTCTAGTGTCTGCCAAATCAAAAAAAAAAAAAAAACAGAAAAGTGCGTAGTACTATCTGAACTTGTAATAATGCATTTAATAACAGCCCCTAGGAATATACGCAACTGCCTCAAGGTTGGTACACACTAACGAAGAGGGGGTGTGTGGGACTGATAAAAATATAAAGTCCGTGGGACATCCTGAACGTTAAAGGCAACACATGGAACACACACCTTCATTAGGTGTTTAACCAACCTGAATGTCTCACATGCAGCAATTATGGCATGTAACACGTCGTACAAATGCCGGATGTCTGTCTGAGGTATGGTATCTCAAGCTCGTTGTGATTATTGGCGTATCTGGGCAATTGTCGTTGTTGGGGCTGGGCTGGATGTCTGGCGCCATCCCATCATGCTGCTCACATTATAAATAATGTTGAGGTCTGGAGAGCTGGCGGGCCAGGGTAGTACGCGTAAGCCGTTTAGAGCACGCGCGTTATCGTGCTGGCAGTAAAGTTTCTGCAGTGTGTCGATATATGACCGGAAGGCAGGACTGACAACGTCACGTTGTGACGCTCTCGTCATTATCCCAGAATAAATGGAGAGGCGATTGGGATGTGTAGCTTGTGGCCCCCATGCCATAATCCCAGGTGTGAGTGTGGTATGGAAAATGGGAACACGGGATATATTGTTCCACTCACCCACACATCTACGAACGTAAACACGGCCATAACTTTGTTCAAGTCAGAAACGAATGTCATCACCAAACACAACTACTGTCCACTCGCCTCTTCAACACTCTCTTTCACGACACCACCGCTGATGTGCACGGTGATGAGCAGGTGTCAGGGTTACCCGTGACAGAGCAACACGAGAACGTCAACCTCCCTCCAACAATCGAGTGTTTATTGTTCCTCCTGACTGATGCTCGCCTTTCGTCTTCCAGGCATTAAAGAGACACTATGTGTTACATACCCAATAGAATCGCACAGCCAACTATACTCGTCGCGTTTACAGACGACATATGATAATACACTTGGTCTAAGTCTGCAGCCGGGTGCAGGCGAATGGTGGCCTTCCACTTACGATCAGAGTGTCCTCTACATACGGTACAGCTGATGTTGGAGGTTTTTTACTAAGTGGTGCTTTCATGTATGCTCACCAGTGTATTTTCCAAACAAAACAACAACAAAAATAGTAACAAAATATTATGGACGTAAATAAAAGAAGGTAAGTTAAAGGAATGTTTAAACCATTCGTCGAAAATTAAGCAAAATATTACAATTGGTGTATAAATCAACTTAAAAATAACGAATAAATTAAAGAAAAATTGGCAGCAGAAAAAAGAGCCTCAGTCATGGAGCATATTATTGAAAATTTCTCAGAACGTCTACAGGAATACACATCAACACAACTTCTCAACTAAATTCTATAGGTCATAAATTGTAGCAAGTAAGTTCGCAAGTGTTACGGGAATTTAAGAAATATGTTGCCGAAAGTTGAACCGGTAACTTCACTGTCAGAAGTAGCTTCGTATTTTACACCATGATAATTATAAACAGCATTGGCCTGTGGTACGCCGCACTTTACTATGCGAATTCCTGGAATACTATTGTTTCCCTCAAACATGTAAACCAAAGCGAAGATCNAGAAAAATTGGCAGCAGAAAAAAGAGCCTCAGTCATGGAGCATATTATTGAAAATTTCTCAGAACGTCTACAGGAAAACACATCAACACAACTTCTCAACTATATTCTATAGGTCATAAATTGTAGCAAGTAAGTTCGCAAGTGTTACGGGAATTTAAGAAATATGTTGCCGAAAGTTGAACCGGTAACTTTACTGTCAGAAGTAGCTTCGTATTTTACACCATGATAATTATAAACAGCATTGGCCTGCNTAGCTTCGTATTTTACACCATGATAATTATAAACAGCATTGGCCTGCGGTACGCCGCACTTTACTATGCGAATTCCTGGAATACTATTGTTTCCCTCAAACATGTAAACCAAAGCGAAGATCATTCAGACAAAAAAATTTCTGAATTTGGGGAGCTGTAAGTATTTGTAAAGAAAAATTTTTTTACAGAATATTTTATTGGGAACTTTTTGTATGACGCAGGTTCGTGATATAAAGCGAATAATTCACAATCCTTAAGAATGTAAATACGCACACCTATCCGGATAGTTACTTTGTCGAATAATTAATGTCTACTTGGTAGAAGTTACTATGAAAATATGAAAATGGCTTCACATCAGAAACGTTTGAAATTCCCATCCCAATTTTAAATATTAGGGGTAGGGTGAAGGGGCCTATCTTTGTAAAGATGCTTGATTGTTTCCTGAATTTTTTCGAATAAGGTAACAATTTGTATCTTGTAATATTTAAAATGTTTCCAGCCGGCTTTTATTCAGTCTTGAATTGTTTTAACGTAGAAATTTGACGTGTTTGGTAATGTTCATTTTAAAAGAAGAATATATTGTTTTACTTCACACGCATTTTCATTTTCTCCAAAAATCTGCAATAATAATTTTATAAAAATGCTATAAATATTCTATTTGTAATTATGTGAGTTTCTGTACTAAAGCTGAGAATTTACTTCATTGTAATTTATTGAATTTCTTCAAGTGAGTTAGGTTTTTTATGTGTAAATAAAAAAAATTATGATTTTATATGCCTTTATTTAAAACAAGTGGCATCATCCTATTAGTTGAAAAAATATTTCAGCAAAACGAAATAATAAATCTTATGCATTTTGTTGTTGGTATTAAGTTCTTGACTTTGCTGCTACGCAAGAGATAAAATTCAATGAATCTCTATGATTTCTGAAGTTAAAGTAGCTTACAGGTGTGCCTGTAAACACTCGTAAAATATTGGTCTGAGGTCGCTCTCCTTGATATACATTAATTTAATCTGGATGAGGTGATTATTTTATCTGTTTTCTTCACATCGAAGGTATAAACTTTATTTTCTATGCGAAAATTATTTTATATCAATAACACAAATATGCATTTGATTAAATGTGTATGTCAATCCTATATAGCTGTGTAGTTGTGAACCATAAAAACCTCCACTCTATTCTACAAAAATCTTGGCTCGAAATAAAAAAACTGCGAATACTAAAATCTGACAAAATTTATGAATTTTAATAAAAAGTCCATGTAAATAATATACATACAGATCATATAAATAAATAATGAAATAATCAAATATTGTTTTATATTAGATTTTAACTAATCCATTGCTAATATAATGAAAACAGAAAAATCAGTTTTAAATATTTAATATCCGACATTTCGTGCTCCAATTTTTAAACCAGTTGGTTTGAAAAATTTTTTATTAGCTATATTTAAGAGATTTCTTCCACTCACTTGCATCAATTATATAGGAACATTTTCCCATTTGAGGAAGGACTATTCAATTGCTGGAATGAACGATGATGTATAGCTATGGACCATAACATTTAGGGAAGGAGTGATTAAAATTGGACGTAAAGCCAAATATATACAATAATGCCTTATGTGCAAATCAGTTAAATGTCAATTATTTTGTGACTTCTCTCCACGTTTCTAACAAGAGTAAAGACAAAAGTTCAATTTCAATTTCTTAATTTGTTTAAAAAGTAATCCCCTTAATTTTTTTAATCACCAAATTAAATTGAAGATACTTTTTTTTTCATTTTCAAAAACTACTTGTTATAAACATTTTATGGCATTTACGGAATATTGTCATAATACTTTCGAGAAAGAAATTTTGGGTGACAAAAACAACATGTATGTCAATAAAAAACAATATGCATGTCAAATTTCAGTCAAAGAGCCAAATTACAATTTTCAAGGTAAATAAAATTCATTTCTAAGGCGTCCAATGTGACAACAATTTATTTAATCCGAATCTTATCCTATGAATATACCCCATTACTATTCTAATTATACTGGCTTTCACTCGCTACTATTGTTAAAGTTTTCCGTATTTTTTCGTTCGGTTATGCACAAGAGCTTTAGCAAATGCAGTGAAAACCGCTATTGTTCGCAATGTCGCTATGTTACTAAAACGAAGCGGGGAATGTTTGGGAACAACATTGTTTGAAATACAGTAAAGGTATCGTACAAGAAACGAATTAAGCACGTTAATAAAAAAACGCAGATTGTTTAACATCACATTTAAAAAGTGGTTAATTAGTAAATGGACACTATGGAAACTAGCCCAACCTAAAGGCGTGCGCTGATGAGAAAACAAACCAGCACTACTTGCTGTTGTCTGATAACTTATTTCACTTATCCAATTTGATTAATGCAGATGTGAAAAGTCACATATGAAATGTAGGCAAATATTTTCAGAATTACATGCATAAATTTAATTCCATTACAAACTTACCAATAGAACAATACCAAGGAGAAACATTCTAATAACGTGCACGGTTAGATCACTACATTCACATAAAAAAATATTTCGCTACATTATATAGATATTGCTATCAGAAATGACAAATCATAATTTTCCAACGCGTTGAATTGAAAACAACTGTTCCACTTGAAACTGTTGCGTAATTGCACGTGCAGGCTTGGACAAACGTATCAAGAAATGCTGTCAGTGTCAACATAGAATAAATTGTTTGTACGTGAGACAATAAATCAAGATTAACACTTTTAATGGACTTGATAGTACTGATAAACTTGTTATGGCTAATCAAATAACTAAAATTAATACTACTTATACTGCATAGTCAATTTTATTTTATTACCAGCTGACCAGAAAGACATTGCCCTGTCAATTTATACACAAATAGATATAGATAGAAGATAGATAGATATATATATATATTATTTTAATTAGGATTTAATGTTTGGACCAGGTTGCATAGCACCCATATTTTAATATTACAAAAATTTACAAAAATTAAGTAATGCGTTCATTGTAACGCTTGGAGATGAACGATAGATTTGTCTTTCCGTTCGGAGAGAAAATGAATAGCGCCTATGGTTAACATACTCTCGAGCACGCCACGTACAACTGCCCTTGGGAAAAACATGGCAATTCAAGGTTTATTCCACACACTTCCAACGATTGGCCTTGCGATTTATTAATTGACATTGCGAATGCAAGACGAACAGGAAACTGGACATGCTTAAATTGAAACGGTAAATCGGTTGGAATTAGTGGTATTGTTGGAATCAGAACATCCTAGCCTTTGAACTTTCCTATCACTATCGTTGCTTCAATCACGTTGTTCATAAGCTTCTTAACAGCGAGTCTTGTTCCATTACATAGTTTCGGTTGGTTCAGATTGCGTAACATGATTATCACCGTGCTGACCTTGAGCTGTAAATTGTGTGGCGGCATTCATTGCAAATCATATGAATTCAGAAATTCAATTGGATAATTGACGACTTCATCTGGATCGGTAATTGAATCGATCGACTTAATTGAATGCATTTGGCCAGCGAATTGACTTTGAATTTTTTTGTTCAAATCGTCTACGTCCTTATTTTTCGCCGCCAAAATAACTCGTTCGCTCAACCAAACATAGTTTTTTGTAATTTGCACCAATATTCGGGACCAATTTCGTGATCAATTGTTATTTCGACTTTGTGAATTGACAAAAATTAGGTTGAAACAAAATGAGGCCAGTGGAAGCGTCAATCGGAATTTTTCCGTTGCCAATGTCTAATAATTTTGTGGAAAACACTTCCGCCGATTCGTTATTTTGTAACGTGACTCGCATATTCGTTGTTAACTTGAGAGTTTTCATGTATCTCCAACAATTCTATGACCTCAAGTAAGCGTTTATTTCATCAGCAGCTGTTGATCTTGGAATGACTGGCAGCGTTTGTCGAAAATCGCCCTCCAGCAGAATCATTGTACCTCCAAAGAGGTTCTGATTACTACGCAAATCTTTCAACTTTCGATCGAGTGCCTCCAATGCTCGTTTGTGCACCATCGTACATTCATCCCAAATGATTATTTTGCTATTCTGTAATACTTTCGCCATTGCTGAATTTTTGGCAATGTTGCACGTCAGTTCATCGATCGTTTGCAAATTCAGTGGCAGTTTGAGCACTGAATGGGCTGTTTGTCCTCCTTCTAACAATGTGGCAGCGATCCCAGATGATGCTACGACCAGAGCTATTTGACCTTGTGCGCGAATCAAATCTAAAATCAATGAAATTAGTAACGTTTGGCCAGCTCCGCCAGATGCATCGAGGAAAAATATTCCTCCGTAGCCGTCGTTGATTGCTATCATCAATGTATCGTACGCAGTTTTCTGGTGCTGATTCAAAAGTGGGACCTTTGTTCGTACTGATTGACTCAGATCATCTCGATCGTATTTCCGTTGTCGTTCAAATTCTCAATTGAATGCATAGTACATGCGGCGATTCGGCGCTGGCATTCCTAATGCATGCAACATATTGTCGGACATCATCAGGCACAAATCCTCTATTAAAATCAACACCTCGTTTGGATATCCGCGTTAAAGTCAAGTTGAGGATTCGCTGTTGTTGTGCGCACTAGATGCAAAATGTCTTCAGCCATATTGTCTTTGTATTTGTTCCATAAATGAAGTGGGTTAGATGGAAAACACGCTGAAATGATGATGGCAAAAGTGATCTAATTTTATACGCAGTAGACGAAATAACAGCATCAGCAAGTGTATGAACCCAATGAATGTCATCTTCGAGCAAATATAAACACTATCACGCTTCTCGATATGTTGCGCACAACTCACCATTGACAGTTCGTAGAAATTCAATTGAAATTTGTTCTCGAACATTAACCAATAACAAACGCAGGTAAAAACATTCGTCATTGCTGGGATGAAATGTGTAAATGCGCCCCAATGCATCGGTTGAATATACATTCATGTATCCAGGAACAGGGTTTCCCTGTTTCCGACGTTGGAATTTTTTTTGATGATGCGTTCCATGTAAAATATTTTGGCATCTCTGAGTAAAGCAGTGTTCTCGCAAACGGATCAGTTGTGCATGTAGCGAAGAAACCTGTCAGCGTTGTCGCTGGAGGTCGTTCAACTCTCTGCACTGCGTTTGCTACCGCGAAATAAACTCGTTGTCCATTCTCCAGGTGCACATATAAATGGACCACAGTGAAATGACGCACGTGTATGGCGAATGAAAAGATTCTCCAAATCTCCCTATTGCTACTGACATATCTTCCTATTTGATATTGCGAAACTTCATCGTTGGCATCTGGAGCTGCAATACCAAATACAGCCATGTCGCTTCCTTTCGTGACGTATTTGCCAACATATTTGATGGACTTGATAGAATTTCAGTACTTAACGTTGCAATGCGCTTTGAATGTTTTGGAAAGCAGCGGCGAATATGGAACAATCCAGCTGTTGTCGACTACAACGACTTTATTCTTGACTTTCAACGTTATCGTTCTGCCGTTATCCTCTGCAGAGCGACGACGATACGGGGGGTAACCGTCATTACCTGTGATTGTGTCAGGCAACAAAGCACGCGAATAACGTTTGGAGCATTTGTTTTCGATCAAACACGGTGATTCCCGGTTGTGATTGCCACATAGTCCATGAATCATATTCGTCGTCACAACTTCATACAACTCTGGATCTGTTTCCGGATTAGGAATTTCTGCTCAAATGATGGCGTAAATTTAATCCGGTCTTATTTACTCGACCATCCACAGGAGAATATGCGCATGAGGCAGTCCTCTTTTCTGCCACTCCAAAGAGTACATCCAATATCGCACGTCTCCGAAGACATGATCCTTCACAATGAAGTCATTGAGCTCATTTAGTTTCTGCTTGAATACTCGTGCTGTAATGTCGTGACGATCGCTGGATGATTGACCGGGTAGTAAAAATTGTGTGATTTCGATCCATTTTGGGTTGCATGTAAAAGTGATGAATAAGTCTGGTCGACCATATTGGCGCACGCAGGCCATCGCATCATGCGTGTATTCGTGCATGTGCCTCGTACTTCCAATATACGTCGCTGGCAAAATGGTTTTTTCGGACAACATTGTTTGCATTTCCATCTACATTCACGGCATCATGCAGATGGATGTATTCTTCCGAACGCAATTTTTGCTGATTTAAACGTATATATGTCAGACGTTCCGTCTCGATTTTGACATACATATCAACGACGAACTAATGAAACAGTCTGCGGCATTTCAATATGTGATTGTCCTCGTTTCGACGAATTAACAAACGGAAGGCATAAAAATTCATCGAGCTGACCTTTTTATTTGTTTCTTGACCTGTTAATGGATTAATCATCTTGATCAAANAAAATTCATCGAGCTGACCTTTTTATTTGTTTCTTGACCTGTTAATGGATTAATCATCTTGATCAAAAAATGATATCCATCTTCTCCTTGGCATAATATCAGCAGGTATTGTAATACATTATGCGAAATATGGGTTTCGTTGACACGCTGAAGGTTATTACCATCACGCCGTCGAATCCCAATATCACGAGACTCCAAATTCTCGCCAACAAACACAATGGCCACTTCATTCAACGTCGGTGCATTGAAGACTATTGGTCTTTTGTCTACTTTGATCACTATTTTGTGATCATCTGAAGGCAACATTTCTAGCGCAGTTTTAAACAATTTAACTAATTCATTGTGTTCATATAAGAGTTGCTTCAGTTGTGCAATAATCTCTCGCTTTACCACACGATTGATGGCACAATGCTGATTGATTTCAACATCAGAATTTCCAAGGAAATAAACCTGAATAAATTTGTGATCAACAATTCTCCTGCACAATGGTGAATTTGTCCTTGAATCTGTAAAATGAAAACAAATTCTTNAATAAATTTGTGATCAACAATTCTCCTGCACAATGGTGAATTTGTCCTTGAATCTGTAAAATGAAAACAAATTCTTTATTATTCTTTATTGAAACGTTGTGAATTGTTTTTTTTTGTGTATATGTATTTTTTAAAGTCGAAAACGAATTTACCTTAAAAGTTGGGCTGAAAACATACCTTAAAAGTTGGGCTGAAATCTCGATCCTCAGTTATATTCGCTCCAAATGATGTCATTTGGAAGATACTGTTGTATTTTTGTATATTCTGCAAAAAAAATTTCGATTGAGTTTTTTGCCAGAAAGCAATGATGCTTGTGGCTCTGGTGGCAGTATCAATTGTGGTAGTTTGACCTTTCCGCTCGCACAAAATAATCCTGGCGGTTCATTTCGAAACCTTTAAGCATTGCAATGTTGACAAACCGTACTCATGGTTCCGAAGTCGCCGATACATCCGTGGCGTAATCGATTGTTGGATCGTATCAGAACTCCAAACGTTCATATCGAAATGTTACGTTTGGCCATCTGTTTTGTCAACGATCCAAATTATTTTTTACGTTTTCTCCAACTGAGCGAATCGAACTCGACTGTCTCCGTTGTTCCGGAGTCATAATTGATCGCGCTTGAGAAATTCTTACCCTTTTTGCCTCCAAACGTTGTCTACGCTCTTCATCAGTCTCATTTACTCGACGATAATAAATTTCTCTTTCATTGCGCGTACGCCGACCGATATTTCGACGCCTTATTGGTGGCATTTTTCCAATGACACCAAAATAATATTTTCAACACACCACCGATAACACAATATTCTTTTTCGGTAAACAAAGAAAATATCATAAAATCATTTCGCAAAAAACATGTGACAGCAGAACTCTCATAATGACCGATATTTCAACGCCTTATTGGTGGCATTTTTCAAAATACATAAAAATAGTCTTTTTAACACACCACCGATAACACGATATTCTTTTTCGTTAAACAAAGAAAATATAATAAAATCACTTCGCAAAATGTTACACTTTTTTTTGTTCTAAAAACATGTGACAGCAAAATTTTCAAACTGTGCCTCATTTCACGTAATGATATTCTTTAACATAAAGATTTTATATAAAAATACCATCCAAATTTCCGACTTTTCCCGTGGACTTTCCAAACATTTTCTTTCATACGAACCTTGTCCTGACAATCACGAACACAATAAAAACGAAATCAGCCAAATTGGTCGTGCCGTTCTCAAGTGATGCTTCATTATACATATGGCAATTGAGTTTTTTTTTAATAGATATATATCAACGTTAAGATGAAGGCACATATAAAATTTAAAGCATATTATATTTGTTTTTTTTAGCCAATTTTCTCCTAATATCGCTACTTGGTCTAAAGGGAGAATAATTATTTAGAATACTTGGAAAGGCATTGTAGCATGTAAGTATTTAATATTTATTTGCAGGTGTATACCTCTACAGAGACCAACAAAGGTACGCATTTGCAAAATGAAAACACGAGCACGGAACAGTATATATGAACATGAACCAAGTAATTTAGAATCACTACAGGATGATTCTAAAATCATGGGACAAACTTTGAGGGGGGGAATGGTATACGAATATATGGGCGGAAGTGACGCGTTGAGGCACAAACACAAAAACATAACTCATTAACGGAAACATAAAATGTTCATTAGCAGCATACTTAACGAGTAGTTCCGTAGAGAAAATGTTAAAACAGTTGCTGGAAATGCATCCACCAACAGTCACGCGTGCTTGGCGACCTCTACATATGGCGTGATTTGCTGACAATGGTGGCGTGCGTGAAATACCCAGCGTATTTGAATCTGTTCGCCAATCACTCCACCGACGCTACCAAGCTTGCATTACTGTCGGCGGTAGCAATTTTGAGCAATTATTATAAACATTGCTGTAAAAAGGCATTTAGTGGCGACGTTGTTAATAAACAATGTGTTGCATTTCATGTGTTATTTTTATGTTTGTGCCTCAACGCGTCACTCCCGCCCATATTTTCCTACACAATAATTGTTTATTTTAGTGAGCTCTTCCACCCCTCAATGTCTGTCCCATGATTGTAGAATCACTCTGTATATGATGGTTGAAATTTCTACTCAAGGATGAACTAAGCGACGTTATGAAANCTACTCAAGGATGAACTAAGCGACGTTATGAAATCATATCTAACAAACACAGATGACAATTAAATTTAAAAAAAGAAACATAATTTACTATATACAATAATAATGAAAAAAAAAACATATTTGCAAACAAAGTTGGAGTATACAAAACTACCCTGCCCACCGCCACGTTGTTCAATCTGCCACTGANAAAAACATATTTGCAAACAAAGTTGGAGTATACAAAACTACCCTGCCCACCGCCACGTTGTTCAATCTGCCACTGAGCAAGATGTATTTAAAAATAATTTAAAAAGTTTGCTATGTAACAAGTAAATTTCGTTCAAGCTTTGACATAACCACAATGTATGGCGTGGATATTTCAAAAATTATAAATTACGTTTTATCATTTTGCGTGAATTCATCACAGATTTCCATCGCGTGAACACGATGAATCTCATGTCGTATTGTCTCTAGTGTTTAAAAACAATTACTTTTTTTTTTTTCTTTCAAAAATTAACTATATTATTTTCCCAGGAAAGACACTGCCGTTCTACACTGCGCTCACTTTGCCGGCTCTAGGGTACAGCACAGGGCAGATTATGGCTGCTCGCAGGTCCATCACTGTACTCGGCAGAGTCATTACCTAGAGTTCGTTGCCACTTTCCGGCCCATGCTGAGGGCAAATGCACCCAGTGGTAATGAGGTATTATTTATTTTCAAGGTACATGTACCAGTTACTTGTCGCCACTCAGCAAAGTTATTTTTGATGTTGAGGCAGCACTATATCTGAAAGGTACCTGCATACGTCAGCAGTAACTCATTCGGTAGAAAGACCAGTTCGTTATATGTACCTAGGGACATAAGTGACCATAGCCTCTTGTACCAGACAATCTCCGTAATTATTTCCTGCAAACTGGGACAGCTTGCAAACATCTGCTGCATGGCGATAAGAAAATTCCAGATGAGAAATAAACTCTATACTTTAAAGCAAGCAGGTGGTGATTTTGGGAGCAGCAGGCAGGGTACTGGGTACTGAGACATTTTATATGCTGGTATTTAAGTGCAATTGAGGGTGTAGGCAAAGGTGCCTGAATGGATCTGACAAACTAGACAATGGCAAAATAGGTAAGGGTTGTGAAGGAGGGGAGGGTGATAATAGGTTTGGGGTGGGGAATGAGTTTGTGGGGATTGTATGAATAGAAGGAGGGTGTGGGCGACAGAGGTCCAGGAGGGTCATTTGTGGTGGGGGTGTGGTGCTGTGGCAGGGGAGGATGATTTCCCACCATACACAACAAGAAACTTCACTGAAGAAAAATAAATGTCATTAATGAAAAAATATGTATTATAAAAAAACCAAAATAAAAATTAATTAGAAAACTATGTTGTATTTTGTAAGTTCAACTTTTCATAGTTTTTAACAATAAATAAAAAAAANATAAAAATTAATTAGAAAACTATGTTGTATTTTGTAAGTTCAACTTTTCATAGTTTTTAACAATAAATAAAAAAAAAACATAAGAGAAAAATAAATGTAGGTACGAACAAATATTTAAAAATAAAAATACTATTAAAATAAAATAAATAAAACGGATAAATATAAACTTGAAAAGAAAATAAATAAGTGAACAAATTTACCTATGACCTTAACAAAATTATTTGAAAACATATTTAGAAAAAATTATGAATATATAAATAATTCCTTATGATGTGTCTATGATTATATGAAAAAATTTGTATTGNCATATTTAGAAAAAATTATGAATATATAAATAATTCCTTATGATGTGTCTATGATTATATGAAAAAATTTGTATTGCTAGTCTATGTCTAGGATAATCAAAAAACCGTACATCCAATTATTATTTCTGTGTATTAGAATAATCACAACATTTTTATTTGTCCACACACACACAAAAACAAACACACGCTATTAATTAATTCTTTTAAAAACCTTGTCCCAGCACATGTCGAGAATAGCCGAGTGGTCTAAGATGTCTGTTTGACCGACCCAAGGTTCGGCAGTTCAATTCTAACCTCCTCCAGATGGTGTCTTGAGCTCTGCGAAAATAAAATAAAAAAGCAGCACCCCTAGCAGCCAACTCTAGAAACAACGCGGCAGACAAGCGAGAAAGACACAAGCGCCCCTAGCAGGCGAAAGTAGAGAGAAGGACAAGTGGAAATAAGATGGCAGGCTCTAATAAAGGGGAGTTATAGGGTAGCACACTCTAGCAGCAATAAGCAACATTGCAGAGATCGGTGGTGCAATCTAGAAGACGAGAGAACTATTGAATGCGACAGATGCGAAGGTAGGAAACAAGAATCAAAGCAAAAACAAAATAGCGGCCGAAAACAAGATGGTCGACAAAACAAGACGTTGGGAAGACAAAAGATGGTTTCCAGAAACAAGAAAGCGGCCGGATAAAAAATGCCAGCCGGTTCTAATATTGTGGCTGTGACATTATCAGAAATTGCGGATATAATTAGGTGACCACTCGTAAGATCCTCATCTCAAGCTTCTGCCCTTGTAGCCCCCAAATCCTACTACGTAGAATACATTAATGTACAATGTACACACAAGTAATTAATTTAAATATAGCTTATTATTTGTAATATCATCATGTGTATGTATAAATAATTCTAATTCGTTATAATTTAAATAGAAATCCTTGCTTCTTGCTATTAAGTTCAACATACAATCCAAACATTACATATATAAACGAAATGTTGCAGGATTAATGCGACAAATGGTAAAACGATGTAGATAGCCATGCATTACGTAACCACGTTACGATTTCAATATGGCTTGTTGAAAAGACTTGCAAATAACATCAGATTGACTGTCTATTGTTGACATCATCGCATTGATCTATTATAATTGAATATTTTTTATTTTTTTTTAATAAATGCTGGACAAGTTTATGGGGGATCTTTCTGGAATTAACATTCGTATCGTGGTAAAAATACCCTTAATTTTACATACATTAACTTGCTCCGCATCCTTGTTCCATATTTCCTCACACGGTCACAAAATATTACGTTGTTGGCATAACAGCTTTTGGCTGTTGCCAACTAGTGGCTGCAAAAAGGTTACTACGACCGTCGTTATCTTTCAGCTTCAAATAACGCCAATTGATTACTTAACTAGTCCTTAAATATACCTGCATTGTTCAACCGGCCTTACCAGATAAATATTATCTCCCATTATTAAACTACGTATAAGCGAAAACCACGTGAAAGTTACGCACGTATTGTAAACACACAAAATTCATACATTGATAACAATAGTGTCAACCCGCTAATAAAATGGCGCATTAGTTAACCAAAATATTATCTTATCTCATGTATCACTTAACCCAGCCTTACCTTAATTATATTTACGGTATTAAAACGGTGAAATAGAGAACAACTTTCTGCATCAAAAAGTTATGTCAGATATGCATCCTGATAAATATGTACACCGAAAATACTTGATTACATATTCTTCAAGAAAGAATCACTGAGAAACAAATGCTGATATTACAGTTTTTTCAGTTTCCTTTTTACATGAGAGTGGCATTCAAGCAAACATGGCTGCCGAAGTTGTAACGTCTTCCATTTGGTTATTTTCGACAGACAGATATATGAAGCTATAACTAGCGATGCTAAGTAAAAATTATATTTAAACACATTCAAGGTTAACGAAAAAAATATTTTTATATTAATTTGAACAGCATTCAGGTGTAATGTGCCCAATATTATATATCTTTAATTGCATTCAAGCAAAATATTTCCTTTGACTGAATTATGCGATGATGTTATGTAGATAAACAGCTCAAGAAATCCTCATTCACTTAGGTGCGACATATACACTGAAGAGCCAAAAAAACTGGTACAGGAGTGCATTTGCTAATAACAGAGGTATGGAAGCAATCAGAGTAACGCGATGAGGTCGGCAGATAGATCGGTTACTGCTACTACAATGGCAGGTTTTCAAGATTTAAGTGAGTTTGAACGTGGTGTTATAGTCGGCGCACAAGAAATGGGACATAGCATCTTCGAGGCAGCGATAACATTTAGATTTTCGCGTACGACCATTTCACAAGTGTACCGTGAATATCGGGAATCTGGTAAAAGATCGCATCTTCGACATCGCTGCGGCCTGAAAAAGATCGTGAAAGAACGGGACAAACGACGACTGATGATAATCATTAAACGTGACAGACGTGCAACTTTTTCTCAAATTGGCGCAGATTTTATTTGTGGACTGCCCTGCAGGATTCATGTTGTCAATTGCCTCCTGCATTGGAAGTCTGTAATCAGCTCAGGTACGCACGTCGTCGTGCGGCACTTCTGCGTGCTCGGGGGGCCCTACACGATACTAGGCTGGTGTACCAGCTTTTTGGGCTCTTCAGTGTATACAAATTGAAATTGTAAGGGATTTGTTTCTGATACGCAATTAAAGTTACGCGTAATGGTAACATTTATCGATTAAATGTATCTGTAACAGAAGCGCCTAAGGAACTACTTGCAAACTGTCTCTCTAGCTATGAGCCTAGTTTGTTTGCAACGCTTGCCAGCTGCGATTTTTCAACTGTGATTCAGTATGACTGCGTTTCTCTCCTAATAGCAATTTTTAAACTATAAACATTTTATTGTTTCTTAAGGTAAATATTTCTTAATGAATTGTGAACATGGCACTACAATTTCAAACACATATAATAAATTTTATGGTTTGCTCTATATGCAAGTATCTAAAAAATCGATTTTGTTTCATTTCGAAAGATAGTGTAACCGAAACCTTTCACCATTTTTTATTGCATCCTTCCATACAGGCATCTTGCTCAATAATTCTTATACCGAGATGGGCAGCTAGTCAATTTAATTATCTTTTAAAATAGTAATTATTTTACTCACATTTAGAGTTTTTACAATTTTAGGAGCGGTAATTTAGAGTCTGCGTGGTGCTTTGTAAAGAAAAGCATATTTCAGTATATTTGGGTTGTAAAGATTCTTTTCATTTACTTAAGTTAAAAATTAAGGTATCTTAGGTTTTAATGCCATATATTTGATAGCAGTCGACCTATTTAAAAAGAAATTTAAAAAAAATTAGAGATGAGGTAGGCCATGTGATTTTGCGTGTTTTAAGTGGCTTAGGAATTAATTTTCAACATGACGGCCATGTAATTTTTTCAGGGAAGTTAACCACGGTATTCAATATATTAGTCTGATTACACCCGAAGTTGTTGCTCCGAATCCTACCTTCGTAATACAGTTGTTTGCACGGTAGCTAAATTTTACTAGTTTTTCTAAGTTTGATTCCCAGGTAAGTCACATGTTTATTTTAATTGTCTTGGTAGGGTTGAATATTTTTCTGGTTTTATTTCTCTATCGCTGTCAATGAGACGTGAACGCCTACTTATAGTCTAAACGTCTAAGAACTTTATTAATACTTATTTCCACACATGTTAGAGCATGTGGCTCATTAGTTATCAGTAATTTCCTGTTATTTATTATTCTATTTTTCGAAGGAATGATAGGCTAATGCAACCACCTAAATGTCTGTCTAGAATGTAAGTGCACCCCCTAATAACATTTTAACCAGTTTACCGAAATTTATCTAACTCGGTACACGTATAGAATTTAGCAATTACATCTGACTTTTAATGATTTTTAATTTGCTGGATAATTATTTTCTGAATGGTGGCATTTATAAAATTTAGGACATTGTTACATCCCGAGAACAATATAACCTGTTTAAATCAAATATTATATGTTGATGGTGCATGATGTAATCATTGCGTTTATAGCGCGATAATGTTATTGGTCTTACATTTTGGAAGAGAGCGAAACATGCCAGATAACCCTTATCTAGGGAAAAACTCNGCGCGATAATGTTATTGGTCTTACATTTTGGAAGAGAGCGAAACATGCCAGATAACCCTTATCTAGGGAAAAACTCTACCGATTTCTTTCAAACTTGGCAGATCGGTAATTCTTTTGTACGCCATTTTAATATTTGCAATTAAAATAGATAATGTACTAATTAAAAAAAATGCTGAGATACAAATTTNGCGCGATAATGTTATTGGTCTTACATTTTGGAAGAGAGCGAAACATGCCAGATAACCCTTATCTAGGGAAAAACTCAACCGATTTCTTTCAAACTTGGCAGATCGGTAATTGTTTTGTACGCCANACCGATTTCTTTCAAACTTGGCAGATCGGTAATTGTTTTGTACGCCATTTTAATATTTGCAATTAAAATAGATAATGTACTAATTAAAAAAAATGCTGAGATACAAATTTTTTAGGTATAAATAGCTGTGTCTATATCTACCGTAGCATTTGATCAATTTCGACAAAACTTGGTATGCGATAATATTTATTATGAGTATTATTTGTGCCATTACAAACTGTCCTTTGTCTGACATTTTGTGAGATAGCGCTACCTGAAATATACCGTTTTTACGTCACGCATCGAAAAAAATCAACGGATTTTTATCAAATTTGAAAATAAATTAACATTACCGTAGGTCATATAAACTGAAATTTATTAGTGGGTTAAGCTCTTTTTTTTTCAAAATGGTGGCCATACAAATGTTTTTGATTTTCCGTTTTATATAAAAAAAACCATATAATAAATTTCAATTTATCTTTGTATTATAGTAGTATTTATTGCAAACATCAAATGAGTCTACCGAGAGACTCTGTTGTTCACAAATTTGAAATATAGTGACACATGAATAAATAAAGGTTCGTCATACCTCCAGAAACAACCAACTGATTCCTACCTCATTTGACCAACAAATAGTTCTATGGTAGGCAATGTTCATCGTCGTTTAATGTGGGCATGGCACTTATTTGAAAAATTCAGGCCATATAAATATTTTAATTTAATTTGTAGAATGTGCCAATATTTAATAGTTTTGACCTGCGTTATTGAAGATAACACCATTTGAGACAGTTAGGCAGTTTTACTATATCACGGTGACCAATCAAATGATTCTCACCGAATTTTACACACAAGTAGTGCTACAGTAGGCCACGTAACATTAGGCGTATTATGTGTGAATGCTATACAAATAATTTGAATAACTTAGACATATCTGTTAGATAATTTGGACAATTCCATTTAAACATTATATGCTGAAAGTATCCAGTTTAATAATCAAATATTCTTATAGACACCTATGTTTTGTAGATATTGCCTGGTGATAAAATGTAAAGTTTATGCCATACATCTCAGTAAACGACCAACTAATTCCCCCAAATTTTACACACATTAGGTACTACAGTGGACCATATAAACGTACATTGTTTAGTTCGTCAGATATTGTTTTTTCTAAATGGCAGAAATTTAAATTGAAGAGATAAGTTTATCGTTTGTAATACATAATTTGACAAAAATTAAATTAAAATTTGTATACTAACAGTATAGATTAGAAGTACCAGATAAGCCTGTACCGTGCCTGGCTTTAAGCCTTTTTCTACAATAGATGTAAAGAGAAAATAAAGCAGTTATACCATGTTCCGGGAACCATTCAACACACGTCTATCAAAGTCTGCACACAAGTGATGCTAAGGTAGCAATAAAAACTTACATTATTAAAGTGACTCATGCATTTTTTTAAATCATGTTTCTGGTTATATTTGTGGGTGGCAAACAAAGTGTATCAAAGCTTTAGACTGGTTATAACCGAAGCTGATCATCCCAATTCTACCTCTGTAATGTATTTGGTTGCATGCCTATTTACGGTACGAGGTTTTCTGGATGTCAGTCCCTGTTTAAATACATTTGTATTTGTAATTTTCTCACTAGTAATGCATTTGCCTCAGGTTGCCGCCGTCAAAGTGGCATTGGCACACATATAATATAACATTTTAATAACTGCATCAAAATGTTTTGTATTAATGTTGAAGAAAATTGGCTCACGATTTATTTCTGAATCTTTTTGTTATCTATTGTAGTTAATGTTGACCCCGCTTGAAATTGGCCTTAGCTCTGTCATGCTGAAACGGCTTGAAACATTAATGCCGTTTCATGAAGCATATCGCGAAATATCTAGAAACATTTTTCAACATCAGGAAATCCTTCCCTGCATATCAAAAATATATTTTAACATTTTCTGGCATAATAACAATATAATTATCACCTAGTTTTCCGTACCTGAATTCCCAATGTTTTTTATGTTACTGTACAACAGAACCGAAATGAAGCGTGTGAAAATGTTTGCCAAACCAACATTATTCCCGCAGTTCGAACTTACATAGAGCACTCGGTTCACCGGAAGAAAAACATAGATTTTTGGCAGTTAAAGCCAGTTCTCAGGCTTGGGAGCAGGCGTATCCATATGCCGGAAGGGGTGTAAACCCACTATGCTTCGTCTGCATGATTTAGCCACAAGAGCGACAAACGTCATAATTCAAAGTGTTATAATAGCTCATCTTTATTGAAATAGTCGAGCATCCATGATTGTGGGTAACAATTTGTTTGTTCACTTATAAGTTTAAAAACGCTCTACATTACTGACATGGCAACTATGTTATCACTCAAATGTAGAAGCTTATCACAGTCTAACTGTGTGAGTACTCGAAGCAAACGACGACAGAAAATTATCAAAACACTTTAATGATGATTCTGAATTAAATCCGTCTCCGTCATGTAGCCTACGTATGTAGATATCAACGCACAGTACATTCATTCCTCTATAAACTCTCCACCCATTAGTCAGCCACAGTATACGCTTCATCTCTATGCTAGCACGTGATTGGCCGTTCAATTTACACATGCCCTTATACGACTGAGTGTGTAAATATCCGGGTTTTACACGACTTGCAAGGGACACAAAGTGGTCATATATAAAACATACTTGAGAGAATTACTACAGGCTCAACCACTCCGCTACATTTGTCCACTTGCACTCAGTGCTGTGGCTATAAAACATACGTCAACACGCTCAGAAACCACAATTTGCCACTGCGCTTCAGTAGACTCCTGTGATATTGTTTCCATCAAATTGCTCCCAGCGAGTGGCCATATTTTGCTGGCATTATCTAAGGTCTTTCCTTTTTCTTTTTCATACTCGTGTCTGCGCAATATATTGATAAAAAAAATTTAATTATAGAATATCTTGGGCGGCAGAAAAGTGTGTTTGTTTGGTGAAGTCATATGTTGCTTGTAGGAAGAACGAATGCCAATAAAACTGTCGCTCTGTTAAGCGTGGATCAAAGAAATTACGTGTCAACTCTATGCCGAAGCTTGAAGTATCGCGCACAAACAACCTGTGTTTTTGAAATCTCAAATTAATTTTTGCTATATTTTTATGCAATCAGAATTAGTTAGCTTGCGTATTACATTTATTTCTGCTAAGTGAAATATGGCTTCTCTTGAAAAGTCATGTCCTTAGCCTAAACGAGTATTCAAATTGACAATTAAACATTAGAATGGTTTTGCTTAAAGGGAACCATTTTGCACGTGTGTAATTAGGTGTTTCAATAAAGAAACTAGAAAATGGCTCTGGTTACTTTGGTGTGGCGCGTAAAGTTTCATTCACGGATGTAAATGTAACGTGAAATGTATTTTTCCAATTATGTTATCTTTTCGGATGACGCATTACGTGTGTGTTCGTGTCTAGACTGAAGTATTTATTTGAGTCTTACTAATTCCAATTGAAACACAAATATTTCGAAAGTTTTTCGTTCAAGGACGGATGTTTGCAGTCGAAATACTCATTACTGTATTATAGTCATATATAAAAGTGTACGCTGTTTTAGGTCGCGATTTTTCGGCAAACAAATGGGAAAATCATGATCCCTCTGCACACAAAGGCCTAAACGAGGACAATTTCCTAGAGGGTGTCGTCCGCAAAGTGATCCACTCAGTACTGTTTATGTTTGAATAGGCGAGCGTCTGTGTGTGCGAATTAGCAGCATAATTTTTAGAGATGTAATATTCGTTTGGGGATTTCTGTAAAGCATATATAAAAATTGGAATTATTTTGGCACATAAGTTTTTGTGTGGCAGTACCACGTAAGATGTATAATTAGATGTGCAAACTGTAGCGGGGAAGGTATCGTCCGTAATCTCTAAGCTATGTATTTGGCCCAGTTATCGACATCTGTTTATTTAATACCATTGATAGTTTACTTGAAATTGAGCCATTGTTTCCATTTTGCGATTCTCGAGTATGAACTGTTTTTTAATTAAACTATTACATTCGTAGTTATTTAAATGACATCTAGTCCCGTGAAATTAGATTTATTTACATCTCTTGGATACTAATAATTCCTTAATAACTGCAGAAATAATGGATGTAATGTATTTTTATTACAGTAATAAAGTATTTTTAAATGTATTCAATAATAATTTAGATTTTAAAAGCGTATGCAAATTGTTTGTTTGCTGAGTCAAAATAAGATATAGAACAGGCAACTAGAAAATTAGCTCTTTCCATCGATAAAATTAAATTAATTACAACAACCGACACGTTTAAAATCTGAAAATTATTTTGTGTTTTATTTCATCTACAATAATTTATGTTACATATAGATAAAACTCGAGCTACAAGAACAACACGAACACGTGGGCACGAAATAAAATTATTCACTGTAATACAAATCGGAGATTTCGTTTAGGAAAATTCCAATAACAAAAAGCCCTTAAAAAAATTAGAATAGTTCAGCATTCGACTTCTATATTCTGTTACATTAATTTAAAGAAAAAATTATTTATCATTATAAAAAAATATATTTCGCATATTTGTAAAACATTATTGTGTAGATAGCTGGTGTTTAAAATCTGCTGAATATGTTATCAACAAGGTAAACAGACTGTAGAGTGAAAATGGGGTAGAGCGATCACGCTGGCTGCAGCAGGACTATTCTCCAAGTCCCAACATTAAACTGTGTTTCTGCTAACGCGGCCATCATAAATACTTGGGTAGGGCGTGACGTCTGAATACTGTTTGTATAAATATATGCTTTGAGTTTATATATATGAATGCTCTAACCAATTTTTAATCATATTTGGTTAAATTTTGAATGACTTTGTTTCTGTTTAAGTGTCTGTATTTTGAAAATTAAGATTTAAACAATCACGTTCATCAGTATTCACTATGTAACTTTGACATGTGTGCTGGTTTGGGGTTGGTCAGTTTTGGGTACATGCGCTGAAGACGAAAAGCTGTCTAACTCGTCTTTTGTCTATGAAACAAACAACCTCATCTGTGGGAAGTTAATTCATAAATGCTATTAATACACGTACATAGGTATATATGTAGGAAACATTTATTTATAGAAAAATAAAACCTTCTCTGTACATGTAAACAGTTTTGTGACGATTTAAAGCTAACCTAAGACACACGTGAAATATTTCGTAACAATCAGAATATAGATAGAGTCTTTCCCAATTAGCCACTATTTTAAAAAGGTACGGGGCTAGAAATTCCTATAGCCAACTTGTTGTTCAACGAATTTTAGCTACAGTTTTATTCTTCATGCTCCCTTTTTATTATTGCCAGTGATATCATTTTCACTATTTCAAGTTAATGATGGATTACTTATTTTTTAAAATTACCCTGGGATGTTTTGAGTGAGCTTTGTAAAAAAAGGATGACATTAAGAAATATCTGACGTGATTATTCCTAAATTAAAAATTTTCACTTAAACATAGCTAAATTTGTAAGTGCTTTTATTGTAGCTAATATAGAATACATTTTTAACGACTGTATATGCATGCGTGTGAATGCGATTGTGATATGGTATGTACGTCTATTTAATGGCCTAACTTCCAGGTCTCTATACCAAACATATATTTTGCAAATAGAACTTGATCAACATTGTAGTGCTTGTCACTACGAGAAAAGAGAATGACTCCTGCAGCGCTGGTTTTTTCGTTTCGAAAGTTTTTTTCTCTCCAAATAAAATGTCATTTATTGGCCTACATGTAAAACATATAGGTGGTCTGTCGGAAAGCCTACAAAAATATGATAACCTCCACATTGACTCACACAGCCACAACTTTTCTACAGGTCACCCAATAATACACTCATTGAAACATTTGAAGATAAAATGATAACACTGATGGTGCCAACACAGGGGCATGTGAGTACAGGTACAGTACCTGGTAGTATGTAAACAGAATACATCAAAACATTGTACCACTCCAAGCCTGTAATTCAGGAAAGCAATACATGCAGGATGCACTTAGTAATACGTTGGACCACTCGTAGCATGGACACAGGAGACAATACAGTCTGGCATGGAGGCATACAGACGACGCATATTGTCCTGTTACAGCGGGCGTAACTTACTTTCTATACCTGCTGTAGCTACCGCTGGCCGAAGTTAACATCCTTTCGCACCCCAAACATTATTGACGGGCGAGGGGTCTTGGGACCTCACTGGGCAAGGAAGCTTGTTAACATCCCGAAGGCAGAGCAGAGATACCCGTGCTGTGTGATGCCAGGCATTATACTGCTGGAAAATGGTGTTGTCAAACTGCAGCAGGAAGGGGAGCGCACTTGGTCTCAGAATTCCCTGGGCGTCTTTCCGCGATGCCAGGTTCCTTCAGTCACCACTATTGGGGTGCAGGAATGTAGTAAATAGCACCTCCTACCTTGAAACCTCTATCGCTCTACAATGAAGCATGTACCACTGCACTGGTCTCCAGACAAGAACTTGACGGACATCGGTATCCAAACGGAACAATGATTCGTCGCTCAACAACCACTCGTTACAAGTCCGAAAGCTTCCATGCTGCCCATTCGAGGCAGAAAGTCACATGTGCTCGACAATGTTCAGGTCCTAATGATAAACGTCGTAATGGACGCCATGACGACCGATTCCGCTCTGCTAGCTGCGAGGATATGGTTCTGGTGGACACAGGGTATCGCCACCAGCCTCAACATGACATTGGATGGTGAGCGACCACGGCCGTGGATTGCTTACAGCCTGTTGCTCGATGAAACTATCATCCATGCTTGTGGTCTCCCGGGGTTGATCAGATTCTTCTTGACCTTCCAGTTTTCACTGCGTCCAACACTGCCTCAAAGTGTGGGCAGAACGGTTCAAGTGGCAAGCAATGCACTGAAACTACCAACCTGCCTCTTGAAGGCATACAATATGGTCTCTCTCAAAATCATTCAGCTGGCAAATGAAAGTCGAATTCGCCGTCGAGACATGTTGTGTGTCGTTGAATGACTCACACTGCTACTGAGGCCTTATTCGGTGTCTTGCAGCAATGATGATGGAGGGATATGTATGCTCCCTTTTTGGCATAACCACACAAGCAAACTACATTAAACGACAATAGAACACATGTTAAGCAATGACGACAGTTTATTGCAACCTTCGTTGTACTCACGCTATTAATTTATGGTGAAGAAAATATTTTTTTTTTGCAAATGAGTGTAGTAACAAGGACAGTTGTTAATGGAACTGATTTTTGTAGAGGTCGAAAGAGTATGAAAGTAAACTATTAATAAACGTTTTAAAAAACATTCAGGTTCATGAAAAATATCAGCAATGACTAGCTCGAATAAAACCTAACATTATTAGCTGAGGCCCGAATTAGGAGAGAATAATCCCACATAATTCCGTATCTTGCTCGAATACGATTGAACAAGCGCCTTTCTGTATGTGCCAAGATGAACGCACTTTAAGAACAAATAATACCACCATTTGCGATTCTAGAAAAACTGGGAAGGTATATAAAAATTATTCAGTATTTATTCCTAGAGGAAAATAAAAAATATCCGGGATTTTGAGGTGGGATTTGTCAACTGTCGAATAACTGCAGCCCGTCATAATCATACGATCAAAATCCGAGAAGTTAAAATAATTGCTACTAACGTGAACAATCGCGTGTATTTCTAGTACAAGTTTCTCTAGCCTAGAGTATTAACCTTTAAAGATATAAAAAAAGTAATTCGAGAATTATATTCTGATATGTCTAAAATGTTGAACAACTTGTACGGAAAGATGGTAGTTATGCACGCACGATACGAAAAAGTAAAAAACCGTGACATTTCCATCAACTTCTGTTGTGACCAACAAAGAAAATTCACAGTACCGTTATATTCAGAACTTCCAAGACTATTTGAATCGCAAATGACTACGTAGATACACAAAAGTCGTATATGTCAACAATAATTAATTTAATTTTAATGAATAGCCATGAACATAACTACTAATTGACAACAGATCCTGGAGAAGTGCAACAAACGAAGCTATTCTGTCGCGAGTCAATAATTTACACTCAGCGAAAAACAGAAATCCTCGTTATTGGAATATTACTATTGTCCTATTGCAAAATTGTTTGTCTTTATGTGTGTCGAACTGGAGGCCATGTCGAAACCTGTGCTTACTTGTCAGATGAACCCAGTTAGTCCTATTAATATTGGTACATGCATCTGAGTGATGCCAATTTCGTGGTGATTGTAAGTCTAAATAAAATAGAACAACTAAAATTAATTTTCTTAATTTAATCAAAATTATTTTCTAAAGAACATGTAGATTTCTTTCTTCCGCTATCTACTCCCATTCAGTCAAATAGTAATTTATTCGAAACCAATAAACTACTGCTAAATATCTTATTACATGAAAAAAATTTAAATAATTATATATACTAATATAAATTGTGTATAGTCTGATTGCTCTATTTTCACACTTTTATATTCAAACCTTTGAAAAATTAGCTCATGCAACTAAAGATTGTTTTTAAATTTATTAATAAATTAATTATAATAATTCATTTATAATAAATATATAAATAAAAATAATGAGAAGACAGGTTGGTTGGCAATACCTTGTAAGAAATAGTTCTTACACAAAATGTTTATTAAATTGAGTGCACAAGAGTGTTCTGAGTTGGGACAACTTTGTTTAATTTGATAGACTAGGTTAAGTATTGTGTGCATAAAACAGAGGTATATCCTTGAAGTAGAACTTTAACAAGACTTCAGAAAAGTTAGTAGTTACCGATAATGGACTATAGTCTAATGCTCAGAATCAGACAAGTTGCAGTAATGTGCCAGTGTCTCGTGATCTGCCACCTCTGCTCCAATGCCCGGTCAACGACAAGTCTCAAAATTCCCAGGTCACCACCGTAACTCGCCTAACACACCAGCACACTCATCAGGCAATGCCATACACACATGCGAAACAACTGTTGTCAGCGGTTTGAGGGCTGTATTGATATTTGTAGAACACCTTTTTTGGATATTTCCGCAGATAACCCAATTCAGTGTCCAGAAGTTCGTTGAAGGAAGGAGACAATCTCAGACCTTCTGAAACCCTCAGTTGTGTAGTGGTTAGACAATTCGGGTTCAATACCCAGTGGGGTAANACACTCTTCAGGCAATGCCATACACACATGCGAAACAACTGTTGTCAGCGGTTTGAGGGCTGTATTGATATTTGTAGGACACCTTTTTTGGATATTTCCGCAGATAACCCAATTCAGTGTCCAGAAGTTCGTTGAAGGAAGGAGACAATCTCAGACCTTCTGAAACCCTCAGTTGTGTAGTGGTTAGACAATTCGGGTTCAATACCCAGTGGGGTAACTTTGGATTTTCGCATGTGGGAATCGTGCCGGACGATGACGCTGGTTGGCGAGTTTTCTGGGGTATCTACCGTTTCTCCCGACCATGCGTTCTAGCGCCTATTATAGTCACCCCCATTCTCCATCGTCGGCTCTCAAGACCTCGATGTTAAGAGCCGCCCAAATCTATCCACTCCACTCCGACCTTCTGGAAGGTGTTGGTTGTCGCAAGGCGCGAGACGTCAATCACAGGCGTGTCATATCTCCCTTACTCGCACCCCACACACCGCACTACATTAAACGACGATGGGCCTGGGGCATATTGGAGTGGATCACGCAGGCCGTCAGCTAGCGATGGATGATCAGGAGGGGGTGAAATGACGGCGAGCTTGCAACAATATTCTTATCGAAAACATTAGGCATACTGTTCTGTATTTATGCGAAAGAGGACAACATTTAGGTCCGATTAGCTCATTATTTCAACTCTGCCCCCAGGCCTATTTCATTGAGGTCACAAGAAGCGCAAAATTAGTTTATGGATCTTAATGTAGACCCCGAAAAATGTGAAATATACAAACGACACATCGAATATAATAATACTTGCTACCAAACATTGAAAAAAATCATATTTTGGTAAAGCTTCAACCTTTATTTACTGTGAAGCAGTGATAACAAGATAAAGTTGCAAGACGAGAGACCAGACTTTCTAGAAAGTCGTTAGATTAGAGTAGCACATAACGAGTGCAACATGCTTTTGATTGCCTGTAAAAGATAATTGTAGTATTCCAAAAAATTACCAACGACATTCCGTGATTTCCCCACATATAAGAGAAAATTATTTCAATTTTGAGGAATATTGTGTAATATAATTTTGTAGAATTTGTTGACTTATTCAGATTCATGTCCCTGAGAACAGCTTCCATACTAGAACACCTGCTCCATCGAAACTCTACAGCACAAAAATGTCTCACTGCTAGCTATCTTCCATAATACCCGGAAAGGTGTGATTCCGTAAGATTATTTAATTATTGGGGACATTTTTTCTCCACAATATGCGTTCTAATAGAGTCTAGCAGACTTTGAATAGAGTGATGTATAGTACGGCCATGCCCGTTCCAAATTGGGATAATTTTCCTGCTCTAAACTAGGAGAATACTCTGTCGTACATTTATAAAGTGCGACCTGATCGTCATTGTAGCCATATCTGAGAAACTTAGGGATTTTCACATATCGGGACATATAAACCCAATTGTGGCGTGTCTGTGCCTACTATGACAGTGTACAGAGGTTTACATTTGATGTTAGGTTCAAAATGACAAATGTTTAATTGTAATTAAAAAAGAGAATGTGATATTCACATATTCATAGAAGAAGGGATCCTTGGTAGTGTGGCACAGTGTTCAAAGCAACACAGAATTGAAAATATATAGGCGCCTTAGACATATAATACTAGCAAACTATAATTTTATTCAAACGGACAATAAAAAGATCCCACACATATATACACATCGGATAGTACTGATACTTAAAAAAGGTGTTGGTACAGTAAAGAATTACCCAGAATAAAAAAAAACACATCAGGGATATTTAATATGGATCTGCGATTTGCCGTCTGGTCATCTTGAATAGTGCGTCGCAACCACTTTGCACGGCAATACATGTGAAAACCTGGTCAGCCATGGAATCCAGCAGAAGCCGACTATTGTCCGGAGAAAGAGAGACCCACAATCGTTTTGACAGAGTGTTCGAAATCCCGGATATTGCGTCACGGCTGTAGCTGAAGTTTCAAACGGTCCCACACATGCCCGTCTGGGGACAAGTCAGAGAGCGGGTAGATCATGGCAGTGTTTGGACATGATGGATGCAGTTCTAGCCGACCCGTGTAATGTGCTGGTCGCGCTTAATCGTGCTGGTATATCGCACCGGAATTCCCGACCATATGGCAGCAGATGGTGATGCAGGGTATCATTCACAAACAGCTATGCTGTCAGTTTTTGTTACATGTAACACGAATAGAGTGGATTGGCAGTCGCAGGATATGGCTCCTCAGACTATAATGCACGCCGTGTGAAGAGCGGTACTCGGTAGCGAGATTGGGATTGTGGGTTTCACCAGGGGCCCAGGGGCGCCAAGTCCCCATAACTACGGCTCTCATAACTAAACACCATACATTGCATGTTTATGGTGTTCCACATTGCTCAGGCCTGTCACCACTGCGAACAGAACCGAAACTTTTGCAGAGTTATTGGCAAAACATGTGATAGGCGCTGAGATCGCAGATTCGTCTCCGCAAGTTATCGAACAATGGTTAGTAGTCACAGAGGTGTCCCGGCACTGGCCAGTGTTGTCGATCGGGTCACCATAAGATCTCTCCGTGCCTGGTGCACGAACCGTTGATCCTCTCGACTGGTAGTCGATCTCGTCCATCCTGAGTTGGTCCTGCCTGTGTGGAAACCTGTACATATCCATTGCTGCTAAGAGCATCGGACAGTATTATCTGAACTATCCACATGGTGGTCTATACGGCGATACGACGACCCTAGATTAGAGTACTCTCGCGAGGTTCGTCAGTTCCATTTAGCGTGGTCTTTGTTGTCTACTGGTATTCCGTTTCACTCTGAACGTTTGCTTCGTATCGTATAGTATTTCTCGCGTGAATGCGGCTTTGATAACACGCCAGTAGCTACGACTGCTGGTCACTGCTTGCAGGCAACTGTAGTGTGTGCGGTCGAATGTAAGCACACTAATTTGCCCGTACTCTCGCTATTTACATCATTTCGTGGTTGACGTATGGTTTCTAAGGGGCGGGTATTTTTAAAATTTCTGGCCAGGAAGTTTCAGAATTTTTGTACAATTATTATCTTTGGATGGGCAGTACCTCTACCGTTGTGAACCCACAATTCAAATGGGTCGACATCAACATCGGCAACATGACATTAATTAAAGGGCGATGAACCCTATTTCATATGTTGACACCGATAAATTCACATTCCTGCAAGAAAGCAACTTCTAATTGGGTGCATTAAAAATAGATTACATAAGAAAAAAATATTTACCTTGTTCACTACATAAATATAATACAGGCTTACTAATTTGTTCCTAAAAATTAGAAAAATTTTAACGCATGTTACTATTTGAACAGTGTTCCGTGCCGTTTATTTACGTCATGCTGAATAACCAGGATTCTCAACCCTCCAGAAACGATGTTTAGAAGAAATTATTTTAAGTGACCAATAATTTTGTTTTTGGTAGACATTAGAAACACCAAATGAAATATCTGTCAATCAGTTGGTATTTAGCGAAAAATGAATTTGTTTGCCGAACATAATTTTTTTGTACCAAAATAAATATGACGAATTTTAGGCCTTCGTTTATCTTCATCGTTAGTCTGCATCACTCAAAAGGCATATTTTTTGTTTCCACCGCTAGAACTCGTGGCCATTCTCTATCCAATCTTCGTGTCTGACGGGTTGCCAGTGATACAATGCAAGTGTTAACTCTTCTTCATTACAACGTATAGTTCTATAAGAATCTTTATATTATTGCACTTTTTGTGTAATTATTTAGTTTCATAAATTACAAACATTTTGTGCTATTGCATATTAATGTGCGTCAACCAGATTATATAAGATTCACTGTTTTCATCCTCCTAAGGTTCGGACACTGCATTGCGATAACATCTTATTTTCAAATCTCGCCTTAACTGCAAATTGACTTCTGAATTCTATCTGTGCAGATGGATTCAGTACTCCAACCTCATGTAGTTTCTTGGCTTCAGCACTCCTGCCGTTCAGGTCTACATGGCGGTTCCTTCTCGCATTTCCTACCAAAACTAAACTCCGGTGATTGAATGTTGTTTGCCAATATCTAGCCTCAGCACATTACATTCGTAATTCAGGAGTAAGGAATAAAACAGCAATCTTGAAACTGAACTTAATATGCATAAACTTTCAAATTCGTATAACGGATGTTCGGGAATTAAACGCCTACACTGCGGGAGGTGATTCCTGAAGAAACGTAAAGTAGATCATATATAAAACACCATATACCTAATCGGAATATTAAAGTAGATGTGAGATTATGAAATTTGGGTTTTGAAAACTTATTTTCGCCGAATGCCTTGTACAAAGTCTACAAAGTCCGCAGCAAAATGGTGTCGCATACTCCCCTTGTTGCAGAGACACATGCGTAATGCTGGCCCGCATAGGTCCGCGTGCATTGTTCGGCTTGATGAAATGATAAGTCAGCACATCAACGACATGCCTTCCACTAGTACATGCTACATAGCGTGCCAAATAGGCGTGTTCCATTCAACTGTGTGGGACGTACTGTGTGTAAATCGCCGCCATCCTTACTGCTGACAGAATTTACAAGGCATTCGATGAGAAAAGGTTTAAAACTGTATTTTCACAGGCAGCTATCCACTTAAATATTCTGTTTAGTTGAATTGTGCCCTCTATATTTTTGGATTTATTTTACCGAAGGAAGCACCGCCCGCAATTTGGACGTTTTATTTCGGAACATTCCGAAGACGCTCTATGTGTATATATATATATATATATATATATATATATGTTTTATAATTAAGATCAATGATACCACAATTGTAAATAAAAATAATTTTTAAGTATACAATATTTGATAAGATGCCCCAAACTAAAACATTAATTCCAATTTTCTTAAATTAAATTAACATCATCATTCTTTCTAATTGTAAAGGTAAGTTGAATTACTTATATATTCTGATGTATATACATTATTAATAATTCGGTTTACTCATATATCTTGTCAGTATGATGCTATTCCCCAACAGTGTGATACAGAGTGGTTCATAGTATCTGAGTTAATTTTACTAGGCACAGACTATAAGGTGCCTTGTTTGTTGTATAGGGTGAATAATGATTACGTCATCACGTCTTAGTTTTACAGGTTTCTTTGACAGGAACTACACATACTTTCTAGGCACCTTGTGCCGAGAATTAACTCATACGTTATTGAACCTGTGAGTTCTGGGCCTGAAGGGCTGATTACAGTGCTCTGGCTACGTTTCCGACGGCTTGGTGGGACACTAGGCGACAGGATACATCCCTGAGTGGCTTTGTGGGTACTTATCTGTATTTATTTCTGGGTTGTATTTACGGCAGTAGTTGAGTTCTGGTGAATTGGGTGGCCCGGTTTAAGGCTCTTTGACTGGCTGTCGTTGGCATGCTGCAATCAACTGACTTCCTCCTTCGGTGTTGGCTGACTGACTCCCATGTCCCGGCTAGGGAACCCTCGCGGGCCGCCGACCAGTTTCCACCTTCTTGGCGCCGGGCTGCAATGGACTCAGCTTCCTCTCGACGTGGCACTCCTCGTTGAAGCTCACCACTCGACTCCCGTTCTCGGTGTAGGTTTATAACTGACAGATTACTTCCCTACTACATCCTGGCAAGGGACACTTGACGGGCACCCACCCCGCCATACGCCTCTCGGCGCGGGTTTACACTGGACTACTTTCACTCTCTCGATGTGTCTCTCCTCGTTGAAGTGGACCACTTGACTCCCGTTCCCGGCATAGGGTTGTAACTGATTTGGCTGACGTCCACAATATGGCTCCCAATGCCTGACACCATGCACGTCCTGGTGGGGCGCTTCCGAGCGCTGCACCACCTGCGCTCGTCGCTTTCCAGTAACAGGGTATCACTGACTTACTGTCTCTGAGAACTGACTTTCGCCCGGCGCCCCAAGGCGTGGGAGATTACTGGTTGTCTGTCCCGATATGACTGACCCCTTAACACTGTCTCTGGTAGACTCTGCCGGGGCCCGAACCCCAGCCTCTCGGCTTCTCGATGGACTTCCTCTCTCGGCGCGCGATCCTTACTGACGGGGTCGACTGCTCTCACATAACTCATCCCTTCAACTGACTGATTCACTGATGCGACTGACCGACTCAGCTGGGGTCCGATCTCCCCGACCTCGGTTAACTGCTGCACTCACTTCCTCTCTCGGCGCGCGATTCTAACTGACTGATTCAACCGATCTCACGGAACTGATCCTCCTTGTCTCACAATCTGGCTTTTAAACTGTTTTCTTCCCCCTTAGAACCTTACAGGTGTCTTCCCTTGTTAGGGGAAAAGGAAAGGGGAGGTGACGAACAAAGGATACTTCCTTCATGTGCCACGACTCTTATTGGTGACCTGTGGTGCCACTTACAAACCCTGTTAGCTGTGTCTGTGGTGCGTGTTACCATTCAGCAAGTGTTTTTGACATGGGTGGAAATTGCCAGACTATGTGAGCCTTTCTTTGGCGTGTCGAAGTATCATGGTTTGACAAGGACAAGGGGGAGGATGGCTCCAAGGCAAACTTGACACGTGTTACATACTCCCTTGCTCCGGCCTGCCCTCGCCACTGGCGTTAATTGCTGCCATGTGTCTCAAAGCAGGGGGCTACTGGGTGGGCGCTTATGAGTAGGGGGGGGGTGGTATGGCGTGTCTTGTGACAGCTGATTTACAACGTTGAATATGGCATGCATCAAGTATATCTCTGGATAAATACTTTTAAATAATGGTCATACTAAAAGCCACTTCATTTTAGAGCCTGCAAGTTCTTAAATCGCGCAGTGCACTTTGGTAGCAGATACAATTATTTTATTTGTTCTTATTTATACTATTCACTAAGATTTATAACTCCTCATTTTGAGTGATATGTCGATTGATTATGAACAATGAATGCATTTATCCTTGATATCGTTGAGTTGGAGACATTTATGATGCTTCTTTGTTAACAGATCCATATCGAGAGCCCTGAATTTTTCTGTGGACTGTTCCTCACTGAATTTCCCATAACCCAAGACATAACAATGTCACGCTTGACATTACAATATGCTAATTTGTGCCGTAGGTTTTATATGGCAGAGATTTGGGCCATGAATAATCAAAATATATGCTGCATCGTCGATGAAGGATAAGTGATAGGAAGATGAAGCAGCGATAAACTGAATCTGTGGGGGAAAATAAATAACACAAGTGAAGCCCACTGATCCATGAAAACATCCGCTATGTTTCTTACATACGAAAGTTTAAATTATTGCACCAGAAACCAACCTCTGACCCTCTGATCCATGCCCCACAACAGGTTCAGTGTTAATGAAGCTGTAATCATGGTCTGGTTTGGGGTAAGATGTGTGGACAAGAGGCCGATAAAATGAGAAAAGGGATATCTACTTCTTAATTTTTTATTTCAGACCCATTTGTGTTTTAACTTCNCACTGATCCATGAAAACATCCGCTATGTTTCTTACATACGAAAGTTTAAATTATTGCACCAGAAACCAACCTCTGACTCTCTGATCCATGCCCCACAACAGGTTCAGTGTTAATGAAGCTGTAATCATGGTCTGGTTTGGGGTAAGATGTGTGGACAAGAGGCCGATAAAATGAGAAAAGGGATATCTACTTCTTAATTTTTTATTTCAGACCCATTTGTGTTTTAACTTTATGGGCTGTGCATCCCCAGGAACGAAGCTGATGTAATGTTATATCGTAAAACATATATGTTAAATTGATAACATGTTGTTATTGATTCTTTAACACAGTAATAGATCCAATTTTTTTTATTAAACCTATTTTTTTTTACATAAATCAAAGTTATACTGGTGCCACTCTATGACATGTCATGCAAAATGAACACAATATTCTAGGCAAGTTGTAAACTTCAATTTGTTCTGTGATCATTTCCTTCTTCTCCACTTTTCCTCTAGCTATGTAACAAGTAATTGAATTGTTTTGATGTTACGGTTTGGAATTTAACTATAGAGCCATTTCCATGATATATTGTGTAAATGTTTGTTCTTCGTAACGGTAATGGTAGTTACATGGTTCAGTGTTTTTATCCTATTTACTAACTGTACGTCGGTTTCAGTTGTGGACATGAAACTTGTCACAGATGTGTGATGACTGACGTCTGCCCGTTGCTTGGCGGTGTAATGCTTCGTCCACCGGCAAGGTAATCTTCCTGCGTTCCCAGGCAATCATGATGTCCTGTCCACCTCCTTAGTAACAGAACATCTGTATACACTAATTATATCAGCATGTCTCTAATACAGCTGGTTTGAGTGAAATCTGAACTAGTTTTCAGCGACGCAAGGTCTTGGAATTTTAGAACGACGGGATTGAATTTGCGTTCTATTAATAAGAAAAAATACTATAATCCATAAAATTTCTTCTTATGTAATATATTTTTTTATTTAGAATACCCCATTTTTAGCTGTCAAGTTTTAATTTTATAATAATTAATAATTATTAATTATACGTGTTGAAACGCGCTTAGCTTAAATACTGTTAATTGCTCTGTTAAAGCTTTATTCAAATGTTTCAATGACCTTCGATCCCCCATGTTTAACACTATTCTTTGTGTTCAATTATATGTATCGAATTTGCAAGTTTGGGGCATATGCACATAAATGTTGCTGATATCACCTTGGGTTACGTTCGTTTTAAACAATAGCAGAATTCCAAAATATTTTTTTCTGTTTACGACTCCAGCAAATGTATTTCGGAAGTTCACTGTCACCATACTTCAGCTTCGGAACTAAAACACTCAGACAGTACCTGTCTTTTGAAGTACACAGGAATTATTTTTGCTGGAGGAATTCATTGATTACAACTTTAAAATTGGCGAATAACTAGCAAAATTTAATGAGTTTCACTTGAACACAACAATGTTAGCAATCTGAATACTATAAATCTAAAGTGTTCGATAGATCCACTTGAAGTAATTTTCTTAAAAATATAGACCTACGTAATATTCGTTTTGCATGTATGTTTGTGTTTCGTCCTAATAACCTTTTAGAAAGATTCTTCTAATTATGTTTGAATGCATTGTGTGCACACATGGCTTTTCAAGTCTTCAACCAAATACTACACTTAATGTAGTTCACAAACGCCTCAAAATGTTTTAAATATTAATACGACATATCTTAAAAATCGTATTACAAATTCATTCTTAACCACCGATAATTTAAGAGCAATATCTGTCAAATAAAATTAAAAATCCCGAAATGTGTTTTAAGTATTGTGATGGAAGGAAAATATAAAATATTATATTCAACCAGACATATACTTTATATAAAGTAGATATAAAAATATTTGAATGTAGAAGGTAATGTCTTTAAAACGATTATAGGGATTTGAACATAACTTGGTTTACTAACAGTATCCATACATTTTTATAATACAGCTTTAGAATTTGGTAAGGGCATTGAATTTTTTGTTTAATGGTTCTAATCCTGTATCTATCCCTAGCCAAAGAGACATTAACCCTAAGACAAAAAGTAAATTAATAATTGTTTATCTCAAATAAGTTACTTTCCACAAGAGTCACGCATTTAGTAACTATTCTGGACAGCTGTGTAAAATCTTCGGTAGCAAAAATATGATTTCTTGTTTTTCTATATGTGACGAAATATAGAGACATATACCCATTTTATTGACCGCAACGTATGTGTTTTGAAGGTGAATATTTGTCGGCGTGTTCGACTGCACACATTGTTCTAATGAGATATCATTGGTGGACAAATGCCCCACTGCAAAGTGTGTTAACAGACAATTATTATATGCTCAATATAAAAACATTTGAACATTGCCATTTAGAAAAAAAGTAGGCTATACACCTCACATGACTAGCTGTTATGATAAAACATTTTCTTTCACAGTTTGTGGACTGATTAGCACTCCGAGTGTAGGCAGCCACGTATCACAGGGGTAATCAATATGCTCGTTGTCTTTTGCCTCGAGTGAAGGCTACATCGACAATGATCTTACTGACTGTACCACGTTTATTTTTCAAGAGCGCCTCTGTTACGTCGTAAAATGTACTTATGCACATAATTTAGAATTAATCTTAAATAACAATTTTGTTTGTATGTAGAACTATTTAGCATAACTTTACTAGGCAATAACGGCGTCAAAATCATCAAGCCCTATGTAGAAATGTTTTAGTATCGTCCTCATAGCTTACAAGTGTTCTCTTTGCCAGGACTATTTATGAATAATCATATCACATCAATGAGGAAGATCTAGTATTTAAATAGTTACGTTCCTGTATATTAACGTTATAAAATGAAAAATACTCATAAACACTATTTGTAATGTCTAAACTAATTTCTTATGTTTGTCACAAAGCATTCAAGATTACATTGAAAGATGTGTGTATGTAAGGCACTAACAAGCATTTTGCCGAAAAAAATACGATTAAAAGGGCTATAATTAAAAAATTCNCTAAACTAATTTCTTATGTTTGTCACAAAGCATTCAAGATTACATTGAAAGATGTGTGTATGTAAGGCACTAACAAGTATTTTGCCGAAAAAAATACGATTAAAAGGGCTATAATTAAAAAATTCAATAATTTATTGCAATATATTAGCTCAACATTTTATGTAATTACAGCTTCTTCTTAGTTTTCTACATATCTGTATTCATAACTACACATTAGGTAATATATATTTGTAACACAGATAGATATATCGTGTTGAAAACAACTATGGTGAAAATAACTACACATTATTTAACTTATAACATCGTTTTATGCTACGTCGCTACAACCTGTCTGTTCATTTTAATTTTTTCTTTCGATGTGCCAGAACATTCTTGCAATCAAAAGACAATGTGCCTTATTTAGAAGCGAAACATAGAGAAAATTAAATCAGAACACTAAACCAGCTTCCAATTAATAGGTCCACATTTTTGTAAAATTCTTATAATATTATTATACCATTTTTTAATAAGTTATGACATATAATTATTTTACTCATAACCTATACTCTATCTGGTTTAGAAATCGTTTTCTTAATCATATAATGTGTTAAAAAACATTTTAATATACAGAATTAGTGCATGTTCCAAGAACACATAATCTAAAAATTGAACTGAAATGAAATCCCAAAGGGCATTCTAAGTGAGAGAGCTCTAGTAAAAGTGAACATTCATAATACCAATAACAATCTTTTTCGTCAGGATAAAGACCAGGTAAAGAGCACGTGAATGGAGTTTCTGTTGTGGTTGTTGGTGTTGTGGTAGTTGTTGGAGTTGTGGTAGTGGTCGGAGTTGTGGTAGTTGTTGGTGTTGTGGTAGTTGTTGGTGTTGTGGTAGTTGTTGGTGTTGTGGTAGTGGTTGGTGTTGTAGTAGTTGTTGGTGTTGTGGTAGTTGTTGGTGTTGTGGTAGTTGTTGGTGTCGTGGTAGTTCTTGGTGTAGTGGTGGTTGTTTGTGTTGTAGTGGTTGTTGATGTGGTTGTAGTCGGGATGCTAGCACTAGTGGTGGTGCTTGTGCTTGATGCCAAACAAGCCATGCTACTTTCATCGAAGTATCCTCCGTGAGGACACTGGTAGAGTAATGGGTAGAAGTACGAGCCATCCGCACTGGCCATGCAGATGTAGTATATGTTGGGGTTCTTGCTGAGAGCGCCAACCTGTATGTTCTTCGTGCATGTTGGCACCGGTGGATCTGTGGGACAACTCGTGCCTTGTATGGAGCAGGTTTTGAGCAGCGGGTCGTATATCCAGTCATGGTCACACACTTGGTAGTCGTCCTTTATGATAGTTTCATCCTGGTAACACACGTGATAGCCCGTGCAGAGATACGGGTCTGGGAAGGTTCCGACGGAAGTGCAACGAAATTTGTATCCTGCTGGTGCGCTCTTGAAATTGACGTCAATGTTCTTGTTCTGCAGTTGTGGCAATGCAGCACCACATCCCGTTACCTACAACATGCAAAATGACATAACAAACTTTATTTCATCCAATATCATATGTTTATTTACATAGTTGACAAATATCTATAAACATATCTCGCTGCAAAGCGTATAAATACATCGAAAGTTTACCTCTTTTATGCAAAAGATTTTTCTGTATACTGCAGTTCCAAAATAACTGGCGTGCTAATGTAAGAGGCTAAGTAGAAGCGCAGGCCACACAAATTCACTTTTCTTAAAATTAAGTGGACAGGGCATAAATTATTAATGTAATAGGTGATCACGTTAACAGAACCAAGTCAGTGGAATTTACAATTCCTGTTAAAATGATAATTCTTAGTGTCAGTCTACATAACGTTGCTACAAAGCTGCTCTTTCAATATTATATTATAAACTAAATCTAATATTATGACACCTAACGTAACTAACATTTGTTAAATTATTTTTCTGAATTGGCATATTATGGCAGAAAAAATGTTTTACTCATAAGTAATTAAATATTGTTACGGTTTTTGAATTTTATGAAAATTGACTTCATTTAACAACCAGTTATCCAGCAGCTCCATTCATTTCTATGCCCTAATTGGCATCTTCCTATTCCTTCCCCAAGTTGCTGATAAGAGTCAAAATATGATTAATTCTCATGTTACAGAATTAACGAGCAATACTGACACCTGTTGTGAACTGCAGCTTACTAGTATAGTGCTACATTTGTCAAGTAAAATTCAATCAAATTATTTACATTCTGGTTTAGTTAATTGTGAACCTATTTTAATGCACGCTTTTAGTGGAATAACAATAAAATTGTTACTATTAATTGTTTTCATCTTCACGTTTGTTGGATGTTGGGACGATGTTTTAGGGTGTGTTTAGGAAAAGGAATAAATTTTATCTTCCGTGAAGAGAGAATGTAAAGTAGTAGAATAACAAATTTTGACCAAGAATCCGGTGTAGAGTCAAAGCGTCGGAAAGAAGGAGGTTGCAAAAGAGCATTTTACCCCACTACACAAGTTTTATTTGGGGTTCCTAGTTACATCTCAAGGAAGCCACAAGAAGACAGTAGCAATGAAGATTCTTGTTTTGTGAGTATTTAACTTACGAAATATGGATGTCAATAATAACACTTATAGTAATCTTTCTACTGGTATGGTAGGAATGTAATCACATATGTGAATAAGACAGAATTTGTAATTAAAAACTCATGTTATTTGAGTAATGAACAAATTTACGGAAAAAGCTCTTTTTCAAGCACCCGGGGTGCCACATTCTCTGTACACCTTGCCGCTCCTCTTCCTCTGAACTCAGAAGGTTTCTGACGTCCCTAGTTAATTCATTGATCTTAACCCTATAATTGAGATTTAAATCACTCACAAATATTGGTATTTAGAATTAACATTGATCACAGCGGAGGTTATGATGCTTCAAAATATTGCCAGGGGAAAACCCAACGCGATCAAATGAATTGAAGGATTGTTAATTTTTAATGGTGTACGAAAAATTGTCACATAAGTTATTCGATGATTTTTCTGTTACAGAAACTCGTACTATTATGCTGTAACATTTAGCAACTTCTTAACATAAACCTTTTCGTTAGAGTGTAGATAAACTGGAGAAGCTAATGAATAATAAAATAGTATTCAAAAAAAGCAATAATGCATCAGTTGCAAAAAAATATTTGAGGTAAGACAATAAGTTTTCCTGTTCTTATAGGCTATATGTAATCAAAGCAATCCTCCGAATATTGAAAAAAAAAACACTGTGTTATTTAATGAAAAACAAGACAGCGTAATGTGTCCTTGTTGGGGCTCTCCATTTAACTAAATAAAATAACACATGTTTCTGGTCACAAGGAAAGGAATTTGTAAATTGCGTGACTATTTTTTCCTTTACCCTTTTCTCATGACAAGAAATAGGCAAAGGTTTTTTTNAAAGGAATTTGTAAATTGCGTGACTATTTTTTCCTTTACCCTTTTCTCATGACAAGAAATAGGCAAAGGTTTTTTTTAACTTGACAGAACAGAATGCAAAAAAAAACTACTTAGCGTTGGACATATTTTATCACTGCAATAACACGNTTTTTTTAACTTGACAGAACAGAATGCAAAAAAAAACTACTTAGCGTTGGACATATTTTATCACTGCAATAACACGACGGCCGTAGAATACCTCCTGATACAATATAGTCCCGCTGAAACTTTTGTTCTAATATAGAAATTATTACGAGAAGAATACTTTTCTAGCTAGTACTTAAGTATCCTGGAAACCACAAAGAAAGAAATTTCCATCGTCCCTGAAAAAAAAAAATACTGTTTGCATACGAATTATCGTGTGATCTCATTAATACTAATTAATTGGTACCAGAGAATTTCAGGACTACAAGATTTCATAATTAACCAAAACCGGTTGCTACTGCAGTTGCAAGTAGGAAAGTTAAATTTTGCAGTAACAAACAATAATTTTATGAGTTTGTAAACTTATGCGGGTTGCAGAGTGATAATTGGTGGTGAATAATCATACGCAGGACGCCACTGCAAATGCGGCGAGTTATTCCATATGCACGCTCTTTAAGTCTCTTAGTTTTATTGACAACTGTAATTGATTAAATGAACTTGTAAAAACTGCTTCAATGGCTGAGTAATATTTGGCGAGTGTAAATTGCATTTTCTGTTCTTTAAAAATGGCTAGCAAAAGATAGTATATTACGAATACACTTACAGAAGCATTTAGAGAAAGGCGACAGTGCAATGAGATTTTCTGTGGAACTCGATATATGGAAACTCATTCTTCGGGATTGAAATAACGCTGCCAAACTGGAACACTGTATATTTCCTGTAATGTGTTTAAGCAATGCCATATACATTTACTGTTGATTTTGAATTTACGATTGTTATTTTACTCTCTTATTCTTTTTTGGGATTAGCAATGCCCTTTTAATGCTGGAATTCGCTGTATTATATAGAAATGGTTTTTGGCAGAAGATACCGAAGGTCTATAATATAAAACAGATCATTTACGGTTTAATAAAATGCTAGGTCATGACTCTCATAGATCGAGCGACAAATAAGACCATACTTTATCTTCAGGATCAAAATACATCAATTTCGAAGCAGTAGTAAAGGTAGGAATTATGTATTACGAAACTATGTTTACTTACATAATTTTTAAAAAGTCTGTGTGTGCAATTGTGATCTTTATTTATTATAATGATATGCACTAAAATAAAACGGTAGGTTGATTTCGTATAATAGTATTTGTTATTTATCTCAAATAAAACATGGTCAAACATATATATAAATACAAAAAAATTATGGAAACGCAACTACATTGAACAGAACTTTCATATTTATATGCATTTATATTTTTCTTAGGTTACTTTGAAGTTAAGGTGTGTAAGATACAAATAACTTACAATTTATCATGGCTGAAAATAATTCTACCAATTGAAAAATTTTTTTTTATGAATTCGTCATTCCGGTTAGTCACCAGTAAGTAGGTATTCCGCAATAATTCACAATAATTAGCAAATTTAAATCATTAATTACTTCTGGAACAATTTACTTTTATATTAATTTAACTAGCTAAAGTACCAAATTATTCCTTGCCAAAAGTAAAAAAAATATTTAATAACCAATTCAAATTAAAATATTCTGTTGGCGATAAAAACGTTTTACTCTAAGTTTTAATAGTATAGATACGCAGACATTAAACGTATCATACTATAAAAAGGATGAAATATCATGTTACATTTCAGATGCCACAGCATAGAAATCATAAAATAACGCAAACTATGTGCTTATCAGTCTGCCTATATTTTTTGGTTTTAATGTACAGCATTTGCAATAATGTGTGGCTCTAAATTTGAAGTCTTTCACTCTCATAAAATAAATGTTTGCATGTTAGCTTNACAGCATTTGCAATAATGTGTGGCTCTAAATTTGAAGTCTTTCACTCTCATAAAATAAATGTTTGCATGTTAGCTTATCTGTTGCGTTTGACTTCATTCCGTCTACACAAAAGAAACGTTTTTAACTCAGAAAATTTCACGAAAATTTGTTATATTAAAACAGAGAATATTTTCTCCCTACAAAAAATATCATAATTAAAAAAAAGGGATGAGTTTAAAAGAAAACCCCAAATTTGAAGGTCTATAATATCAAAACCAAACAACCTACAACTTTGATTAACCNGGATGAGTTTAAAAGAAAACCCCAAATTTGAAGGTCTATAATATCAAAACCAAACAACCTACAACTTTGATTAACCAATCAAATGAACTGTGGAACCGTCAAAATTGTTTACCAAATATTCATAAATGGTCAATGTGTCCCCATGAGCGGCACGACTGACATCCACGCGATAATCAAACTCGTTCCACGTTCCTGTCAGCATGTCCGGTGTTACGGTTTGAATGGCGTTCATATCTCTAGGTTTGAAGTGGCGAGGGGGTAGCGAGCCCGCATTCGACACGTCGATGTAAAGGGAACGGTCTGATATTTCCTATATGGTGCGCCACCCCATTGGTACCTAGCTGTTCGCGGATACCTGAACGAGACGTTGCCGCAACGCTGGATTGGTCGAGGAGCAACTGGTGACCAGGCTCTTCATCACTGGCCCCCAAGAAACCCGGATATTACCCCGTGCGATTTTTTTTATGATGGTACATTAAGTATCAAGTGTTTCGTCTACCATTGCCGGCTAACATTGACGACCTCAAAACGAGGATTGCGAACGCTATTCAAACCGTAACACCAGACACACTGACAAGAGTGTGGAACGAGTTTTATTATAGCGTAGATGTCGTTCAGGTCAATCGTGGTGTTCACATGAAACATTTATGAATGAAATTTATGAAAGAAATTTCATGGTTCCATGGTTAATTTCATTGGACAATCAAGGTTGTTGGTGGTTTGGTATTGATATTATAAACTTTCTAAGTTGGGGTGTTCTTTTACACTCAGTCTGTATTTTATCAAATAGACACCTATCTCGTGCGATAACGAAACATTGTGCCGTTGTGTAAAGTCTTGGAGTGTTCTTATCGTTCATTTTTATGAACAGCGAAGATTATTCCATAAAGTTTATGAAGTCACCAGTCATGTCCTGTACATTTATGCAAGTCACCAACTCATGTTTTGTCCTATACATATGTGTACCGTATATACGTCACCCGGTATGTCTTGCACACATATAGATGTCTCCAGTTAATTCTGGTGCACGTATTCATGTCACCACTAACGCATGTAATTGTATGCACGTCACCAGTCACGTCCTGTATATGTATAAATGTCAAGAGTCATATGCTGTAACTTTATACATTTCACCAGTCATGTTCTGTACACATATTCTTGGATGCAAATAGCTGATTCTCTCTAACAGCTTCTCCACCTAAGTATTGGATGTTTAGAATTCGATATAAAAGTTTTAAATCAATCTTTGAAAATTTTCAGTGTCCCTACCTGCATAAATTTCAACGGGTGCATCGATCATCACACGCCTTGTAAGGTTGGCAACGACAGAAGGAAAGTAGTTTTATTTCGTATCGTTCTTAACGTTTATTGAAATGTCAATTTGTAAATACTGAAATAATTATTCTTTTCTTGTGGTTTTAATGCGCACAAGTGTAAAAATTAGAAAATTTGCAAAAAAATTTACTTTTCTAATAATTTAACAAATTTTTTTTACCGTCGCATGGATGACGTGACGAGGCGTATGACAATGTAATTTTTAATATGGTGGAATTAATGAACAACGTGCTCACAAGCAGATCTTAAGTAGGTATTTCAAAAGTGCTCAGTTTGCCGTGAACAGCTTATACGAAATAAAACGGAGATTGGCCTACGCTCACCCAACTACTTGCTGCCTTGTTTGTGACTTTTAGATTATATCACATTTACGTTTAAAATTATTAGACGTAATGGCTATTATTTTACCCCGAACAGCACGAGGCGAAATTAACTATTGAGAAAAAACAACAGCTCGCATCCCTCAAATATACGATCCTTACTAATCCTTGTGGTTTTCTTTAAAACTTTCTGCTTTATATCGCTATAATATTGCTAGCAGTGCTGTATCAAATATATGGAACAAAACGCAACAAAGACAAAAGAGTAGACATGTATAACTTTGTTCAAAGGATTACGGCAGCAATAATTTCAATACAATTAATTTATTTGTCATGGAAACTATTTACTTAGAGTTGATAAACGTATTCTTCGAATCAATAGATTGATTATAAGAGTTTTTCTTAGAGAGCGATGACTGATTAGCAGCGCTGCTTATGTTTTCCGCAAATTTATAAATACTAGGTTTTATATCAGTTGTTATGTGAATTTGATTAAAGTTAAAATGAAAAATTTAATTTGTAGAAATGAGATAATTTATTATTTCAAGTTCGAATAGGAACTTGGAAATTTTTTATTTTTTTTTTCAAAGCAAATGTGGTCCAACCAGAAACATTGGTTAATTGAGAAATTCTTTCACCAAAATAATTACCAATTATTTACCACTCATTTCGCTGTTATTGTTTAGTATTTCAGCGTTAAGGCGTATTGCGGAGGGCTTGTGAAATACAGTATTTCCCGACGACTAGTATTTTATTACTAGCTCCAATNAGCGTTAAGGCGTATTGCGGAGGGCTTGTGAAATACAGTATTTCCCGACGACTAGTATTTTATTACTAGCTCCAATAACTCATGTTTCGATCACAAAATGCAAATGTAAGTTACATTACAGTACGAACATCTACCTTGTAGCACTGACAATATTTATCTAAGTATATTTAGGTTGATGTGATTTGCGAGGAAGAAAGTTGCTAAATTGTCAGGAAAAGTACATTGGATCGAGCGTATTAAATAATTTCACTTCTTTTCAAGAATTTTCAGTGTTCTCTAATGTGCATAATTTTCTGGTTTCAATAAATGGCGTTAGAATAACTCTTTTTTTCTAGTTCCAGCCACTTTATGTTTGGTATTTTCGGAAATCGAATGTACTATCTGTGAGGTTCCTGCAATAGCTTCATAAAAGTCTTCTATGATTTTACTACAGCGCGTTGTTCAGCAAAGCAGCAATGCGTGTGGCGAAATAAGAGAAGCTATTTTGGGCGTGTAAATCTCCACGTAACTCACATTGTTCACTATATATGTGGGGTAGACGCGATACGTTCTCTGAACCAATGATTTTAATTTTATTCTAAATGTAATGGCAGCATTCTAAATATATGATTTCAGGAATTTAATATAAGTTTTTCCGTTTCCTCCGGTGTCTGCCAAATCGAAAATAAAACCAGGAAAGTGTCTAGTACTCTCTGAACTGGTGGGAATTAATTTAATAACAGTCCCTAGGAATAAACGAAACTGCCTCAAAGTTGGTACACTATAACGAAGAGGTGGTGTGTGGGACATCCTGAATATTAAAGGCAACACATGGAAGATACACCTTCATGAGGAGTGTAACCACCCTGAGACATTATGGCACATGCAGACATTATGGCATGTAACATATCGTACAAATGCCGGATGTCTGTCTGAAGTACGGTATCTCAAGCTCGTTGTGATTCTTGGCGTATATGGGCGATTGTCGTTGTTGGCGCTGGGCTGGATGCCTGGCGCTGACCCATCATGCTGCTCACATGATATATAATGTTGAGGTCTGGAGAGCTGGCAGGCCAAGGTAGTACGCGTAAGACGTGTAGAGCACGCACGTTATCGCGCTGGAAGATAGGTTTCTGAAATATGTCGATATATGACGGGAAGACAGGACTGACAACATTACGTATGTACGCTGCACTCGTCATTATCATAGCTTATGGTCCCCGGACCATTATCCCAGGTGGTTGTGTGGTATGGAAAATGAGAATACAATATGTATTGTTCCACTCACACGCACGTGTATTGTCCACCCGCCTCTTCAGCACACTCTCTCCCGACACCACCGGAGACGTTCGTGGCGATGAGCAGGTGTTAGGTGTACACGTGCCAGAGGAACACGAGAAAGTATACCTCCCAACAACTATCTATTGTTTATTGTGCGTGCTGACTGATGCTTTCCGCCGTCTTCCATGGAAATGAAGACACTCTCTGTGATACATACTCAATAGAATAGCACAGCCATCTATACTAGTCGTGTTGTCAGACGACGTATTGTAAGACTCTTGGTCTACGTCTGCAGCACTATGTAGGCGAATTGTGGCCTTCCACTTAAGATCAAAGGGTCCTATACATACGGTACAATTATTTTTGTGAACCCCGTGTGTATTGGAAGATTGTTACTAAGTGTTGCTTAAATGTACTCTCACTAGCGTATTTTCCAAACAAAACAACAATGAAAATAGAAAATAAAATATTATGAACGAATGTTAACGAAGGAAAGTTAGGAAATAANTTCCAAACAAAACAACAATGAAAATAGAAAATAAAATATTATGAACGAATGTTAACGAAGGAAAGTTAGGAAATAAAGAAACCAGTAGTCGAAAATTAATCGTAAAATTACAATAATGGTAGAGATATTATATAAACAAACATAAAAATAGCAAAGAAATTAAAGAAACCTTTACAGCAGAAAATAGAGCCTCAGTTCTTTAGTACATTTTTGAAAATTTCTCAGATAATCTTAAGGAAAACACAGCAACACGAACTCTGAACAAAATCTTAAAGGTCATAAATTTCAGAAAGAAGCCAAAAAAACTTGTATACCCGTGCGTGTGCAAATAACAGAGGTATGGAACCAATCAGAGTAACGCGATGCGGTCGGCAGCTAGATCGGTTACTNTTCCAAACAAAACAACAATGAAAATAGAAAATAAAATATTATGAACGAATGTTAACGAAGGAAAGTTAGGAAATAAGTAAACCAGTAGTCGAAAATTAATCGTAAAATTACAATAATGGTAGAGATATTGTATAAACAAACATAAAAATAGCAAAGAAATTAAAGAAACCTTTACAGCAGAAAATAGAGCCTCAGTTCTTTAGTACATTTTTGAAAATTTCTCAGATACGAACTCTGAACAAAATCTTAAAGGTCATAAATTTCAGAAAGAAGCCAAAAAAACTTGTATACGCGTGCGTGTGCAAATAACAGAGGTTACCTTGGTTAGTCTCATTGCGCTACGCCAGCCGTCGATCTAGCCATACTTCTGCTACAATGGCAGGTTATTAAGATCTAAGTGAGTTTGAACGTTTTGTTATAGTCAGCGCACGAGAGATGAGACATAATATCTCTGAGGTAGCGATAACATTAGGATGTTCGCGTACGACAATTTCACGAGTGTACCGTGAATTTCGGGAATCCGGTAAAACATCACATCTTCGACATCGCTGCGGCCGGAAAAAGGTCGTGAAAGAACGGGACAAACGNGGAATCCGGTAAAACATCACATCTTCGACATCGCTGCGGCCGGAAAAAGGTCGTGAAAGAACGGGACAAACGACGATTGACGAGAATCATTTAACGTTACAGACGGACGTGCCAACCTTTCTCAAATTTGTGCAGATTGGATTTGTGGACAGCCCTGCAGGATTTATTCTGTGAATTGCCTCCTGCATACCTTCAGACATTAGTCGAGTCAATGCCACGTCGTCTTGCGGGAGGGCCCTACACTATATTAGAAAGATGTACGATTATTTTTGGCTCTTCAGTGTGAGATGGTAAGAGATACAGGAATTTGAGGCATCTGTTGCCGAAAGGTGAACCGGTATCTACACGGTAAGAAGTAGCTTCGTATTTTACACCATGATAGTTGTAAACGGCAATGGCATGCGTTACACCATACCTTACTATCCTAATCTGTAAAATATTTTTTTTCCCTCAAACATGTACACCTACACGACAATCATTCGGATAAAGAAAAATTTGTAACGTTGGTAAACTCTAAGTATTTCAAAACAAAATATTTTTTTACAATACTTTTTTTTGAGAACTTTTTGTGTGACACAGGTTTGTGGTGTGAAGCGAATAATCCACAGTCCTTAAGAATGTAACGTCACACATGTATTCGGGTAGTTTCGATGTAAAATAATTAATGTCTACTTGGTAGAAGCCGATTTTTGAAGTTACTCTGAAAATACAAAATCGGGTTGTCATTTAAAAACGTTAGAAATTCCCATCCCACTTTGAATAATAGCAGGAAAGTTTACATATTGTCAGCTCTTTTAAAAAATAAAGTGTTTTAGAAACGGCCTATCTTTGTAAATATGCTTTGTTTCCTGAATATTTTCGAATAAGGTAAAAATTTGTATGTCGTAATAAATAAAATATTTCCAACGGCCTTTTTTTCAGTCTTGAATTGTTTTTACGTAGAATCTTGACGTGTTTGGATAATGCTAGTTTTGCTAGAATAATATCCATATTATTTTACTTCACACGTAATTTACTTTCCTCAAAAAAAAAACTTGAAGAATAATTTTATAAATATGCAATAAATATTCTACTTGTAATTATGTTTATTTATGTACTAAAGCGTGGGTATTTACTTCATTGTAATTTATTGCATTTCTTCAAGATAGTTAGGTTTTTTTATGTGTAAAAATAAAAAATCGTGATTTTATCTACTTTAATTTAAAACAAGTTGCCTCAACGTATAATTTAAACAATTTTTCTAGCAAAACGAAATAATGAGTATAATGTTTTATATTGTTGGTATTAAGTTCTTGACTTTGCAGCCACGCAAGAGATAACCTTCGATGAAGCCCTATGTGTTCTGAAGTTTAAGTGGCTTACAGGTGTGTCTGTAAACACTCGTAAAACATTGGTCTAAGGTCGCTCTCCTTGATGTACGTTTATTGAATCAAGATGAGGTGATTAGCTGATGTGTTTTCTCACATCAAAAATAGATACCATATTTTCTAAATGAAAATATATTTTATTTCATTAACACAATATCCATTTGATTTATATGGTATGTAGGGCCTATATCTAATATATATATTTATCATGAGAACTTCCAGTGTATTCCACAAAAAATTGGCTCTAATTTAAAAAACTGTGAATACGTAAATCAAACGAAATTAATGAATTTTAATAAAAATGCATATAATTAATATACAAAACACCATACAATTAAATAATTGAATAATCAAATATAATTTTATCTTTTCTGTATATTTACACATTCCTAAGAGAAATAAAAACATCTTAATCTGTTTAATATATTTAATATCCGGCATTTTGTGCTCCGTTTTTTAAACCAGATGGCTAAAAAATAATTTTATTAGCGATATTCAGGAAATTTCTGCCCATCACTTCCATCAATTATATAGGAACATTTTCCCAGTTGTGGAAGGACTATTCCATTGCAAGAATGAACGATGATGTCATGGCTGTGGACAATAATATTTAGGGAAGGTGAGAATAAAATTGTTCGTAAAGCCAAAAAAGATTCAATAATGCGACAGTGGATAGACCTAAACGACTTCTGTATTTCGTTGTAGGAAAATCAGATAAATATCCATTTTTTTTGCGAGTTCTCTCTGCGGTTCTAAGAAGGACAAATACAAAGTTCAAATTTTTATTTGCTTATAAAATTAACACCTAAAATTATTTCATTACGGAAGTAAAGTGCACATATATTTTTATTAATTTTCGTGATATGGAAGATATCAAAAACTACTTGGTTTAAATATTTAATGCCNATTATTTCATTACGGAAGTTAAGTGCACATATATTTTTATTAATTTTCGTGATATGGAAGATATCAAAAACTACTTGGTTTAAATATTTAATGCCATTTTTGGAGAATTTTCATAATGCTATAGAAGAAGCAGTTTTGGGTAACAAAAAACTGCCTGTATGTCAAATTTCAGTCAAGGAGCCAAATTGCAATTTTTCAAGGTAAATGAAACTCTTCTCTGTGGCATCCAATGTGACTACAATTTATTTCATCCAAATCCAATTTTATCAAAATACCCCATGACTATTCTAACTATACTGGCTTTTACTCGCCAGTATTGTTGAAATTTTCAGTATTTTTTCCCCTGAAACAGCAATTCTTAATAATTACACATTACTGATCTTTTTCGTACTGTTATGCAAAAGAGCTTTAGCATGTTCAGTTAAAACCGCCAGTGCAACTTCACGTCGTTACTTAAACATAACAGGGGATTTTTGGGATAAAATATTGTTTGAGGTGCAGTGATGTTATCATTTAAGTAACGAATTAAATACGTTTATAAAAAACGCCAATAGTTTGACATTAAATTTTTAAAGTGGTAAATTAATAACTGTACTTTGTGAAAACTAGCCCAACGTAAATTGATAAATACGTGCGCTAATGAGATAAAAAATCTGCACTAATGTGTAATGTTTGGTAACTTAGTTTACTTATCCAATTTGATTAATACAGATGAGAATAGTCACATAAGAAATGAAGTTAAATATTTTCCAAATATCATGCGTAAATTGAATTCAATTACAAACTTACCAGTAGAACAATGCCGAGAAGAAACATTCTTATAACATGCACGGTTAGATCGCTACAGCCACATATGAAAAAATTTAGCTCGATTATATAGATACTGCTATCAGAAATGATAAATCATAATTTTTTTCACACGATGAATTGAAAAAAAATTGTTCAACTTGAAACTGTTGCATAATTGCACGTGAATACTTGCACAAACGTATCAAGAAATGCTGTCAGGGTCAACATACAATAGGCTGTTTGTACGTAAGACAATACATCAAGATTCACACTTTTAACTTCCATAAAAATACCGATACACTTTGTATTGCAACCCAAAGAAATAAAATTAATACAACTTATAGTATAGAGAGTGAGCATAAAATAATATCTCACATTTGAAGGTCTATAAAATCAAAACCAAACAACCTACAACCTGGATTTATCAATTAAATGAACCGTTGAACTATGAAGTTTGATTACCATACATTCATAAATGTGCAATGTGACCACCATGGGCGGCCTGAACGACATATACGTGATAGTCAAACTCGCACCATCCTCTTGTCACCGTGTCCGGTTTTGCGGTTAGTAACGTGGTGAGGGGGTAGCGAGCTCGCATACGACACGTCAATGTGAAGGGGACGGTCTGATGTTTCCTTTATGTGTCGAGAGATGAAACTGGGAGCCTCTTTCGTTTCACTATGAGCGTGTTTTGTGTGTTAGTCCGCATCACGATGGCGACGGAACAACAGAAGGTGTAATTCAGTTTGCTCAATGTGAATCGGTTACGACTGTGCAACGAAAATTCCGTCACAAATACGGACGTCGTCCTCCCGATAGGTGGAAAATCGAACGTTGGTTTCGGCTGGTGTAGAACTAACGTGCCGACGGGTGTTAGACTAAATTAACGTACTGTTACAGCCACAAACAGCACGCAAAAGTATGACTCACAAAACATCCCAACTATGGAGGCTTGGGTCTCAGAGGTGCAATATAAATATAGCAACTATTTATGAAACTATTATTAAGTAATAGTAGTATGATTTGGTGGATCCAGGGCAGGGTCTGGGCCTGATAATCGGCAGTAGTCTTAGTTCCGTCAACTTGGAAGAGATCACACATGCAATTTTGTTTCTGGCCGCCGTCTTGTTTCGAGTGACCATTTTGTTTTTAGCCGCTATTTTGTTTCCCAATTACTTATCTTCGCATATTTTCCATGCCGTAGTTCTCTCGTCGGTTGCTAGATTGCACCACTGATCCCTGTAATGTTGTTTATTGCTGCTGGAGTCTGCCATGTTATTACTCACCTTCATTCGACCCCACCATCTATTTTCCTTTTTAACTTCGATAAACTTTCGCCTCCTAGGGTCACTCTCGCTCGGCCGCCATGTTGGTTCTAGAGTTGGCTAATTAAGGTTCTTCTTTTTTTATTAAATTTTTGCAGAGTTCAAAATATCGTCAGGGAGAGGGCGGGATCGAACTGCCGAACACAGTGTCAGCATGCAGATGCCATAGACCACTCGTCTGATGAAAAACTTGATTAAAAAGGTTTTAAATGCGATATAAACATTGCAATGTTGATATGATATACATATAACTATTTCAGATATGGCAGAGTATATGTGTTTATGTTTAATAGCTATTTTTTATGAGTTTATTTTATTATATCACATTCTTATTTTACTTATTATTATAATTTTTTCTGAATTATTATCTTTATATATATATATATATATATATAGTGAATTACAATAATTTATTTTATTACATTCGTTTCATTATGTAATATTATTTGTGCATGTTTACATCAAAGGTGTGTGGTTTTTTTCGATCATCAAATAATTTGAATTACCAATTAAATGTGTATGATTATTTCATCACGAAGTAATACATACCATTTGTAGCACATAAGTACTGGATATTAATTTTCATGTACATACTTCCACATAGACCAACTAAGGTATACATGCGCAAAATGAAAACACGAGCATGGAAAAGTACACATGAATATGAACCAAGTAATTCAGAATCACTATATGATGGAAGAAATTTCTACTCACTGATAAACGAAGCGACGATGAGACAGCTGTGAAACCATATCTAATAAACACAGATGTTAAAAATCAAAAGAAAAGAAACATAATGTTACTATATACATTAATAATGATAACAAATACATATTTGCAAACAAAGCTAGAGTATACAAAACTACCCTGCCATCCTTCCTTCCCTCTGTTAAATCCGCCACTGCGCAAGACACATTTTAAAATAATAATAAAATATTTTGTTGTAACAAGTATATTTTGTTGAAACTTTGACATATCGACGCAATGTATAGCATGTATATATCAATCATTTTAAATAACGTTTTATCTTTTTGCGTGAATGGATTAAAGCTGCCCATCGCCTACACTCAATAAATCTCATGTTTTACTATCTCTAGTTTTTGTAAACAATAACTTTTTTCAAATAAAATTATATTCTATTTCTGTAAGCCAGTGGACTCTTCAATTTGTTTCCAGGCAGGTGAAAACAAATTATATTTATATTAATGTTTCATTACTCTTTACACCTTTTTAAAATATTAAATCTGTCTTAGGCAATGAGAACCAGTGAATGATATTGGGTATAATTATGCACATGTAGGTAATTTTGTTCTGTATTGATCAATGATGTAACCTGTGTGTAAATGATTCGTGCACAGACTTACTTGTCTAGGTATTAATTGGTTGATATTACTGAAACCGATCATATAGTCTACAGTTACAATGAAACAAGTTTTGTACTGACTAGAGAAAAGCAACACATGAAACCGTAAAGTTAAGTGGGTTTGAAAGAGTAAACATTACCAGACTCTGTAACCATGATCTCTATTTTCCCTTTTACAGTTAGCACAGCTGATGATGGACTAATTGTTACACTTCTTGTGAGAGTGTTTCTCTTCAATACATATTGAACATGTATCTTTTACCTTTCATTTGTTGGCAAAATGTCCATACTTTTGGCACTTAAAGCACCTGAGCGATTCCACAAAGTCCTAGACTGTACAACAGGCAAGGCCTATGTAGAGCTTCCCCCTATTCAATAACAGACTTCCTCAGCTGTGCTGAGAATTTAAACACAATATGCACTGTGTTTGCCCTTCTGTCACCTTTCCTCATTCAGGGGACCTTTGTTCTCTGAAGAGCATCCAGGCTCACACAAGAGTCCTCAAAATTTTGAGCGTTAATGGTCTCAATCAATTCACCCTTTTTGTCCATTTCTCTAAGGACACTATGTGCAATGTTTTTTGGCCCTCTCCTTCTGAAATCTTCTAGTTTAAGCCCTAGGCTTTTTATTCTTGAAGCTATTTGTATTGTTTGGAGCATAAGGTCTTCTGCGGCATCCACCATCACTCCTCCATTTCTCAATTCATACATGTTACATATCTTTAACCTTCCTTTACAGTGTTCTGTGTTTTCTATAGGAACTCGTTAGTTTCCTTACTGGTCTGATACTCCCGTGTGGGATCACCATTACTAGTTTCATAGGAGCCCTTGCCTCCACCTTCTTTGTTATTTCCGATGGAATGACAGTTGTGACAGCTTTTGCATTGCCCTAGCCTTCTAATGCAACCTGTGCAACTTGCTTTAATATTTCTACGTTCCCTTTCATCTATGCATTCTCCATTAGCACACCGTTTACATATGCTTTTAACTTCGCAAATCTTAGGAGAATGTAGCGGCGATTCTCCGTATTCATTATCTTGTTAGCATCAGTGGAGTACACTATTAGTTCCTGGTAGAGGAACTCCACCTTCTCCACTGTCAAATCCTGTCTGTCTAAACACTGCTAGTCATATTTTTTTTCTTCCGTTTTTTTTGGGTACACCTTATTGGTGAGTTCCTTTATATACTGAACCACAGTGTCCCCTACTCCAAGGATTATTGGAATAAACTCTCCAATTCACCTGTTCCTGGAGTCACTGGTTTCTTCCAGTTGCTCCTACGATGTCCCAGTGTCCATAAATCTGATGATGGACCAAATGACAAATGTCTTGGGGTTCTCAGTTGTCACTGATATTCTGATTTTCTTCTTGTGCTCATTCCAGAGACCTCCTGCTCTAGATCAAGTCAAAATGGGAGTTCACCAGTCACTCATTGTGCAGGCTTCTGTAAACAAAAGCCATAACACACACATTTTGCTTTTTTACTAAAAACCGACTCAATTAAATTTTTTTGAGGATTACAGCTTCACTGGCCAAGGTCTACGACAGACACTGCCATTCTACACTGCGCTCACATTGCTGGCTCTAGGCTGAAGGACAGTGCAGATTATGGCTGCTCGCAGGTCCATCACTTTACCCAGCAGGATGATTACCTAGAGTTCGTTGCCACTTTCAGGTCCATGCTGATGGGGAATGCACTCATTGTCACTGAGAACTTATTCTTTTTCAAGGTACATATACACTTTACTGGTCACCATTCAGCAAATGTATGTTTGATCTCGAGGCTTACTATATCTGAGCAGTACTTGCGTACAACAGCAGGAACTCTTTCGGTAGTAAAGCCAGTTCGTTATATGTCTCTAGGACCGCAAGTGACCATAGTCTCCTGTACGCGACGATTGCCAAAATTATTTTCTTCTCACTTGGACAGCATGCAAACATCGACTGCATGCCGATGAGAAAATTCCAGATGAGAAAAAAACTGTTTTCTTTAAAGCAAGCAGGTGATAGAGATGGGAGCAGCCGGAAGGGTACTGGGTCCTGAGACCTTTTATACACTGGTATATGAGTTCACTAGAGAGTGTTGGCGAAGGTGCCTGTTTGGATCTGACAAACTAGCCAATGCGGAAAATAGGTAAGGGTTGTGAAGGAGAGGTGTGTGAAGTAGGGTTTGGGGTGGAGAATGAGTTTGTGGGGTTTGTATATTTTGAAAGAAGCAGGTGGGAAACAGAGGTCCAGGAGGATCATTTAGGGGAGGGGTGAGGTGTTGTGGCTGGGGAGGATGGATGAACAGCATCCTAAACAAGAAACTTCACTAAAGCAAAATGAATGTATTTAATAAAACCAACTATAGGAATAAAAAAAATAAAAAAAAAGTGAAACAATAATTTTTTGGTATTTTGTAAGTAGATCTTTTCATAATTAAATAAATTTTTTTTAAATATACATAAAAATATACTTTAATAAAGAAAAAAAACTTTAAAATATACATGGAAAAAGAAAAATATATACTTGAAAAGAAAGAAATACTTAAATAAATCTACCTATGTCAATAACGAAATATTTAAAAAGAGTTTTTAAAAAAAGATTATGACTATATAAAAAAATAATATTGCATTCTATGACTATTTGAAAAAAATTGTTATTGCTCGTCTATGTATAGGGTTATAGATTAGAATAATCACGACAAAACATTTATTCGTCCTCCACTAATACACTATTACTTCTTTTATACCCTTGTCAAAGCGCATGTCGAGAATAGCCGAGTTGCCTAAGGTTTCTGTATGTCGACCCAAGATTCGGGAGTTCGATCATTACCTACTCCAGACGATATCTGGAGCTCTGCGAATGTTAAATATAAAAAGCAGCACCCCTAGCAGTCAACACTATAAACACTATGGGGGACAAGCGAGAGCGACACCAGCGCCCCTAGCAGGCGAAAGTTGTATGATGGACAACTGGACACAAGATGCCGGGCTCTAACAATGGTGAATACTTGGGTAGCACACTCTAGTAGCAATAACCAACATAACAGAGATCGTTGGTGCATTCTAGCAAACATTTAGAGAACTATGGCATGCAACTGTTGCGAAGGGAAGTAATTAGGAAACCAAATTCCAAGCAAAAATTTAAAAAGTGGCCAAAAATAGGATGGCAAACAATACAAGATGGTGAGCAGAAATAAGATAGTGGCCGGAAACAAAATTGCTGCCAGATATAAAATTGCAACCGGATCCAAGATGGCAGCTGTGACATTATCCAAGTTCGCAGATAAAATATGGCGACCACTACATAGATACGCAGCCCCAGATCCTGCCCTTGGAGCCCCTTAATCTTACTACTTAGACTACATGCATCTACAATGTACACACAAGACATTAATATAATATAAATATAGCTTGCTATTAGTAATTTGATTATGTGTTTGTATATATAAACTTCTTTTTGATAATAAAAAGAAATCCTTGCTTCTCGCTGTTTAGTTCAACATACACACACTAAATATCGCAGGATCATTGCGACAAATGGTTAAACGATGTAGATATTCATGACTTACGTAACCAAATTTCGATTTCAAAATGGCATTGTGAAAACACTTGCAAACAAAATCGGGTTGACTGTCTATTGTCTGATCATCGCATTGTATATGATACTTAAATACCTTTTGGTTTTTTGAAAAAAATGTGGGACAAGTTAATGGGGGATCATTCTGAAATTAACATTCGTATAGTGATATAAGCATTCATACCGTTATATTAGGACCTAAAATTTTACATTCATCAACTTGTTCCGCATCCTTTTGTTATTATTTCCTTACACGGCCACAAATATTACGTTGTTGGCATAACTTCTTTTGACTGTTACCAAATAGTGGCTGCAAAAAGTTTACTACGAGCGTGGTTATCATTGAACTTGGAATAACGCTAGCTGATAACTGAACTATTCTTTAAATATGCCTGCATTGTTATACCAGCATTGCCAGATAAATAATATCTCCCATTACTAAACGACGTATAAGCGAAAACCGTGTGAACGTTACGCAGGTGTTGTTAACACACAAAACACATACACTGATACCAATAATATCAACTCTCAACAAAAAGGCACATTATTTAACCAAATATTATCTTTCCTCGTGTATGACTTTAGTCAGCTTTACCTTCATTTTACATTCACGGAATTAAAACTGTGAAATAGAGCAGACCTCTCTGCATCAAGAGGTTATTCCAGGTATGCCTCCTGATTAATATGTGCACAGAAATTACTTGTTTGCATATTCTTCACGACGGAATAACTCACAACAAATGCTCGTATTACAGTTTCTTCAGTTTTCTCGTCAGATGAGAGTTTTTAAATATACATATTTTACTAGGCATCGTTATTTATAGCTTCATATATCTGTTTGTCGAAAATAACCAAATGGAAGATGTTATAACTTCGGCAGCCATGTAGGCTTACTACAAGGCTGCCGAAGTTATAACATCTTCCATTTGGTTATTTTCAACAAACAGATATATGAAGCTACAAATAACGATGCCTAGTAAAAAATATATATTTAAACACCTTTTAGGCTAATATTACTTTTTTTAAATTAATTTGAAGAGCCTTTAGGTGTAATGTGCGCAACATTTTATTTCTGTAATTGCATTCTAGCGAAATGTTTCCTTCGACTTAATTATGCAATGTTTGTTATCTAGATAAATATCTCAAGTCATCCTCATTCACTTAGTCGCGAGAGATATATGATAAGGAAAAACTGAAGTTATAAGGGTTATGTTTGTGATACATAATTAAAGTTACGCGAAATGTTAACATTTACCTATTAAGGGTCTCTGTAAAAGAAGTCGCCTAAGGCACTACCTTCAAACTGTCTCTCAAGCTATGAGCCTAGTTTCTTTGCAACTCTTGCCAGCTGCGATTTTTAACTGTGATACCGTATGACTGCCCCTCTCTCCTAATATAAATTTTATAACTATAAACATTTTAAGTTTTTCTTAAGGTTAATATTTCTTAATGAATTGTGAACAGGCCACTACAATTTGAAACACATAGAATAAATTTTATAGTTTGCTGTATATGTAACTATCTAAAAAATTTATTTTGTTTCTATTAGAAAAATATTGTAACCAGAATATTTCAACATTTTTTTTGTACCATTCCATACAGGCATCTTGCATAATAATTCTTACACCTATTTTTTACGTGGTACATTTAATTACATTTTAAAACAGTTAAAAAATTTTCTTACATATAGCGTTTTTGCAATTTTGGAAGCGGTAATTTAGAGTAATATAGAGTCTGTGTGGTGCTTTGTGAAGAAAACCGTATTTTAGTTTATTTTGATTGTGAAGATTACTTTCATTTATTAAAGTTAAAACGTATAGTAACTTAGGTTTGAATGCCATATGTCAGAGACCAGTCAACCCATTTCCACTNTCTTGCATAATAATTCTTACACCTAATTTTTACGTGGTATATTTAATTACATTTTAAAACAGTTAAAAAATTTTCTCACATATAGCGTTTTTGCAATTTTGGAAGCGGTAATTTAGAGTAATATAGAGTCTGTGTGGTGCTTTGTGAAGAAAACCGTATTTTAGTTTATTTTGATTGTGAAGATTACTTTAATTTATTAAAGTTAAAACGTATAGTAACTTAGGTTTGAATGCCATATGTCAGAGACCAGTCAACCCATTTCCACTNAATTTATTAAAGTTAAAACGTATAGTAACTTAGGTTTGAATGCCATATGTCAGAGACCAGTCAACCCATTTCCACTAAATATAAAACACAATTAGCGATATGGTAGGCCATGTTAACTTTCGTGTTTTAAGTGGCTTAGAATCTAATAATCAACAACATGCCGCTCGGCTTAATATTTCAGGGTTGATAACCATATCATTCAAAACATTAGCCTGATTACACGCAAAGTTGTTGCTCCTAAACCTATCTTCGACATCCAGTTGTTTGCACGGTTGTTTAGTTTTACTAGTTTTTCTAAGTTTGATTCCCAGCTCAGTCACATGTGTATTTTTATTGTCTTGGTACAGTTGCATATTTTTCTGGTTTTATCTCTCTATCGCTGTCAACTAGACGCCAATGCCTACCTACAATCTAAGCTTTTAAGAACTCTATTAATACTTATTAGCACATATATGAGCATGTGGGCTCAGTAGTTATCAGTAATTTCTGGTTATTTATTAGCTTACTTTTCGAAGGAAAGATAGGCTAATAATGCAACCACCTGAATATCTGTCTAAACTGTAAGTACACCCTTAATAACATTTCTACCAGTTAACCGAAATTTACCTAACTCAGTACACGTATAGATTGGCGCATGTTTGAATTTTTTTTACAATTNTTTCTACCAGTTAACCGAAATTTACCTAACTCAGTACACGTATAGATTGGCGCATGTTTGAATTTTTTTTACAATTCTTGGTACTTATTTTCAAAATGACGGTATATATAAAATTTAGTACATTGATATATCTAGATAACAATATAACTTATNTTTGGTACTTATTTTCAAAATGACGGTATATATAAAATTTAGTACATTGATATATCTAGATAACAATATAACTTATTTAAACCAAATATTTTATGTTGATGGTGCATGATGCAATCATTTAATTTATAAAGCGATAGTGTTATTTGTCTTACATTTGCCAATCAAATCTTGTCTATGGAAAAAGTCAACGGATTCCTCTCAAAATTGGCATATCGGTAATTCTATTGTACGCCATGTTAAAACTAGCAATTTAAATAGTTAATGCACTAAGTTTCATATTTGCGGTGATACAAATATTTTAAGGGTAATTAATTGTGTCTGTATCTACCGTAGCATTTCACCAATTTCGACAAAACTAATTATGCTGAAAATATTTATTATGAGTATCATTTGTGCTAATACATACTGCTTTTATCAAACATTTTGTAAGATAGTGATACCTGAAATGGAAAGTTTTTATATCATGTATCCGAAAAAATCAGCAGAAATATGCCAAATTTGAAAATAATGTAACATTACCGCAGATCATGTAAACTGAAATTTTGAAGTGGGTTANCAGCAGAAATATGCCAAATTTGAAAATAATGTAACATTACCGCAGATCATGTAAACTGAAATTTTGAAGTGGGTTAAGCACTTATTTTCAAAATGGTGGCCTTACAAATAATTTGGACTACTGGTTTATCTAAGTTACCATATAATAAATGTCAATGTAACTTTTTATTATGGCAGTGTTTATTACAACTATCAAATGCGTCTACTTAAAGATTCTTTTGTTCACAATTTTGGAAGATAGTGGCACNCAGCAGAAATATGCCAAATTTGAAAATAATGTAACATTACCGCAGATCATGTAAACTGAAATTTTGAAGTGGGTTACGCACTTATTTTCAAAATGGTGGCCTTACAAATAATTTGGACTACTGGTTTATCTAAGTTACCATATAATAAATGTCAATGTAACTTTTTATTAAGGCAGTGTTTATTACAACTATCAAATGCGTCTACTTAAAGATTCTTTTGTTCACAATTTTGGAAGATAGTGGCACAAGAATAAATAAAGTTTCGTCATACCTCGAGACACAACCAACCGTTTTCTGNCAAGAATAAATAAAGTTTCGTCATACCTCGAGACACAACCAACCGTTTTCTGCCTAATTTGACTATCAAATAGTTCTAAGGTAGGCAATGTTCATGGGCGTTTTATGTGGGTCTGGCACTTATTTTCAAAGTTGAGGCCACGTAAATATCATAATTTTTTATATAGAAGAAGCCAATATATATATTACTGTTCTGTCCTGCGTTATTGAATATAACACCATTTAAGAGAGCTATGCTGTTTTGCCGTATCTCGGGGACCAATCAACTGATTCTCACCTAATTTTTTTACACATTTTGTACTATCCTAGGCTATGTTTACGTACGTAACTAAAGTAGGTGCAGATAATTTATCTTCAAAATGGCAGAAATATAAATTGATGACATAAGTTTATCGTTTCTGTAAAATAATTTGAGCAAAAATCATTTAAAATTTGTATGCTAACAGTAATTTTCATTTTTATCAGATATGCCTGAAGAGCCTGACTTTAAGCCTTTTTATACAATAGAGGTAAAGAGAAAATAAATAGGTTATGCCATATTATGGGAAAAATTCAAGCCATGTCTACCAAACTATGCACACAAATAGTGATATGGTAGCCATGAAAACTTACGTAATTGAAACGACTCATGCACTTGTTTTAAAAATGATGTTCCTGGTAATGTAAGTGTATCAAAACTTTAGACTTGTTGTAACCGAAGCTTATGATCCCAATTCTACCTCTGTAATGCATTTGATTGCATGCCATTTTACGATACGGGGTTTTCTGGGCGTAAGTCCCGTTTAAAATACGTTTGTATTTGTAATTTTGTCACTAGTAATAACGCATTTGCCTCAGGTTGCCGCTGTCAAAGTGGCATTGGCACAATTATAATATACAATTTTTATAACTGCATCAAAATTATTTGCAGCGTTGTAGAAGAAAGGTGGCTTATGATTTATATCAGAAACATTTTGTTATTTATTGTTGTTAATATTGACCCCACGTCAAGATTGACGTTAGCTCTGTCATGCTGAAACGGCTTGAAACATTAATGCTGTTTCATGAAGTATATCACGAAATTTCTAGAAACTTTTTTTTTCGAACCGAAAATGTTGCCCTGCATACCAAAAATATATTACATCTTTTCTGGGAGAACTAAAATATATTTATCACCTAAATCGCATACCTGAATTCCCAATATATTTTATGTTACTGTACGACAGTACCGAAATCAAACACCCGTAAAAATGTTGGCCAAACCAACATTATTCCCGCAGTTTCAACTTACAAATAGCACTCTGTTCACCGGAAGAAAAACATTAGATGTTTGGCAGTTAATGCCAATTCTCGGGCTCGGGACCAGGCGTATCCATATGCCGGAATTGCCGTAAACCCAGTATGCTTCATCTGCAAGATTTAGCCATAAGAGCGACACACATTACTCGGTCAAAGAGTCATAATAGCCCCCCTTTATTGAAATAATCGAGCCTCCATGATCGTAGGTAACAATTTGTTTGTTCACTTATAAGTTTAAGAACGCTCCACATTACTGACATGGCAACTATGTTATCACCCAAATGTAGAAGCTTATCACAGCCTACTCGAAGCAAACGACGACAGAAAATTATCAAAGCACTTAAATGATGATTCTAAATTAAATCCGGCTCCGTCATGTAGCCTACGTATGTAGATATCAACGCACAGTACATTCATTCCACTATAAACTCTACACCCATTAGTCAGCCACAGTGTCTTCACCTCTATGCTAGTACCTGATTGGGCGTTATATTTTCACATTTGCGACTGAGTGTTAAAATATCCGGGTATTTACATGACTTACAAAGGACACAAAGTAGTCTTATATAAAACATACTTGAGAGAATTACTACAGGCTCAACCACTCCGCTACATTTGTCCACTTGCACTCAGTGCTGNTTATATAAAACATACTTGAGAGAATTACTACAGGCTCAACCACTCCGCTACATTTGTCCACTTGCACTCAGTGCTGTGGCTATAAAACATACGTCAACACGCTCAGAAACCACAATTTGCCACTGCGCTTCAGTAGACTCCTGTGATATTGTTTNGCTATAAAACATACGTCAACACGCTCAGAAACCACAATTTGCCACTGCGCTTCAGTAGACTCCTGTGATATTGTTTTCATCAAATTGTGGCCATATTTTGCTGGTGATATATAAGGACTTTCCTATTTTCTTTTTAATGTTCTTATCTTCGCACCGAATTGTTAAAAAAAATGTAATTATAGAATATCGCGGGCGGCAGGAAGGTGTTTGTTTTGTAAAGTCACATGTTGTTTGTGAGAAGAACGAATGCCAATAAAGCTGTCGCTCTGTTATAAGTGGATCAAAGACATTTCGTGTCAACTGTATGCCGAAACTTGAATCATCGCGCACTATGGGCGTGTGTTTTTTAAATCTCAAATTAGTTTTACTATATTCTTACGCAATCAAAACCAGTTAGCTGGCGTATTACATTTATTTCTGGGTCTTTAAATATGGCTTCTCTTGAAAAGTCATGTCCTTGGCCTAAACATGTATGTAAGTTGACCATTACACATTAGAATAGTTTTCCTTCAAGGGAACCATTTTGTACAAACTGTCTTTTAGGGTTTAATAAAATATAAATTTTCAAAGTGGCTCTAGTTATTTCGGTGTGGCGCGTATAGTTTCATTCACGGATGTAAATGTAACGTGAAATATATTTTTCTTAATATGTTATCTTTTCGGATGACGTATTAGGTGAGTTTTTGTGTCTATGATGAGGTATTTATTTAAGTCTTATTAATTCCAAGTGAAACACTAAGATTTTGATAGTGTTTCGTTCACGGACGGATGTTTCCAGTCGAAATACTCGTAAGTATATTATAGTCACAGATAAAAGTGTACACTGTTATAGGTGACGATGTTTCTGCAAACAAATGGAAATATCATGGTCCCTCTGCACACAAATCCTAAACGAGGAAAATTTCCTAGAGGGTGTCGTGTGCAAAGTGATCCACCTACTACTGTTTATGTTTGAATAGGCGTGCGTCTGTGTGTGCGAATTAGCAGCATACTTTTTAATTATGAAATTATTCGTATAGGGATTTCTGTAAAGTATGTTTAAAAATTATAATTATTTAGTCGCATATGTTTGTGTGCGAGAGTACCACGTAAGATGTATAATTATATGTGCATACTGTAGCGGGGAAGGTATCGTCCGTAATCTCTAAGCTATGTATTTGGCCCAGTTATCGACATCTTTCGATTTAATAGCATTGCCAGTTTGCTTGAAATGGCGCAATTGTTTCCATTCTGCTATGCACATGTATGAACTGTTTTGTAATTAAACTATTACATTCGTAGTTATTTAAATGACGTCTAGCCCCGTGAAATTAGATGTATTTACATCCCTTGGATACTAATAATTCCTTAATAACTGCAGAAATAATGGATGTACTGTATTTTTATTAAAGTAATAAAGTATTTTTTAAATATATTTAATAATAATTTAGATTTTTAAAGCGTATGCTAATTGTTGGTTTGCTGAGCCATAATATGATATAGAGCAGGCAACTAGAAAAACAGTTCTTTCCGTCGATAACGTTCAATTAATTACAATAACAGACACGTTTAAAATCTCTAAATGATTTTGTGTTTTATTGCATCTCTACAATAATTTATGACACCTATAGATAAAATTCAAGCTTCAAGAACAATATAAACACGTGGGCGCGAAAAAAATTATTCACTCTNTTTATGACACCTATAGATAAAATTCAAGCTTCAAGAACAATATAAACACGTGGGCGCGAAAAAAATTATTCACTCTAAAGCAAATCGGAGATTCTGATTAGGAAAATACCAATATCAAAAAGTATTTTGAGAAGATGGAATAGTTCAACATTCTGCTGTGCTTGGGACCTCGCTGGCCAAGGAAGTTTGTTAACGTCCCGAAGGCAGACCAGAGATACCCGTGCTATGTGNTTTATGACACCTATAGATAAAATTCAAGCTTCAAGAACAATATAAACACGTGGGCGCGAAAAAAATTATTCACTCTCAAGCAAATCGGAGATTCTGATTAGGAAAATACCAATATCAAAAAGTATTTTGAGAAGATGGAATAGTTCAACATTCTACTGTGCTTGGGACCTCGCTGGCCAAGGAAGTTTGTTAACGTCCCGAAGGCAGACCAGAGATACCCGTGCTATGTGATGCCAGGCATTATACTGCTGGAAAATGGTGTTGTCAAACTGCAGCAGGAAGGGGAGCGCACTTCGTTGCAGATTATCCTGGGTGACTTGCCACGATGTCATGGTTCCTTCAGTCACCACTATTGGGGTGCAGGAATGTAGTAAATAGCACCTCCTACCTTGAAACGTCTCGTTGGGGCGCTGTGCCGCTCTACAATAAAGCGTGGATCACGGCACTGGCTAGGAGATCTCCAGAATCGAATTTGACGGACAACGGTATCCGAACGGAACCATGATTCGTCGCTCAACAACCACTTGTCACCAGTCCGCAAGCGGCCATGCTGTCCATTCGTGGCAGAAGGTCACATGTGCTCGACAATGCTCAGGTCCTAATGATAAACGTCGTAATGGACGCCACGACGACAGATTCCACTCTGCTAGCTGCCAGGATATGGTACTGGTGGGCAAAGGCGAATTCCGAGCTGCCTTAACGTGTCCTTGGATGGTGTGCCACCACGGCCGTGGGTTGCTTGCAGCCTGTTGCACGATGAAACGATCCTCAGTACTTGTGGTCCCCCGGGGTCGACCCTTTTCTTCTCGACCTACCTGTTCTCAATGCGTCCAAAACTTCCTCACTGTGTGGGCAGAACGGTTCAAATGCCATGAATTGCATCGGAACGTCTAACCTGATTCTTGGATGCTTACAATATGTTCTCTCTCAAAATCATTTAGCTGGCAAAGTAAAGTTGAATGCGCCGTCGGGGCATGTTGTGTGTCACTGAAAGGCAAACACTGTTAAAAAAACCTTATTCGGTGTCTTTCCGCTATGATTGATGGAGAGACATGTGTTGTCCCTTGTGGCACATTTGTGCAAGCAAACCGCATATAACGGAAAAATGACAAATGTCGGCAATTATTACGGTGTATGGCAACCTTCATTGTACTCGCGCCAGTCATTCCTCGTGAAGAACATTTTTTTTTATAAATGAGTGTAGTAATAGGGCCAGCTGTTGTTAAAGGAACTGATTCTTGCACAGGTCGAACTAGCATTGGGAGCAAATGAAAAATGAACGTTGTCAAAAAAATTTCAGGATCGCGAAAAAATATTAGCAATGACTTGCTCGAATAAAACGAATGCTATCAGTTGAGGCCCGAATTAGGAGACAATATTCCGACACAATTCAGTATCTTGCTCGAATGCAATCGAACGAGTGCCATTGTGTTTGTACCAAGATAAACACGCTTTTAGAACAAATAATACGGCTATTTGCGACTCAAGCAAAACTAGGAAGCTATAAAAATAGTATTNTGTTGTTAAAGGAACTGATTCTTGCACAGGTCGAACTAGCATTGGGAGCAAATGAAAAATGAACGTTGTCAAAAAATTTTCAGGATCGCGAAAAAATATTAGCAATGACTTGCTCGAATAAAACGAATGCTATCAGTTGAGGCCCGAATTAGGAGACAATATTCCGACACAATTCAGTATCTTGCTCGAATGCAATCGAACGAGTGCCATTGTGTTTGTACCAATATAAACACGCTTTTAGAACAAATAATACGGCTATTTGCGACTCAAGCAAAACTAGGAAGCTATAAAAATAGTATTNTATAAACACGCTTTTAGAACAAATAATACGGCTATTTGCGACTCAAGCAAAACTAGGAAGCTATAAAAATAGTATTTAGAAGTTATTCCTCGAGGAAAATACACTATATCCGGAGTTTTAGGTGAAATTTGTCCGCTGTCAAACAAGTGCCGTACGTCATAAAACTTTCTGAGTCCTACGATCAAAAGAGAGAAGTTATATTAATTGCTAATACTGTAAACGATCGCGTGTGTTTCTAGCACAAGAATATATAGCCTACAGTATTTAGAATTTCAAGTTGTAAATAAAATATTTCGAGAATGATATTCGTGATACGTCTGAAATTATGTACAACTTGTATGCAAAGAGGAAATATGCAAGTAATGCACACAGGAAGTCGAAAAAGTACAAAACCGCGACATTTTGAACTACTACTGTTATGATCAACAATGACAATTCACACTACTGTTATATTCAGAATTATCAAGACTATTTCAATCCCAAATGTCTAGGTAGATATACAGAGGTCGCATAAGTATACTATATTTTATTTCATTTTGATGAACAGCCACGAACATACAATTTTATGTGACAACATAAGCACAACAAACGAAGCTATTCTGTCATGAGGCAATAATTAACACATAGCGAAAAACAGAAAAGCATCGTTATTGATATTTTAAAAATGTCATATTGAAAAATGGTTTGTCTTTGTGTATGTCGAAATAGAGGCCATGTCGAAACCTATGCTTAACTGTCAGATGAATCCAGTTAGACCTATGAACATTGTTACATGCACCTGGGTAATGCTAAGTTTGCGGAGAATGTAAGTCTGAACAAAATTGAATAACGTTAATTTAGAATAACTTTAAATTTCGTAATTTATTTAAAAAACTTCTCGAAAGAACCTGTAAAATTTTTTTTGCTATCAGCAACTTCAATTCAGTCAATTACGATTTTATTCGAAACCAATAAACTACCGCTAAATATCTTATTATATTATTAGTTGGATAAATAATTATTAATGCTAACATAAACTGTGTAATGTCTATTTACGTTATCGTCACACTTTTAGAATCAAACCGTTAAAAAATTAGGTCATGCATTGTTATTTCCTAAATATACAGTCTATCACAAGCGAGCACTTGTTTTTAATAATAAACGAAATATTTATTTATTTTATTAAAAAATAAATAATTATTATTATTTATAATAAAAAAAACAGTGAAAAGACAGGTTTGATGGCAATGCCTAGTAATAAACAGATCTTAAACAAAATATCATTAAATTGAGTTTGCACGAGTGTTCTGAGTTGGGACAACTTGGTGTTATTTTGTAGACTCGGTTAAGTCTTGTGTGCATGAGACAGAGGTATATTCTTGATGTAGAACTTTAAAAAGAGTTCAGGAATGTCGGAAGGAACATGAATGGAATATAGTCTAATGATCAGAATAAGTCCAGTTGCAGTTACGTGCCATTATCTCGTGGTCTGCCACCTCTGCTCCAATGCCCGGTCAACCACAACCTGCATTTCACTTGTAGAAGGTAACGCTCATCTCACCACGCAGTCCCTGCAACCCCCAGGTCACAGCCTGCAATAGTCCCTAAAATTCGTTATTATAAAATTTTTTTTTTTATTTGGAATACGATATTTTCAGCGGTCATGTTTTAATTTTATAATAATTATACGTTTTGAAATGCGCTTAGTTTAAATATTGTTGTTTGCTCTGTTGAAGCTTTATACTCATGTTTCAATGACCATTGTTGCCCCACGTTTAACACTATTCTGTGGGTTTAATTATATGTATTGGATTTGCAAGTTTGGGGCATATGCACATCAATATTGCTGATGTCACCCTGGGTTACGTTCGCTTTAAACCATAGCAGAACACCAAAATAATATTTTTTTTTCCACTCTAGCAATAGCATTTTGGGAGTTCACTGATACAATACGTCAGCTTTAGAACTAAAACACTCAGACTTTACCTCTCTTTTGAAGTAAACAGGAATTATTTTTGCTAGAGGAATTTATTGATTATTATTTAAAAACTGGAAAATAACTTGCAAAATGTAATGAGTTTCGCTTAAAGAAAATAATGTAAGCAATCTTAAAACTCTATAACTAAAGTGTTCGAGAGATTCAATTTAAGCAGATTCTTTTAAAAATACGGAATTGCATAATTGTGGTTCTGCGTGTAAGACTGTGTGTTGTCTTAATAACCTTTTAGAAAGTTTCTTCTAATTCTGTAAACTATGAATGCACAGTAAGCACACACGCCTCTTCTGATCTTCAACCACATAATTTACTTAATGTAATTCATGAACGACTCAAAACGTTTTAAATGTTAATACGACATATCTTAAAAATTATACTACAAAATTCATTCTAAACTACGGATCATTTAAGAGCAATATCTGTTAAATTAAATTAAAAAACCCGATATTTGTTTTAAGTATTGCAATGGTCGTGGGAGGGGGGGGGGTAAATTAAAACTGTTATATTTAGTAGAAACATAAACTTACTTTATATATTGTATATATAAATTTAATTTAAAGTCAGATGTCATGTCTATAAAACGTTTATATATTTTTGAACAAAATTTGGTTTACTAATAGTATGTATACTTTTATTCATGCACCTTTAGGTGATATTAAGGCCCTTAAATTGTTTGTTTAATGGTCATAATCCTGTCTCTATCCTTAGCCAAAGAGACATTACCCCTTACATAAAAAAAATTAATAATTGCTTATCTCAAATAGAATAAATTCCACAACAGTCACTCATTAAGTAACATTTCTGGACAGCTGTGTAAAACAAAAATATTATTTTTTATTGTTCTAAATGTGACGAAATATTGAGACATATAGCCATTTTATTGACCGAAGGATGGCAACATATGTGTTTTTATGGTAAATATTTGTCAGCGTGTTTGACTGCACACATTGATATGATGAGATTTCCTGGGTGGACAAATGCCCCACCGCAGAGTGTGTTAACACAAAAAAATTATATGCTCAATAGAAATACTTTTGAACATCGCCATTCAGAAAAAAAGTAGGCTATACACCTCACATGACAAGCTGTTATGATAGAATATATTCTATCGCAGTTCGTGGGCTGATTAGCACTCCGAGTGTAGGCGGCCACGTATCAAAGCGTTATTCAGCAAGTTCGTTGTCTGGCGCCTCGAGTGAATGACACATCGTCAATGAACGTGCTGACTATACTACGTATATTGTTCAACAGTGCCTCTGTTGCGTTGTAAAATGTACTTATGCACATAATTTAGAATTAATCGTTAATAACAATCTAGTTTGTAAGTATAATTGATTAGCATAACTTTGCTAGGCCGTATCAATCTTACAATTATATTCACCCATAAGGAGAGACAAATATATAGATTTGCCAGGTTGAATGTGAAAATCATCACGAGCGGCAACATAAGCTGTGTATGGTACGTAAGTCAGTATTGAGCATATTGCCAATTGAAATACAGTCCATATACGTGGTCGAAATCTTTAAGACATGTGTAAAAATGATTTACTATCGTCCTAATAGCTTACAAGTGACATTTGTGCCAGGGCTACGTATGAATAATCACATCACTTCAATGAGGATGGTCTAGAATTCAAATAGTAAAAATCCTGTACGGTAACGTTTTAGAATGAAAAATACTCATAACCAGTATGTGTAAAGTCTAAGCTAATTTCTTATGTTTGTCATAAAACATCGTTGATGATATTGAAAGATGTGTTTATGTAAGGCACTAACGTGCAGCAAAGTTAAAGTTTCCTGTAACGTATCTTTTGTAGTTTGCCTAATAAATAATNTTTATGTAAGGCACTAACGTGCAGCAAAGTTAAAGTTTCCTGTAACGTATCTTTTGTAGTTTGCCTAATAAATAATATTAAAAGACCTGTAATAAAAATGTTATTAACTTTATAGCCATATATTAGTTAAATATTTTATGTCACCAAAGTTTCTTCTTAGTTTTCAAGATTTTTCTATTCATAACTACATATTAGATGAAATATNGAATATTTTATGTCACCAAAGTTTCTTCTTAGTTTTCAAGATTTTTCTATTCATAACTACATATTAGATGAAATATAGATGAAAGACAGATATATCATGATAAAAACCCTTAATTGAATACACTGTGTTTGAAATATCTACACATTCTTTATCTTTGAAAAGCGTTTTGGTCTACGTCGCAAATAACCCGTCAGTTTATTTCAATTTTTTCATTCCCTGTGCCAGAACGTTTGCGCAATGAAAAGGCAATGTGCCGCATTTAGCAGGGAAATATAGAGTAAATTAAATAAAAAAATTAACAAGTTTCCAATCAATGAGTCTCATCTTTTTGTAAAATTGTTATATTTTTATTATCAAAATTTAAATAAATTATTACATATCGCTATTCTAATCATAACCTCTACTGTATCTAGTTTACTCAATTACACAGTTTTTATGTATCGTTTTCCTTAATCATGTAATTTATTAAAAACGTCAAAATATATAGAGTTAGTGCATGTTCCAAGAACACATATCCTTAAAATTGAATTGAAGTTAAATCCCGAAGGGCATTCTACGTGAGTGGGATGTAGTAAAAGTGAACATTCATAATACCAATAACAATTTTTATCGTCGGGATAAAAACCAGGGAGAGAGCACTTGAATGGAGTTTCTGTTGTAGTTGCAAGTGTGGTTGTTGTTGGTGTAGTGGTAGTTTTTGGTGTAGTTGTAGTTGTTGGTGTAGTTGTAGTTGTTGGTGTCGTGGTAGTTGTTGGTGTTGTTGTAGTTGTGGGTGTTGTGGTAGTTGTTGGTGTAGTGGTAGTTGTTGGTGTAGTGGTAGTTGTTGGTGTAGTGGTAGTTGTTGGTGTAGTGGTAGTTGTTGGTGTAGTGGTAGTTGTTGGTGTAGTGGTAGTTGTTGGTGTAGTGGTAGTTGTTGGTGTAGTGATAGTTGTTGGTGTAGTGGTAGTTGTATGTGTAGTGGTAGTTGTTGGTGTTGTATTAGTTGTTGGTGTTGTGGTAGTGGTTGGTGTTGTGGTAGTGGTTGGTGTTGTGGTAGTTGTTGGTGTTGTTGTAGTTGTTGGTGTTGTGGTAGTTGTTGGTGTTGTGGTAGTTGTTGGAGTTGTGGTACTTGTTGGTGTTGTGGTAGTTGTTGGAGTTGTGGTAGTTGTTGGTGTTGTGGTAGTTGTTGATGTTGTGGTAGTTGTTGGTATGGTAGTGGTTGTATATGAGGTGGTAGTCGAGGTGCTAGCACTAGTGGTGGTGGTTGTTGTGTTTGATGCCACACAAGACATGCTACTTTCATCGAAGTATCCTCCGTGAGGACACTGGTAGAGTAATGGGTAGAGGAACGAGTCATCAGCACTGACTGTGCAGATGTAGTATATATTGGGATTCTTGCTGAGAGCGCCAACCTCCCCATTCTGCGTGCATGTTGGCACTGGTGGGTCTGTGGGACAACTCGTGCCTTGTATGGAGCAGGTTTTCAGCAGCGGGTCGTATATCCAGTCATGGTCACACTCTTGGTAGTCGTCCTTTATTAGAGTTTCATCCTGGTAACACACGTGATAGCCTGTGCAGAGATACGGGTCTGGGAAGATTCCGACGGAAGTGCACTGAAATTTGTATTTCGCTGGTGCGCTTTTGAAGTTGCCATCAATATAGTTGTGCTGCAGTTGTGGCAATACAGCACAACACCCCGTTACCTGCAAAATTCAAAATATCATTAGACACTTTATTTCATCCAATGGTATATTTTTATCTTCATAGTTGCCAAATATCTATTAACACAACTCGCTGCAAAGAGTTTAAATACATTGAAAGTTTACTGCTTTTATGCAGAAATTTTTTCTGTAACCAGCAGTTCCAATATAATTTGCGTGCTATGCTGAGAGGCTTAGTAGAGGCTGAGGCCACACAAATTCACTTTTCTTAAAATTNATCCAATATAATTTGCGTGCTATGCTGAGAGGCTTAGTAGAGGCTGAGGCCACACAAATTCACTTTTCTTAAAATTTAGTGGACAAGGCAAAATTTATAATAATAGGTGATCGCATTAACAGAACCAAGTTGTTTGAATTTACGATTCCCTTTAAAATGATAGTTCTTAGTGCCAGTCTACATAACGTTACTACAAAGCTGCACTTTNTGCTGCAGTTGTGGCAATACAGCACAACACCCCGTTACCTGCAAAATTCAAAATATCATTAGACACTTTATTTCATGCAATGGTATATTTTTATCTTCATAGTTGACAAATATCTATTAACACAACTCGCTGCAAAGAGTTTAAATACATTGAAAGTTTACTGCTTTTATGCAGAAATTTTTTCTGTAACCAGCAGATCCAATATAATTTGCGTGCTATGCTGAGAGGCTTAGTAGAGGCTGAGGCCACACAAATTCACTTTTCTTAAAATTAAGTGGACAAGGCAAAATTTATAATAATAGGTGATCGCATTAACAGAACCAAGTTGTTTGAATTTACGATTCCCTTTAAAATGATAGTTCTTAGTGCCAGTCTACATAACGTTACTACAAAGCTGCACTTTAAAAATTATATTACCAACTAAATCTATCTTTACGACACCTAACGTATATGTTAAATTATTCATGTGAATTCGCATATCTAGGATAAAACATTTTTACTCATAAGTAATTAAAAAATAATATTATGGTTTTTAAATATTATGAATGTTAACTTCATTTATCAATCAGTTATCCGGCAGGTCCGAATATTACCATGCTCTTATTGGTGTCGTCCTCTTCCTTTCTCAAGTTGCTGATAAGGTATAAATTATGATTATTTCTCATGATACAGAATTTATTCACACTACTAACACGTGTTGTGAACTGCAGTTTACAAGTATAGTGTTCATTTGTCAAGGTCAAGTCATTCTCATAATTGTAATGATCATTTTCTTAAGTGTGTGCCTACACAAATGCACGCTTTCAGCGAAATTACTAGTCAGTTTTTACTATTATTCGTTTGCAGGTTATAGTTTTTTGGGTATTAAGACGATGTTTTTAGGTGTATTTAAGAAAAATAATAATTTTTATCTTCGGTGAAGAGAGAGTTTTAAGTAGGAGAATGAAAAGTTGTGACGAATAAACCGATGTTCAGTCGAAGCGTCGGAAAGAACGGGTTGTCAAAAGAGCCTTTGACCTTACAACACAAGTTTTATTTGGGGTTCTTAATTACTGACTGTGCCGATTAAGATTCTTGTTTTGATATATTTAACAAACGAAATGTTGAGATCTATAATAACAGTTATAATAATCTTTCTACTTGTTTGGTGGGAATGTAGTAAAATATGTGAATAGGAAAGAATTTCTAAGCAAAAACTCATGTTATTTGAGTAAAAACGAAATTTGCGGAAATTACGCTTTTTCAAGCACTAGGAGTACCACATTCTCTGTAACACCTTGCCGCCCCTCTCCCTCTGAACACAGAACGTTTCCGATGACCATTGTTATTTCATTGATCTTAACCCAATAATTGCGACTTAAATCACTCAGGAATTTTGTTCGGAAGCATTGCAATAATTCACAGCGCAGGTTATGAAATTTCAAACTGTTTCCAGGGAAACACCCAATGCGATCAAAGGAATACGAAGTAATTATGTATTATTAATGGTGTAGGAAAAATAGTCAACTAAATTATTCGCGTATTTTTCTGTTACAGAAACTGGTACTATCATGCTATAACATTTAGCANGGGAATGTAGTAAAATATGTGAATAGGAAAGAATTTCTAAGCAAAAACTCATGTTATTTGAGTAAAAACGAAATTTACGGAAATCACGCTTTTTCAAGCACTAGGAGTACCACATTCTCTGTAACACCTTGCCGCCCCTCTCCCTCTGAATACAGAACGTTTCCGATGACCCTTGTTATTTCATTGATCTTAACCCAATAATTGCGACTTAAATCACTCAGGAATTTTGTTCGGAAGCATTGCAATAATTCACAGCGCAGGTTATGAAATTTAAAACTGTTTCCAGGGAAACACCCAATGCGATCAAAGGAATACGAAGTAATTATGTATTATTAATGGTGTACGAAAAATAGTCAACTAAATTATTCGCGTATTTTTCTGTTACAGAAACTGGTACTATCGTGCTATAACATTTAGCAGCTTTATAACAGTAAACTTTTCCAACGAATGTAGATACTCTGTAGCAGTAAATGAATGAAATATCATTCAAAAAAAGCAATATTGCAATAGTTGCAGAAAAAATATTTGATCTAAGACAATAAGTTCTCCTGCACTTATGGACTATTTGTGATCAAAGTAATCCTCTGAATATCGAAAGAGAGGCACAGTGTTAGTTAATGTAAAACAATTGGGTGGAATGTGTTCTTGTTGTGGACTTCCATTCAACTATAGAAAATAATACGTGTTTCTCGTCGCAAGGAAAGGAATTTGTATATTGAGTGAATATTTTACCTTGACCTTGTTCTCATGACAGGCAATAGGCAAAGGTTTTCTTTAACTTGACAGAACAGAATGCAAAATCTACTTAGCGTTGGCCAATATTTATTAATGCAANAATACGTGTTTCTCGTCGCAAGGAAAGGAATTTGTATATTGAGTGAATATTTTACCTTTACCTTGTTCTCATGACAAGCAATAGGCAAAGGTTTTCTTTAACTTGACAGAACAGAATGCAAAATCTACTTAGCGTTGGCCAATATTTATTAATGCAATAACACGACGGCCTTAGAATACCTAGAGATACAATTTTGTCTCTCTGAACCTTTTGGTCAAATAAAGAGATCATTACGGGAAGAGTAACCTTCCAGATTGTGCTTAAGGATCCTAGAAATCACAAGGAAAGCAATTTCCATTGTCCCTGAAAAAAAAACCGTCAGATATACTGTCTGTATTTGAAATACGGTGGGATCCCATTAATCCTTATTAATTGGGATCGGGGAATTTTGAGAATACGAGATTGTTTGATTAACCGAAATCGAATATGTACTGCAGTTGCACGTAGCAAAGTAAAGGTTTGCTGTAGCACACAATAATTTGATGAGTTTGTAAACTTGTGCGTGTTCCAGAGTGATAATTGGTGGTGAATAATGATACACAGGACGCCACTGCAAGTGCGGCGAGTTATTCTATATGCACGCTCTTTTAGCCTCTTTGTTTAATTGACAACTGTAATTGTTTAAATACACTTGTAAACACTGCTTCAATGGCTGAGTAATTTTTGGTGAGTGTAAATTGCATTTTCTCTTCTTTATAAATGGNTGCGTGTTCCAGAGTGATAATTGGTGGTGAATAATGATACACAGGACGCCACTGCAAGTGCGGCGAGTTATTCTATTTGCACGCTCTTTTAGCCTCTTTGTTTAATTGACAACTGTAATTGTTTAAATGCACTTGTAAACACTGCTTCAATGGCTGAGTAATTTTTGGTGAGTGTAAATTGCATTTTCTCTTCTTTATAAATGGNGCACTTGTAAACACTGCTTCAATGGCTGAGTAATTTTTGGTGAGTGTAAATTGCATTTTCTCTTCTTTATAAATGGCTTGCAAAAGAAAGTATATTACATTTACACTTATAGAAGCATCTTGAAAAATGCGACAGTGCCATGAGATTGTCTATGGAACTCGGAATATTGAAACTCATTCTCCGGGACTGAAATGATGTTGCCAAACTGTAAAACTGTTTATTTCCTGTTCTGTGAAGTTCGTTACGTTTTTTTTTTCCATGTCAACTAAAAGAATTTACGGTTTTTATTTACCTCCCATATTCTCGTTCTAATTAAAAGGATTTTCGGGTTAGCAAGTCCCTTTTTTAGCTGGAATTCGCTGTATTATATAGAAGTGGTTATTGGCAGAAGAAAGAGAAAGTCTATCATATGAAACAGATCATTTACGGTTTATTAAAATGCTAGGTCTTGACTCTTACAGATCGAGCGACAAATGAGGTAATATTTAATTTTCAGGATCAAAATGTACCCATATACTGCCCGACAGAAAAATAATTTTTTTCGAAGCGATATGAAAGGCATGAAGTAAGTATTACGAAACTATNTTACGGTTTATTAAAATGCTAGGTCTTGACTCTTACAGATCGAGCGACAAATGAGGTAATATTTAATTTTCAGGATAAAAATGTATCCATATACTGCCCGACAGAAAAATTATTTTTTTCGAAGCGATATGAAAGGCATGAAGTAAGTATTACGAAACTATGTTTACTCACACAGTTTTTAAACGTGTGTGTGCAATTCCGAACTTTATTTATCATAATGTTATGCACTAAAGTAAAACGGTAGGTTGATTTCGTATTATAGTATTTGTTGTATAACCCGAATAAAAAAAGGTCAAACATATAAAGAAATGCAAAAAAATTATAGAACTGTAACTAAATAACACAGTACGTTTCATATTTATATGCATTAACAAATTTTTCGTAGGTCACCTTGAAATTAAGATGTGTTTCAACAAATAACTTCATAAAACGAATTAAAATGACTTACAATTTATCATGGCTGAAAATTATTCTACTAATAGAAATTTCCCTTTTATGAAGTCGTCCTTCCAGTATGTCACCAGTAAGAAGGTATTTTGTAGTAAATCGCAATAATGAGCAAATTTTAATAATTAATTTCTTTTGCAACGATTTATTTATACATTAATTTAACTAGACATTCTTCTTATTAATTCATGGCCAAAAGTTTATACATTAAAAATTTTCATTTTAAATTTAAAGATTTTATTGGCGGTATAAAACCTTCAATTTTATGTTTTAATATTAATTATTCGCAGATATTAAATGCATCATACTGGTAAAGGATGTCTTAACATATAAAATTTCAGACCCCACATCTCAGTAGTCATAGAATAACCCAAACTGTGCGCATTTAAGTCTGCCTATATTTTTTGGGTGTAATGTAGGGCATATTAAATAATGTGTGGATCAAAATGTGAAGTCTATTACTCTCATCCAATGAATGTTTGCATGGTACCTTATCTGTTGCGTTTCACTTCAATCAGTCTGTACAAAAGTAACGTTTTTAACTTAGAACATTACACAAACATCAATTATAATTCTATAGAGAATATTTTTTTCCCTACATACAAATTTTTGCTTACCATACAGGATGAGTATAAAAGAATACCCCAAATTTTAAGGTCTATAATATTGAAACAAAACAACCTACTGCCTTCAATGACAATTCAAATAAACCGTAGAACCGTGAAAATTGTTTACCAAACATTCATAAATGTTCAATGTGACCCAATGAGCGGCCTGAACGACATCCACGTGATAATCAACTAGTTCCACGCTCCTGTCAGCATGTCTGGTGTTACGGTTTGGATGGCGTTCGTATCTCTAGGTTTAGGGGGTGAGGGGTAGCGAGATCGCATTCGACACGTCGGTGTGAAGGGGACGGTCTGATGTTTCCTTTATGGTGCGCCACCCCATTGGCACTTAGCTGTTCGCCTAACCCTGAACAAGACGTTGCCGCAATAATCGATTGGTCGAGGAGCAGTTGGTAATCAGGCTCTCCATCACTGCCCACCAAGATGATTGGTTCTACCCCGTGCGATTTTTTTATGGGGGTTCATAAATGATCAGTTGTTTCGTATACCATTGCCAGCTTATAGTGACTACCTCAAAACGAGAATTACGGACGCCATCCAAACAGTAACACAGGACATGCTGACAAGAGTGTGGACCGAGTTTGTTTATCGCGTATATGTCGTTCAGGCAGCTCGTGGTGGTCACATGGAACATGTATGAATGTTTGGCAAACAAACTTCACGGTTCCACGGCATATTTTCATTGATCCATCAAATTTGTAGGTTGTTTGGTTTTTATTTTACATACCTTCAAATTTGGGGTTTTATTTTATCATCAGCCGTATTTTATCAAACAGACACCTATCTCGTGCCTTAACAAAACATTCAGCCTTTTACGACAAGTCTTGAGGTGTTCTTAACGTTTATTTTTACGAAGCGCGAAGTTTATGCTATAAAGTTTATGAAGACACCAGTCATGTCCTGTACATTTATACATGTCACCAACTAATGTAATGTCCTGTTCATATATGTATATACGTCACCCGGTATGACTTGCACACATATACATGTCATCCAGTTAGTTCCGGTGCACGCATACATGTCACCACTCACGCCTGTACATGTATACACGTCACCAGTCACGTCCTGTATATGTATACATGTCAAGAGTCATATCCTGAACATGTATTCATTTCACCAGTCATGTTCTGTACACATATACTTGTATGTAAATATCTGGTTCTTTCTAACACCTTCTCAACCTAAGTATTTGCCGTTAACGGTTAGATCTAAACTTTTTAAATCAATCTTTGAAAATTGTCACAGTCCCAACCTGCACACACATTGTAAGGTTGGTAACAACAGAGGTATATAAGTTTCATTTCTTAACGTTCTTATGGTTGATTTAAATGTGATTTTGTAATTTCTGAAATAATTGTACTTTTATTGTTGTTTTTTATGCGTACAAGTGTAAAAAAATAAAATTTACGAAACATTAANTTCTGAAATAATTGTACTTTTATTGTTGTTTTTTATGCGTACAAGTGTAAAAAAATAAAATTTACGAAACATTAACATTCCTAATAATTTTACAGTTAAATTCGACCGTCGTCTGAATGAAATGATGAAAACCAAGACAATGTAATTTTATATATGGTGGAATCACTGCACACCGTGCATACAAGTAGATCTTGAGCAGGGATATCAAAGTGCTCAGTTTGCCGTGAACAGCCTATACGAAATAAAACGGAGATTGGCATACGCTCACCGAACTACTTGCTGCCTTATTTGTGACTTTAANAAAATAAAATTTACGAAACATTAACTTTCCTAATAATTTTACAGTTTTATTCGACCGTCGTCTGAATGAAGTAATGAAAACCAAGACAATGTTATTTTATATATTGTGGAATCACTGCACACCGTGCATATAAGTATATCATAAGCAGGGATATCAAAGTGCTCTGTTTGCAGTGAACAGCCTATACGATGATAAAACGGAGATTGGCATACGCTCACCCAACTACTTGCTGCCTTATTTGTAACTTTTATTTTATATCACATTTATATTAAAAATTATATTACGTCGTGCTGACAATTATTTTACCCCGCATGTTACGAGGGCAAATTAAATGTTGATAAATAACAACAGCTATCATCCTTGATAGATTAGAACCTTACAAAAACTTGTGTTTTTCTTTAAACTTTGCTGGTTTATATCGCGATAATATTGTTAGAGTGTGATATCAGATACAAGGGACAAAACGCAACAAAGGCAAAAGAGTGTACATACATAGCTTGTTTAAAATATGGCAGCAATCATTGTTTGAATCCAATTTATTTATTAGTCATCGAAACTATTTATTTAGAGTTGATAAACATATTTTTGGAATAAATAAATTGATTCTTGGAAATTTTCGTTATCTTATTTTTATGGCAAATGTGGTCCAACCAGAAATATTAGTTAAATGAGATCTACTTCCATCAAAATAATCACCAATGATTAACCACTCATTTGGCTGTTATTGTTGAGTTTTCCAGCGTGAAGGCGAATTGCGGAGTGTTTGTGAAATACAGAATTTCCCGACTACTGGTGTCTTTTAACTAGCTCCAAATTCTCGTCTTTCCATTACAAAATGCAAATCTAAGTTACATAAGAGTACGAAATCTACCTAGTTATTGTGAAAATATTTATCTAACTTTTTTAAGTTTATGAGATTTGCAAGGAAGAAAGACACTGAATTGTCAGGAAAAGTACATTAAATCGAGTGTATTAAATAATTTCACTTCTTCTGACGAATTTTCAATGTACTCAATTGTGCATCGTTTTCTGGTTTCAATAAATGGCGTTAGAATTGCTTTTTCTTTTGTAGTTCAAGCCACTTTGTGTTTGGTATTTTCAGAAATCGGATATACAATCTGTGCGTTTCCTGCAATAGTAACACGAAGCGCTTCTATGATTTTACTACAGCGCGTTTTTCAGAAAAGCAGCAATGCGTGTGGCGAAATAAGAGGAACTATTTTGGATGTGTAAATCTCCTTGTAACTCCCACTGTTCTCTATATCTGTGGGGAATACACGTTACGTTCTCTGAACCAGTGATTTTAATTTTATTCGAAGTGTAATGGCAGCTGCCTAAATACATAATTCTAGGAAATTAATATAAGTTTTTCCGTTTCCTCTAGTAACTGTAAAATCGAAAAAAAAAAAGAAAAAGTAAAGTGCGTAGTACTATCTGAATTGTGTGAATGCATTTAATAACAGCCCACAGAAACATACGCAACTGCCTCAAAATTGGTTCACAATAAGGAAGAGGTGGTGTGTGGGACATCCTGAATATTAAACGCAACACATGGAAGAGACACCTTCATGAGGAGTATAACCACCCTGAACGGCCACACATGCAGACATTATGGCATGTAACATATCGTACAAATGCTGGATGTCTGTCTGAAGTACAGTATCTCTAGATCGTTATTATTCTTGGCGTATCTGGGCTATTGTCGTTGTTGGGTCTGGGCTGGATGTCTGGCGCTAAGTCCCATAATGCTGCTCACATGATCTTTAATGTTGAGGTCTGGAGATCTGGTGGGCCATGTTAGTACGCGTAAGCCGCGTACAGCACGCACGTTATTGCGCTGGAAGATAGGTTTCTGAAATATGTCGATATATGACGGGATGACAAGACTTACAACGTCGCATATGTACGCGGCAATTGTCATTATCGGAGCTTATGGTCCCCGTACCGTAATCCCAGGTGTTAGTGTGGTATGGAAAATGCGAATACAAGATGTATTGTTCCACTCACACGCACATATACTGTCCACCCGCCTCTTCAGCACACTCTCTACCTACGCCACCGGAGACTTTCATGGCGATGAGCAGGTGTCAGGTGTACACGAGACAGAGGAACACGAGAACGTCAACCTCCCTCCAACTATCGATTGTTTATTGAGCGTGCTGCATGATGCTCGCCGTCGTCTTCCAGAGAAATTAAGACACTCTCTGAGATACATACTGAATAGAATCGCACAGCCAACTATACTCATCGCGTGGTCAGACGACGTATTGTAAGAAAATTGGTCTAAATCTGCAGCCAGGTGCAGGCGAATGGTGGCTTTCTACTTACGATCAGAGTGTCATCTACATACGGTAAAGTTATTGTTGTGAACCCCGTTTGTATTGGAAGATTTTTACGAGGTTTTGCTATAATATTTTCTCCATAGCGTATTTGCCAAACAAAACAACAAAATTTGTAAAAATTAAAATTTATTAACTTAAAAGGAAAGTTAGGAAAAAAGTAAACCAGTTGTCAAAAATTAAGCAAAATGTTTCAAATAAAATATAAATCATCTTAAACATAGAAAAAAAATTAAAGAAAAATTTGTAGCAGACAATAGAACCTCAGTGTTGGAGTATTTTATTGAAAATTTCTCAGATAGTCTACAGAAAAACACAGCAAAACAACTCTGAACAAAATCCTGGAGGTCATATATTTCAGCAAGTAAGTTGGCAAGTGATACGGGAATTTGTGGCATCTGCTGCCGAAAGTTGAACCGGTTACTCACGGTAGGAAGTAGCTTCGTATTTTTCACTATGATAATTACAAACGGCAGTGGCATTCGTTACAACATACCTTACTATCCGAATCTGTGAAATATCACTGTTTCACTGAAACATGTTCACCAACGCAAATACCATTCGGATATAAAATAATTTGTAACGTTGGTATTTCTAAATAAATTTTTTTTTACAAAATTTTTATTAGGAACTTTTTGTGTGACACATGTTCGTGATATGATGCGAATAATTCACAGTCCTTAATAATGCAACGTTACACACCTATTCAGGTAGTTTCTATGTCAAGTAATTAATGTCTTTTTGGAAGAATGCATGCCGATTTTTGAAGGTACTCTAAAAATATGAAATCGGGTTCACATCACAAACGTCAGAAATTCCCATCCCACTTTAAATAATAGCACACAAGTTAACATTTTTCAGCTCTTTTAAAAAGTAAAGTTTTGCGAAACGGCCAATCTTTTTAAATATGCTTTCTTATTTCCTGAATACTTTCAAATAAGGTGATAATTTGTATATTGTAATGGTTAAAATATTTCCAACGGCTTTTTGTTTCAGTCTTAAATTGTTTTTAGGTAGAATCTTGACGTGTTTGGTAATGTTAATTTTACTAGAAAAATAAATAATTTGCTTCCCACGTATTCTGGTTTCTCAAGACAATCTTCAAGAATAATTGTATTAAAATGCAAAAAATATTCTATGTGTAGTTGTGTGAATGCCTGTACTAAAGCGTGACAGTTTCTTTAATTGTTATTTATTGCATTTTTTCAAGTGACTTAGTTATTTTATTTGTAAATATAAAATTTCGTGATTTTATATGCCTAAATTTAAAACAAGTGGCATCTTCCAATAAATTAAACAATCTTCCAGCAACACGAAATAATAAATGTTATGCTTTTTAGTGTTGATAGCAAGTACTGGACTTTGCAGCGACTCAAGAGAGTACATTAAATAAAGCGCTATGTGTACTGAGGTGTAAGTGGCTACAAGCGTGCCTGTAAACACTCGTTAAACATTGGCCCAAGGTCGCCCTCCTTGCTGTACAACAATGCAATCAAGAAGAGGCGATTCATTTATCTGTTTTCTTTACATCGAAAATAACAACTTTATTTTCCAAATGAAAATAATTTATATCATAAACACAAATATCCATTTGATTAATATTGCATTTATATCTAATAGAGCTCTGTCTATCATTAAAACTTCCACTGCATTCCAAAAGAAATTTGGCTCGAGATAAAAACAATTGGGCATACTTATATCGGACTAAATAGATGAATTTTATTAAAGAGTCCATGTAATTAATATACATACAGAACAAATAAATAAATAATTAAAAAATCATATATAATTTTTATATTTTCTGTTTACTAATCCAGTGTTTAAAGAATAAAAATAGAAAAATCACTTAAAATACTAAACATTTGGCATTTTGTGCTCCGTTTTTTAAACCCGATGGTTTAAAAATTATTTTATTGGCGATAATCAAGATATTTCAGCCACTCAATTGCATCAATCGTATAGGTAACAGTTTCCATTTGTGGAAGGTCTATTCAATTGCTAGAATGAACGATGATGTCATGGCTATGGACCGTAAAGCTAAATACATATATACAATAATGCGACAGTGGATGGATCTAAACGCCTTCTGTATTTCGTTGTGGGCAAATCAGATAAATTCATTTTTTTTTGCCAGTTCTCTCTGCGTTTCTAACAAGGACAAAAACCAAAGATTAACTTTTTTTCTTAATTTTATTAAATAATTATCACCAAAATTTATAAAATAAATCAAAACATATTGCAAATATTTTTTTAAATAAATTTTCGGGACATGTATGACTTAAAAAACTACTTTTTATAAATATTTTATGCCACTTACGAAGTATTAACATAATATTTACGAGAAAGGAATTTGGGTGACAAAAACAGTCTGTGTGTCATATTTCAGTCAAGAAGCTAAATGAAAAATTTTCAAGGTAAATTAAATTATTTTCTGATGTATCTATTGTGAAAGAAATTTTTTTATCCGAATCCTATCTTATGAATATACCCCATTACTATTCTAATTATACTGGCTTTAACTTGCTACTATTGTTCAAGTTTTCCATAATTTTTCCCCCGAAGGTGTAATTTTTTAATATTTACAGATAACTGAATTTTTACGTTCGGTTATGCACAAGAGCTTTAACAAGTTCAGTGAAAACCGGTATTGTTCGCAACATCGCGTCGTAACTAAAACATAACAGGGAATTTTTGGGATAAAACATTGTTTGAGGTACAGTGAAGGACTCGTACTAGTAACGAATTAAACACGTTAATGAAAAAACGTAAACAGTATAACATTACATTTTTAAATTCGNACGTAAACAGTATAACATTACATTTTTAAATTCGTTAATTAAGAATTGAATTGTGTGATAACAAGCCCAACGTAAATTGATAAATACGTGTGCTAATGAGAAAAAAAGCCAGCCCTACTGTGTAACGTCTGAAAACTTATTTCATTTATCCAATTTGATTAACACAGATGTGAATATTCAAATATATGAANTTTTTGGGATAAAACATTGTTTGAGGTACAGTGAAGGACTCGTACTAGTAACGAATTAAACACGTTAATGAAAAAAGGTAGACAGTATAACATTACATTTTTAAATTCGTTAATTAAGAATTGAATTGTGTGATAACAAGCCCAACGTAAATTGATAAATACGTGTGCTAATGAGAAAAAAAGCCAGCCATACTGTGTAACGTCTGAAAACTTATTTCATTTATCCAATTTGATTAACACAGATGTGAATATTCAAATATATGAAATGCAGTTAAATATTTTTTGCAAATATCATGCGTAAATTGAATTCAATTACAAACTTACCAGTAGAACAATGCCAAGAAGAAACATTCTAATAACANCAAATATCATGCGTAAATTGAATTCAATTACAAACTTACCAGTAGAACAATGCCAAGAAGAAACATTCTAATAACATGCGCGATTAGATCGTTACAGCCACCTAATAAATATTTTGCTCGATTATATAGATACTGCTATCAGAAAGGACAAATGATAATTTTTTCTCGCGATGAAGTAATAAAAATTGTCGAACTTGAAACTGTTGCGTAATTGCACGTGAAGACTGGCACAAACGTATCAAGAATTTCTGTCAGGGTCATCATAGAATAGGCTGTTTGCACATGACACGTAAAGATTAATACTTTTAATGTACTTGACAATACTAATGAACCTTGTATAGCTAACCAAAGAACTAAAATTTATATTACTNGATTAATACTTTTAATGTACTTGACAATACTAATGAACCTTGTATAGCTAACCAAAGAACTAAAATTTATATTACTAACACTATATAGTCTATTTAGTTTTTATATATCAACGTAAAGATGAAAGTACATACTAAATTTAGAGCACCTCATATAAGTTTTTTTTGTAAATTTTCTTTTAATATCGTTACTTGGTCTGAAGAGAGAATCATTATGTAGAANCACCTCATATAAGTTTTTTTTGTAAATTTTCTTTTAATATCGTTACTTGGTCTGAAGAGAGAATCATTATGTAGAATACTTGGAAAGGTTGTAATGTATTTTTATGGTAAGTTTTTCTTACTGTGAAATTCTTGCATTTTAAGTATTTTCTCAAGCAGAAAAATTTAAATTTAACTTTCCATCGAAGGAGAAAAATCTGTTGGAAAACGTTAATTTAAATGTTTACAAATGGAGGAACAATTAACTGTGTCCATTACAGTTACCAAATGAAAATAGTTTTCCGGAAGGGTTCGGTAACTAAACATGAAGAGGCGTATTGTATCAAGTTGAATGTAAATAAAGGAACTCATCGTTTACACTTCATTCCTGGGGCAAACAGTTTTTTATTTATGTGTGTGTTGCTCGGCAATGCAGTGGTATTTATGCAGTAAGGCTGACGTCGAACTAACGTGCCGACTGGTGTTAGACTAAATTAACGTACTGTTACAACCACAAACAGCACGCAAACTCATGGCTGACAAAACATCCCAACTATGGAAGCTTGCGGCTCAAATGCGCAATATAAATATAACTATTTGTGATACTATTTTTAAATAATAGTATTATGNCTATGGAAGCTTGCGGCTCAAATGCGCAATATAAATATAACTATTTGTGATACTATTTTTAAATAATAGTATTATGCCTTGGGGGTTCCAGGGTAGTTTCTCGGGCCTGAGGATCGGCCACTATCTTAGTTTCCTCCAACTTGGTAGAAATCACAGACGCAGTTATGTTTCTGGCCACCATTTTATTTCAAGCCACCATTTTGATTTTAAATATCATTTTGTTTCCCAATTACTTACCTTCGCATTTGTCCCATGCTTTACTTCTCTCGTCATCTGCTAGATTGCACTACCGATCCCTGTAATATTGTTTATAGCTACTAGAGTGTGCCACCCTATTACTCACCTTTATTCGACCTATCTTTCTATCTGCTATCTATTTTCCACTTTTACTTAATTAAACTTTCTCCTTCTAGAGGTGCAGTGGTCACTCCCTCCCGGCCACCAGGTTGGATCTTGATTTGGCTTCTGAAGTCTCTGCTTGTTTCGGCATGCAGATGGCTTAGACCACTCGGCTATCGAAAAAGTCTGGATAATAAGGTTTTCAATGCCACATAAACATCGCAATGTTGATATCATATACATATAAACAAAGAAGATTTGACATCGGAGTATACATGTGTATGTTTAAATAGTTATTATTTATTATTTCTTTATGTTATATCACATCCGTATTTTACTTATCCTACTAATATAATAATCGCGAAATCTTGTGAAGATGGATGTATGGATATTTGTTACTCTTTCACGTAAAAACTACTCAATGGATTTTAATCAAACTTTACAATTATATAGCGCATACATCAGAATAGCACATATGCTATAATTTATAAAGATACATTGAGTAAATTGACCTAAATATAACGATAAGTGTCAAGAAAGTCGGAAAAAATTCTGCCATACGAGAGTTATTTTTGCTTGAGCTGCAAAAACCGTAAGAGTTACACGAATATAATGAAAGGTGGAAATGTTTCTCTTAAATAGNTTTTTGCTTGAGCTGCAAAAACCGTAAGAGTTACACGAATATAATGAAAGGTGGAAATGTTTCTCTTAAATAGTTCAACAAAAACTTCTGCGACGGCATATATTTTTTTTTTATGTGTAAGGCATTATTGCCAAAATAGTGAACCATAAATACAATACAATTTGATACTATATTTCCAACCCACATTTTGTAGTAACAAATTAATTCTTTATCAAAATAAATACTTTTATCGCTTCTGATATTTAAAGATGATTCACTTTGTCTCTTACACTACGTAATTTGGACAAATATTTTAAAAGTTACGACGATGGGGAAGTGAGTGCGCGCTGCTAAAATGGTTCGGTCCGGCGGGTGCAGTGTGGTCGGGCCTAGTGCTGGCGAGGTGGGGCAAAAATTCGCTCATCGCCGAGTGCGCTACCCGAACGCAGGCAGACGCGTGAGGGCAGAAGTCATTGAAAGTTGTGTCCGTTATGTTTAGTAGCTATTATTTTGATTGAATAGACAGTNGCGTGAGGGCAGAAGTCATTGAAAGTTGTGTCCGTTATGTTTAGTAGCTATTATTTTGATTGAATAGACAGTTATTGCATTTTTTTAAGTATAAAATAATAATAGCTACCATACTGGATTTTTTGGTAGTGTAGAGAAAGTAGCTACTAAGAATTATTCCGCGAAAGCGTAAGTCAAATCTTTCCCAAAGCTCTAATAAAGCTTCAGCTATGAAAGTAGCTAGAATTGATTGACGAAACGTTTCCACAAGCCGAACTGCGAAGGCTTGAACAGGCGGTGCACGAGGCAGCACATAGAGCTGCTGAGACACCAGAGCAGTCCCAAGCTCGGCGTCAACAAAACGCTGAGTATCTGGCGTCTCAACGAGCTACCGAAACAACAGAACAATCCCAAGCTCGGCGTCATCAGCAGGCAACTTACAAGGCGTCCCAAAGAGCTACAGAAACCGTTGAAGCGGCTGAATCTCGCAGACGCATTTTCAAGGACTATCAACAAATTACAGGGTCAAACCTTAAAGGTAGCAGGAATAAATTTTGGTACGCCATGTTTTCCCACGGTCAGGTCTAAGTAGCTTGCTCACGTGTTTCTTAATCGCAAAATCTGCATGTTTAAGCTGAACGAAAAAATCGTTTATCATAGTANGGTCAGGTCTACGTAGCTTGCTCACGTGTTTCTTAATTGCAAAATCTGCATGTTTAAGCTGAAAGAAAAAATCGTTTATCATAGTATATAGGAGTATATTGCAGTAAATAGAAGCGTAAAAAATATAATTATTACTCATACAACAGAATAGGCAATCATTTCTAAAGATATATACGCAGTCGAAGTCGCGGGTAGCCGCTAGTTATTCATATTTGTATCTGATTTTTAAACTATTTGATAAATATACAATAACCATCATTTACATTTAAAATGTCTGTGTTAATATGTAATATAATGTATACATTTATGTGTAAGGTGGGGTATGGTTTTTTTCGATCATCAAACAATTCGAATTACCAATTAAAAGCATATGATTATTATATTACGAGGTAACACAAACCTCTTGTTACATGTAATTATTAAAGAAGTATTTGCACATACACCAACAAAGGTATGCATGAGCAAAATGAAACCATGATCACGGAACAGTATAAATTTCACTTGAACCAAGTAATTAAGAAACACTATATAATGGTTGAAATTACTTCCTACTGATAAACGATGCGACGATGAAACGGCGATAAAATCATGTCTAACAAACACAGATTTTAATGAAATTTAAAGTAAATAAAAATAATATTACTTTATACAATAATAATGAAAAAAAACACATATTTTAAAACATTGCTTAAGTATACAAAACTACCCTGCCATCCGCACCGCTGTTAAATCCATCACTTCATAAGATAAATTTAGAAATAAGAAAAAAAATGACGCGGTGTAAAAAGTAAATTTCGTTTAAGCTTTGACATATTCACAATGTATTGCATGTATATATCAAAAATTAAATTACTATTTATTATTTCGCATAAAAAGATCAAAGCTTTCCATCGTGTGCACAAAACGAATCTCATGTCGTATTGTTTCTAGATTTTTAAAACAATGAACTTTTTTCAAATATAAACTACATTCTTTTTCTGTAAGCTAGCGAACAATTCAGTATGTTTCTAGGCCAGTGAAAACCAATTCTATTTTAATTAATATTTTATTATTTTTTTCACATTAAAATATATTACATTTTGCTTAGGCAATGTGAACCAGTAAATGCCATTGTGTACAATTCCGCTCATTTATGGAATTTTGGTCTGTGATGATCAATGATATAGGCTGTAGGTAAATGATTTGTATACAGACTTGCTTCTGTAGGTCATAATTGCCTGATATTACTGAAGCCGAACATACACTGAGGTGACAAAATTCATGGGATAGCAATATGCAAATATACAGATGGCAGTAGTTTCGCGTTCAAAATGTATAAATGGGCAGTGCATTGGTTTTGCTTTCATTTGTAGTCAAGTGATTCATGTGAAAAGGTTTCTGATGTGATTATGGCCGCATGACGGAAATTAACAGACTTTGAACGCGGAATGGTAGTTGGAGCTAGACGTATAGGACATTCCATTTCGGAAATCGTTAGGGTATTCAACATTCCGAGATCCACAGTCTCAAGAGTGTACCGAGAATACCTCATTTAATGCATAACCTCCCACCATGGACAACGCAGTGGCCGACCGCCTGCACTTAATGAACGAGACTAACGATGTGTGTGCAGAATGGTCAGTGTTAACAGACAAGCAACACTGCGTGAAATAAAAGCAGGAATCAATGTGGGACGTACGACGGACGTGTCCGTTAGGACAGTGTGGCGAACTTTCGTTGTACTGGGCTATGCCAGCAGAAGACCGACTCGAGTGCCTTTACGAACAGCACGAATTCGCCTGCAGCGCCTCTCCTAGGCTCGTGACCATATTGGTTGGACCCTAGACGACTGGAAAACCGTGGCTTGGTCAGAAGAGTCCCGATTTCAGTTGGTAAGAGCCGATGGTAGGGTTCGAGTGTGGAGCAGACCACTCGAATCCGTGGACTCAAGTTGTCAACAAGGAACTGTGCAAGCTGGTGGTGGCTCCATAACAATGTGGGCTGTATTTACATGGACTGGACCGGGTCCTCTGGTCCAACTGAACCGATCATTGACTGGAAAGGGTTATGTTCAGCAATTTGGAGACAACTTGCAGCCATTCATGGACTTCATGTACCCAAACAACGATGGAATTTTTGTGGATGACAATGCGCCATGTCACCGGGCAACAACTGTTCGCGATTGGTTTGAAGAACATTATGGACAATTATAACGTGAATCCCATCGAACATTTATGGGACATAATCGAGAAGTCAGTTCGTGCACAAACTCCTGCATCGGCAATACTTTCGCAATTATGGACTCTATAGAGGCAGTGTGGCTGAATATTTCTGCCGGGGACTTCCAACGACTTGTTGACTCAATGCCACGTCGAGTTGCTGCACTTCGATGGGCAAAAGGAGGTCCAACACGATATTAGGGAGTATCCCATGACTTTTGTCGCCTCAGTGTAAAGCCTGCAGTTACAACAAAACAAGTGTTGTACCCACTAAAGTACAGCACACCCGAAACCGTAAAATTAAGTGGGTTTGAGAGAGTTAACATTTTCAGACTCTGTAACTATGAACTTTATTTTCCCTTTTACAGTTTGTACAGCTGATGACGGACTTATTGTTACACTCTTTGTGAAAGTGTTTCTCTTCAATATAAATTGAACATGTATCTGTTGCCTTACATTTGATGGCAAAATGTCCATACTTCTGGCACAAAAGCACCTGAGGGATTCCACAAAGTCCTAGACTGTACAACAGGCAAACCGATGTAGATCTTGCCCTGTTCACAAACATACTTCCTCAGCTGTGCGGAGCATTCAAATACAATATGTACTGTGTTTGCTCTTCTGTCACCTTTCTTTATTCTAGGGACAATTGTTCTCTTAAGAGCATTCATGTTCACACCAGAGTCCTCAAAATTTTGAGCGAGAATGGTATCAATTAATTCACCCTTTTTGTCCCTTTCTCTAAGGACACTAGGTACAATGATTTTTGGCCCTCTCCTTCTGAGCTCTTCCAGTTAGAGCCGTAGGCTTTTTTTTGTTAACATGTTTGAATTTTCTGGTGTTCATGATCTTATTAGCCTCCACCGTCACTCCTCCATTTCTCAATCCGTACATATTCTGCATCTTTAACCTTCCTTTACGATGTTGAGAGTTTTCTGTAGTAAGTCTTTAGTTTCCTTACTGGTCTGATCCTCCTTTTGCGGGATCACCATTACTAGTTTCTCTGGAGGCTTTGCCATCTTTGTCATTTCTGATGGAATGACAATTGTGAATACTTTTGCAAATCTCATGCCTTCTAATCCAATCTGTAAAACTAGCTTTAATCCTTCTGTGTTCCCTTTCATCCTTGAATTCTGCATAAACACACCATCTTGGTATGATTTTAGTTTCGCAAACCTTGGGAGAATGTAGTGGCAATTCTCCCGATTCATTTTCTTGTTAGCACCAGTCGAGTACTTTACCAGTTTCTGGTAAAGTAACTCCACCTTCTCCACTGTCAAATCCTGTGTGTCTGAATACTGCTAGTCGTCTTCATTTTCTTCCCTTTCCTTAGGGCACACTTAATTGGTGAATTCCTTTATATATTAAACCACAGTGTCATCTATTCCATGGATTAGTGGAAGAAACTCTCTCATGTACATCATCATAGAGTCAGTGGGTTCCTCCAGTATCTCCTACGATGACCCAGGGTCTAGAAATCTGGCGATATCCTAAATAACAAATATATTGGGCTTCTAAGTTGTCACTGATATTCTGATTTTCTCATAATACTCACTCCCGAGATCTCCTGCTCTGGAGCAATTCAAAATGGGAGCCTACTAGTCTCATATTATGCAGGTTTCTATAAAACAATAGTTATGAGAGAGGCATTTTGCACTTTAACTAAAACGGTCCCTTTTTAAAGTTTTGTGAGAGTTACAGCCTCACTGACCAAGGGCCAAGACCCAGGACAGACACTGACCTTCTACACTGCGCTCACTTTGCTGGCTCTAGGGTACAGCACAGAGCAGATTATAGCTGCCCATAGGTCTATCAATGTACCCTGGAGTCTGAATACCTATGGTTCGTTGTCACATTCCTGCCCATGCTGAGGGGGAGTGCACACAGTGTCACTGAGATCTTATTTATTTTCAAGGTACATATACACATTACTGATCGCCACTCAGCAAATGTATGTCTGATCTTGAGCCAGCATATTATCTGAGAAGTACCTGCGAACGTCAGAAGGAACTCTTTCGGTAGAAAGGCCAGTTCGTTATATATATATATATATGTATATCTTGAGCCGCAAGTGATCGTCCCATCCGGCATGTGACGATCACCGAAATTATTCCCTGCCCAATGGGACAGCACGCAAACATCTGCTGCATGGCGATGGGAAAATTCCAGATGAGAAATAAACTGTATACTTTAAAGCAAGCAAGTGATGAAGATGGGAGCAACCGGCAGAATACTGGTGACTGAGACCTTCTATATACTTGAATATGATTGGAATGGCACGGGTAGGCAAAGGTGCCTGATTGGATTTGACAAACTATCGAATGGGAAAATAGGCAATGGATGTGAAGGAGAGTAGTGAGATTAGAGGTTTGGGATGGGGAATGAGTACATGGGAATTGTGTGATCAGAAGGACGAGGTGTGGGACAGAGGTTAAGGAGAGTTATTTTTGGGGAGGAGGAGTTGTTGTGGCAGGGGAGGATGGATGACCGGCATACACAATAAGAAACTTCACTGATGAAAATGAAATGTCTTAAATGTAAAAATAAATTATACAAAAATTGAAATGAAATGGAAAATGAAAACATTTATGTTGTTCTTTGTAAGTCCAACTTTTTATAATTTTTGAAAAGAAAATCTACAAAAATAATGAAAGAAAAAATACACTTAAAAATAAATATGTAAAAAGAAAAAAATTACTTAAAAAGAAAATAAATACTTAAACAAATTGACGAATTGCCATATATAAATATTTTAAAAAAGTTTTTAAAAAGTATAATGACACTAGGATAGTGTCTAGTATAGTCAAAAAACACATGTTAAAATATTATTAATATAGATTAGAATAATCACGACATCATATTAATTCGTTCTCTGCACACACAAACACATTAATACTTCTTTTCAACCCTTGACCTAGCACATGTCGAGAATAGCCGAGGTGTGTATGGTGTCTGCATGCCGAGCCAAGGTTTGGCAGTTCGATCCTAACCACCTCCAGACGAAATCTTAATCTCTGCGAAAATTAAATAGAAAAAGCATTACCCTTCGCAGCCAACTTTAAAAACAATATGTTCGATGAGCAAGAGCGACACCAGCGCCTCTAGCAGGCGAAAGTTGAATGAAGGACAACTGGAAACATTATAGTGGGGTCGAACAAAGATGAGTAATAAGGTAGCACACTATAGCAGGAATGAACAACATTACAGAGATTGGTGGTGCATTCTAGCAGACTATGAGGGAACTATTGCATTCGACAAATGTAAAGGGAAATTATTGGGAAACCAAATTCTAAAAAAAAACAAAATAGCGGTCCAAAACAAATGCCCGACAAATCAAGATGGTGGGAAGAAATACGATAGTGGACATAAACAAGATGGCTGCCAGATACAAATGGCAACCGTATCCATGATAGTGGTTGTGCTATTATCCAATTTGGCGGATTCAAGATGGCGACTGCTCCTTAGATACTCAACCCCAGCCTTTGTCCTTGGAGCTGGCAAATCCTACTACTTAGAATACATGCATCTACAAAGTGAACACATGTATTTAATTTAAATATAACTTACTATTTGAAATTTTATTATGTGTATGTATACATAATTCTCCTTTGCGATAATTTATAAAAAAAATCGTTGCTTCTCGTTATTTAGTTAAACATACTATCAAAAAATTTAAACATTGGAATAGACCAACCCTTTCTGTATAAAGAAGTTATGCCAGATATGCCTCCTCATAAATATGTACACAGAAAAAACTTGATCGCATATTCTTAACGAAAGAATCTCTGAGACCAAATGCTCGCATTACAGTTTGTTTAGTTTCCCCGTTGCACGAGAGTGGCATTTAAGCAAACATGACTGCCGATGTTGTAAAATCTTCCATTTGGTTATTTTCGACAGACAGATACATGATGATATGCTAAATAAAATATATCTTTAAAAACATTTTAGGTTAATGGGTAAAATTTTTACTTTAATTTAAAGAACCTTAGTATTTATGTGCGCGCAAATTTAATGTCTGTAATTGCATTCTAGCAAAATGTTTACTTTATCTGCTTTAGGCTATGTTGTTATCTAGATAAACATCTCAAGTAATCCTCATTCTCTTAGACGCGACATATATATGATAAGAAATAATTAAAGTGACAAGTGTTTTGTTTGTGATACTCAAAGTCACGCGTAATGGTAGCATGTAACCGTTAAGTCTCGTTTTTCTCGGAATTTGTTGTTTTAGAGTGATATCATTTCATATACCTTTCTTCAAATTTTAATTTCCTTTATGCTTTATGTTAGGAATATGTTAAGTAAATATTTTATTGGAAAAACAACCAGAAAAGTGTCGCATTTTGGTTATAAAATTGTATAGAGTTAAATTGTGTTAGTTTATGTGGTAGCAGAGTCTGCCACCAAGTCGGTGGATTTTCACACCTAAAAATGTCAATGTTTTCTTTTTACTTTGCATCCAGAATAATTTCTTCTTAAATTAGTAAAATTGCTTTTTCTGATTAGTGTCAAATTACTTTTACTATGAAACCAATAATAAATTGTAATAACCGTGTTTTTTTTCCCTACTAAAATTCAATTTACACAAACATAGCAATTAAAATATCACGACTTTGTATGTTTTCCTTGCTAATATAAAATTAAATCTCACATTCACTGCATTTGTAAATACACAATATCCGTAAGTTACATTTTCACTTCTTCATAAAGTAACTTTTTCGTCATTATCAACTTTTTTACAACAGCTTCGTATTATTCTACATACTATGTAGCCTATATGTACAGTAGTTTCACAGATGTCAATTTTATAATTATGCTCTTTTATATTGTAAAAATTAAAAGTTTTAAAAATAATAATGTTTTTAACAACAACTGACTTTTGATAAATAATTGTTATATACTATCTGCAAACATATTCCATTACCGGAAAATTATTTCACCGGAATGTTACTCTCTATTCGAACACACTATCAAAGTTCGCATGACCTTGAATAACAGTGATTTTCTTAACTTGCATTTTACACATATAGAACAACAGGACATTTTTTAACTTAAAATAAATGGGTATTTTTTGGTATTTCTATATTTTTCAAATGGTATAATTTTACGTCCTATGTTACAAAAAAAAAAATCTATTCATATGTTTTAGACAAACATTTGTAGTTTTTTTTTACTACCTATGACAATTGTTGTAAATTTACAAATACTATACTGTTTCGAAAAATTGTGTATAAAATATAAATTAACGAACATTTCTTTATGTAACTAACACTCACAAATAGTCCACAAAGCAATGCAAATTTATCCTACGTACTTGTACATTGTCATTGTATTAAACTACTCTGATATTGAGTGTTAATATAACGACCACGTAGTTAAAAAACACGATTTAAGAAATTAGTGCAAGGAGTAGGCATGCTTATAAACATACTTAAAATTGTATTAATTATCATCAACATAATATTTACATAAATATTCCTGTATTTTTACTTACTTAAGATTTTTCGTGTATATTCTCTGAAGCCATTAGAAAATGTTTGTATAATTACACATATGTTTTTGGTTTTTATAAATTACACATTAAGAGTTGAGATTACCAAACATTTTTGCGTGTTGATTTGCATTTATTTTTTATAGTAAACTAAGTGAAGGTGCTTGATTTTGGTAAAAGTCTTAAAATATATAGGGCTTTCTGAAAACCGATGGCGGAAAACATGACGCCAAATTGGGATGAGACTGGTGGTTTAAATTTCCACATCATTCTATTTTGATGAAATAGAGCACGTTTTAGTTTTCAAAAGAAGCACCTTCTAAAAATACATATATAGGACTTCCATAACTATTTCGCATGAGATAAAATTGATAATATTGCCTAATACATTCACACTGTAATGTTGACATTGCCATGGAGAATTGAAAACTGAAATTGAAGTAGGCCTGCGTGCTACCAAAAAGTATTTAAAAAAACAATTAAGAAAACGGTTAAAAGTACAACAGTGTTTACTCGAACAAATGTGAAGCCTGGTTGGCCTTGTGTAACAGTGCGGTATGTGTGGCGTGGTGAAATAGATATTATAAAGGCGTACTTAGGTTTGTGTGTTCATTCCCCTTATTACGCTAGAAGGAATAAAGAGGTGGATTACATACCAACCCTCTGTTGCTTGAATTAGTTACAACTCTCTACAAAATAACACATCTACGCATTACGTTTAAAACGGTATATGTTAACAAATTTATGAAAATATGTATTAAAGTATATTATATCGTGTCTTGATAAGCTGGAAAAAATGAGATGGGAAAAATTATAGAAATGTTTTGTAATCGGTTTTAAGCGTACATTACTAACCATGTTCATTAATTCATTAGCCTACAGTTCAAATTGTTGTAGAAACATTATAAATATTGTTGAACCTTTTATAGTAATAGGAACTATCATTTATTCACTGAAAAGCTAGAACCATGCTGTAGAATATATAGCAAATAAAATTATAGTTACAGAACAGCAACAGAAAATTGTTACGAAAACAATGTATGTTACATATATGCACCGTACAGATTGTGTAAACAACAATTACTTTCTGTTTCACATTGTTGTAGAAATTGTTTGTTTTTATTAGGAGTGTACAGAAACAACATTGTAAATGCAACTACATTTTAGGTAAACGTTACTCAGGAATTTGTAGAAACATCTAAGTCTCTTGAATGCGGACAGGATGGGCATTGTGCAGTTTACATTACTGTTAAACGCATGCAGCATGCTCGGTGTGCCGTCGTTAATATCTGGACCAGTAAAGCCGTTTTTTCACATAGCGTACCACGTTCCGACAGTATTCCTCCAGTGGTGCTACCGTGCCAAACCTCGGACACTACTGCCTACGATGTCCTGGCCGTGACATCACCGCCACGCCACCTGACAGGACGGACAAAGCGAGAAAAAAAAAGGTATGATTTACGAAACGAAGCTGGCTCCTCTTGTTCACAGCAAGAAATTAAGAGGGGATATCTTATACTATAGTATATTCGCGGTTTCCAAACACTTTTTGAGTCAAACCTTTGGAAAATCACCCCAAGTACGACATGTTTGTGTTCTTACCTAAATATTCCATATATCACTAGCATTTTACAATTGTGTTAATTTAAAAATTACTTTTTTTTTGTTAACTTTGATTTTTGCGTATATTTAATCTATAAGTTATAATAATTTATTTATTATTAATACTAATAAAACAGGAATAAAATAACAGTGTTGGTAAAGCCTAGTAAGAAATAGAAATTACCCTGAGTGCGCACGAATGCGGTGCGTTGTCCATTTGGTGTAATTTTCTAGACTCGGTTACGCTTTGACGGCACGAGGCGGAGTAATGTCATAGAAAATAGAGCTTAAGCTGGGCTTCAGGAAAGTAGTAAATAACCATGAAATTAAAGAAGACGCTGTTTAGTTCTGAAGGCATTTTAGAATAGTTGTCGAAATTTAGAAGTTAAAGCCGAGTTTTGGCAGCACGCACTGCTGGATGTTGTTGCACGATCACACCAATTTATTTGTTCTTGTTTGTGAATAGCCACGCCACACCTACCGTCTGCTTGTGCAAACTCGTATGGACGGAATGAAAGTATTTTGTGTTAAATGTTTTCCGGGAAAAGAGAGGGAGAGTGGGGGTGGAGTCCGGTTCGGCCATATCCGGCCTGTTTCCGGTCTGCCCCGCAATGGACAACCTTGCGTAGTCGCCCGAATGGCATCCATAGGGCGGCCAGCCCACTGTTTTAATATTATAGAATATTTACCGTAAACTGAGCACTTTTGAAAACCCTGCTTATTATTTACTTGTATGCACATTGTGTATTCTTCAGCCATATATGAAATTGACTTTGCCATCGATCTGATCTCGTTGATCATACGTTGGTCAAGTGACACTGCATAATTATTAGGAAAGGCAACATTTTTTATATTTGCGAATCCGTACACTTATACACATCTATGCCACAGTAAGTTAAATAATTCTTTCCAGCATTCATTAATAGTTACATGGCACTTTACCTCAATCGTTACCAACTTTACTGCAGTGACCTGGTTGGGCCTACGTAACCCTAGCGTTGAACCCTGCCGATGGGCTAACGCTGGCACATTAGGTTGGCACTATGCCGAAAAGTCACGTGGTCCTACGTTCACTGAGCATGACTTTTATGTTAGTTGCCAACTGAAAAACATCATCGTCCCGTGATATTGTTATGGTTGAGTACACACTTTTAAGAGTAAAATGTTTTTCTTTCAGAAACGTATTCTCCCAGTCATTACCAAACGAAGTTTCAGTATAATGATTCGATGTATGTAATGTGTTGTCAAGATGTTTTATTGCTTAGCTAATGCCGACCAATAAACGATAATTCTGCCAACTTTGGTTACCACTGTTTAAAATAAATTTTACTTGCTAACCAAAAATCAGAAAAGAAACTGTATTAACTCTATTACTACTCATCAATACTTAATTAATAGTACGAACTAATTATTTTTTTATCGAGTGCTGGATCCGAACTCACGAGCTTTAGGCTATCAACCCGACATGTTATTCACTACAGTACTGTGACTTCGTACAGTGGATGAAGCAATAGGCACAAACCTTTACTCCAGTTGAATGTTACGTGACCAATGATTTAATGGCCATACGTTAGTCTTTACTACCAGAAACTGAATTTGAATCGTAACAGTTACAACAGTATATTTTCCAAATTAAATTGATTATCAATAAACAACAGACAAATTATTTATAAATAATATCTGTGTTTAAAAATAATTAAAAGTTTTTATTAAAAAATAATGATATACAATGCTAGTATGTCAGCAATGCAGTGTTTTATCAATGTAATACAATGAAACCATCACCAATGTTAACAACATTATCTTAAAACCTGAGGAACAAAATAAAATTTATAGCAAACTAACATTAGGTAAGCCTTCATATGTTGAAATAATTTATAGTAATAATTTTTTTTAAACGAATATATTTTGTAGTGGTGAAATTATTTTGCTATTAAAATGTTGGTTAATTAAATGTTTACATTACAACTTCCTTCAGTAGGTTTTCCAACAAATAATTAACACATCACCAACGAAGTAATTTTCGAATAATACATAGTTTGTGTGTTAAGAAAAGGTTTTTAAACGATGATAAAATATTACAGCGTTATTTCATCAGAGATATGGTAATTGCATTTGTCTGTATAATGCTGGTTACACAATATTGTCGCAAAAGAATTTTACATACTAAGTGCCAAAACAATATTTTACAAAAAGTGTCCTCACCAAAACATCACCAACGGAGTCGATAATTTTAAAAATACATGGTTGTTGTGGTAAATAAATGGATTTTGAACTATCATACATAATTTGAGTGTAAAAATAAAACTTATGGCATAACTCGAGACATCACAATTAATACTACAGCACGGTACTGATTCTTTGTTAATATTTACGACTGGCCAGTATGTAATTGCCTGTTATTTATACTGATTGGCCAGTATGTAACAACCTGTTAATTATAGTCTTTCGCCAGTATGTAATAGCCTGTTAAATATTCTGATAGGCCAGTATTTAATAGCATGTTAATTTAGCTGGTTGGCTTTGAATACCTTGAATACCAATTCTATACAAAAAAGAAAGCAAAACACAGCTTTCTTGAGCTTGAGAAACTTGTTTTACAAATACGTTATCGTCTTTAGAAACATTAGTACTAAATTTACAATATTACTGAAAACAAATGTGGAATAGTATCTCCTCATATAATGACGTGCATATTGCATACTGTATGTGAACCACTGATTCAGTTAACAAGCAAGTCCAAACACGCGCGCGGTGGAACTACCACAGCAAACTTCGCTGCAATGATCCGTAACTTCAGGCGTTGTCGCATACGGGCGCCCTATCACCACTATTTTATAGAATCACTGGGTATACACTGAAGAGAAAACAAATTTGGAGCACCTGCTTAATATCATGTAGGGCCCCCCGCGAGCACGCATTAGTGCCGCAAGATGACGTGGCATGGACTCGACTTATGTCTGAAGGTATGCAGGAGGCATTTCACACCATGAATCCTGCAAGGCAGTCCAAAGTGGAGATCTCTTCTTAACAGCACGTTGCAAGGCATCCCAGATATGCTCAATAATGTTCATGTCTGGTGATTTAGATGGCCAATGGAAGTGTTTAAATTCAGAAGAGTGTTCCTGGAGCCAATCGGTAGCAACTCTCGATGTGTGGTGTGTCGCATTTCCCTGCTGGAATTGTCCACGTCCATCGAAATGCAAAATGAACATGAATGGATGCAGGTGAACGGACAGGATTCTTACCTATCTGTCATCTGTCAGAGTCGTATCTATACGTATCAGGGGTCCCATTTCACGACAACTGCACACGCCCCATATAATGACAGAGCCTCCACCAGCTTGAACAGTCCCCTGTTGACATGTAGGGTCCATGGATTCATGAGGATGTCTCCATACCCGTACACGTCCAACCGCCCGATACAATGGGAAACAAGACTCGTCAGACCAGGCAACGTGTTTCCAGTCATCAACAATCCAATTGCGCTGTTGGTGGGCCCAGGCGAGGCGTAAATCTTTGTATCGTGCAGTCAACACAGGTACACGAGTGTGCCTTCGGCTCCGAAAGCCCATATCAATGATGGTCCGTTGAATAGTTCGCACACTGGTATTTGTTAATGCCCCAGCATTGAAATCTGTGCCAAATTGAGAAAATGTTATACGTCTGTCAAGTTTAATGATTCTCGTCAGTCGTCGGTTGTCCCGTTTGTTCACGAACTTTTCCGGCCGCAGCGATGTCGAAAATTTGATTTTTTACCGGATTCCCGATTTTCACGGTACACTTGTGAAATGGTCGTACGTGAAAATCCAAATTTTATCGCTACCTCGGAGATGCTATGTCCCATCTATCGTGCGCCTACTGTAACACCACGTGAAAACTCACTTAAATCTTAATAACTGGCCATTGTAGCTGCAGTAACCGGTATAGCAACTTTGCCAGATGCTTGTTGTCTTATATAGGTGCTGCCGACAGTATCGCGTTACTCTGATTGGTTACGTACGTGTGTTATTTGCATACGCACGCTTATACCAGTTTTTTTTTGGTTCAACAGTGTACATCCGGCCGAACTGATAAGAACGTTCGGTCTTGCAACTACGTTCAAGGTAAAATATTTTTCCTTACACGTGAATAGGACATTCAAAATGAAAAAGTAATTAATAATGTTAAAAATGCACCTATTAGTCACCCCTCAGTATATACGCACAGTTCATTCACTCTGCTAGAAACTCTGCACTCATTAGTCAGACACAGTTTTCTCTTCACTTCTATGCTAGTACGTGATTGGGTGTTCAATTTCTGCATGCCCTTAGGCGACTGGGTGTTAAAATATCCAGGTTTAACACGACTTTCAAGGGACACAAAGTGGTCTTTACTTCAATAGATTTTACAGAATTACTACATTCTCAACTACTCCGCTACTTTTGTCCACTTCCACTCAGTGCTGTGGCTATAAAACATACTTCAATAACCTCAGAATCCACAATTCGCCACTGCGATTCAGTAGATTCCTATGATATTGTTTTCATCAAATTGCTCCCAGCGAGTGGCCATATTTTGCTGGTGTTATTTTAGGACTTTCATTTTTTATATTTCGTGCTTGTGTCTTCCCACTAAATTGATAAATGTATAATTCAGTTATAGAATTACTCGGGCGGAAGAAAAGTGTGTTTGTTTGGTGAAGTCACGTGTTATTTGTGGGAAGTACGAATGCCAATTAAGTTATCGCTCTGTTATGCGTGGATCAAAGAAACTACGTGTCAGCTTTATGCCGAAGCTTGAAGCACTGCGCACAGAGGACTTGTGTTTCTTAAATCTCTAATTAGTTTTACCATATTCTTACGCAATCGGAACTAGTTAGCTGGCGAATTACAATTATTTATGCGATGTGATATATGGTTTCTCTTGAAAAGTCATGTCCTTTGCCTAAACATGTATTGAAGTTGACCTTTACACATAAGAATGATTTTGCTTCAAGGGAACCATTTTGTACATATCTATTTTAGTGTTTAAAAAAATATATGTTTACAAAGTGGCTCTAGTTATTTTGGTGTGGCGCGTATATTTTCATTCACGGATGCAAATGTAACGTGAAATGTATTTTTCCACTTTTATTATCGTTCGATTTAGGCATTGAGAGTGTGTTCAAGTCTAGGCTTAGATATTTTTTAAGTCTTACTAATTCCGAGTGAAACTCAGATATGTTGATAGTGTTTCGTTTACGGACGGATGTTTTCAGTCGAAATACTCGTAAGTGTTTTATAGTCACAGATAAAGGTGTACACTGTTATAGGTCGCGATGTTTCTGCAAACTAATGGGAATATCATGTTCCTTCTGCACACAAAATCCTAAACGAGGACAATTTACTAGATGGTGTCGTGTGCAAAGTGATCCACTCAGTACTGTTTATGTTTGAATAGGCGAGCGTCTGTTTGTGCGAATCAGCAGCATAATTTTAAAAAATAGAATATTCGTATGGGGATTTCTGAAAATCATTTTCAAAAATTAAAAATATTTAGGCACATAAGTTTGGTGTATAATTATATGTACAAACTGTAGCGGGGAAGGTATCGTCCGTAACGTCTAAGCTATGCATTTGGCCCAGTTATCGATCTCTTTTGATTTAAAACCATTGCAAGTCTACTTGAAATGGAGCAACTGTTCCCATTCTGCTATGGTCGAGCATAAACTGTTTCGAAATTAAACTGTTATGTTCGTAATTATATAACTGACATCTAGCCCTGTGAAATGAAATTTATTTACATCCTTTGGCAACTAATAATAAGTTAATAAANCTTTGGCTACTAATAATAAGTTAATAAATGTATAAATTATGGATGGACTGTAATTTTATTAAAGTTTCAAATTGTTTTTTAATATAATTAATAATAATTTAGAATTTAAAAGCGTAGGCTAATTGTTTGTTTCCTGAGTCATAATAGAAAATGGAGCAGGCAACTAGAAAATCAGCTTTTTCTGTCGATAAAAATCAAATAATTACAATAACAGATACGTTTAAAACCTCAAAAGGATGTTGTTTTTTATTGCACTTCTACAATAATTTATTGTTCCTAAAGTTAAACCTCAAGCTACAAGAACAATACAAACATGTGGTCACAAAAAAAATTATTCACTTTATTACAAATCTGAGATTTCGTTTAGGAAAAAACCAATAACTAAACGTTTTTTAAGAAGCTAGAATAATTCAACATTCGACTTCTGTAGTATGTTACATAATATATGAAGAGAAAAATTGTTTATCATTATTAACAACTTATATCGTATATTTTTAAAAATATTTGTGTAGACGACTCGAATAGAAACACTGCTGAATATATTATCGACAAGATAAACAGAATTTAGAGTGAAAATGGAGTAGAGCGATCTCGCTGGCTGCGCAGACCAGTCTCTAAGTACAAAAAATAAACTGTTTTTCTGCTAACATGGCCATCATAAACTACTTGGGTAGGGTGATACGTCCGAATACGGTTTGTATAAATAAGTGCTTTGAGGTTTATACATAATTCCTGTAACCAATTTTTCTTCAAATATGGTCAAATTTTGACTGATTCTGTTTTTCATATTTATGTGATTTACTATGAAAATTAAGATATAAACAAACACGTTCATAAGTATTTACTATGTGACTCTGACAGGTATGCATGTTTTGGGGTTGGTCAGTTTTGGGTATATGCTCTGAAGACGAAAAATCGATCTCACTCGTTTTTAGTCTATGAAACAAACAACCTCGTCTGAGGGCAGGTAATTACTAAATGTTATTATAACACGCACATAGGTGAATATGTAAGACAAATTTATTTCTTGAAAAATAAATGTGTGTCCCGTACATTTTAACAGTTTTGTGAATGTTTAACAAAACTTAGGTTACACGTGAAATATTTCGAACGAATCAGAGTATATATATAGTGATTTACAATTTATTAATGTCTAATTGCCACTATTTTAGAAACGAACGGCGCTCAGAAATTCTACTACCACCAACTTGTTATTCCAGGAATATCATCCAGGGTTTTATTCTGTATGCTCCCTTTTTATTATTAACAGTGAAATCGTTTTCACTCTTTCATGTTTATGGTGAACTTTTGTATTTAATTAAATTTCCCTGAGATGTTTTGATTGTGTTTGTAAACAAAAGGCTGAAATAAGCAAAAATCCATAATAAGTCTCCCTAACTTATAAATGTTCACATAAACAATTCTCTATTTCGAAGTGGTTTTATTGTACTAAATATAAAATACATTTTTCACGAATGTCTGTGTATGCGTGTGAATGCGTTTGTGACATGGTATGTACATATATTTAAAAGCCCACTTCCAGGCCTCTATACAAAACATTTATTTTGTGAACTGAACTTTATCAGCATTTTAGTGCTCGTCATTACGAGAAAAGAGAATGACACATACAGCTCTGCATTTACGTTTCGATAGTGTTTTTAACGAATAAAAGGTTATTTATAGGCCTACATGTAAAACATAAAGAAGTTCCATCGAACAGCCTACAAAAATATGATGTTCTCGACGTCGGCTCACATGGCCATTAGTTTTCTACAGGCCACCCTAAATTATACTCATTTGAAATATTTGAAAATAAAAATGATCACACTGAATGTGAAAACCACACGGGCATGTGACTATAGGTACAGGACATGGTACTATGTATACAGAGTATATTAAAACATTGTACTACAACAAGCCTGAATTGCAGAAAATCAATACATGCAGGATGCACTTAGTATGGCGTTGGACCTCTCGTAGGTCGGACATGTAGGTATGCAGACGTCGCATATTGTCCTGCCACAGCTGGCGCAACTGACTTTTCAAACCTGCTGTAGATACCGCTGGCCGAAGGTAACATCCTATCGGGCCCCAAACATTATCGATGGGCGAGAAGTCTTGGGACTTCGCTGGCCAAGGAAGGTTGTTAACATCCCGAAGGCAAGCCAAAAACACCCGTGCCAGGCATCATCCTACTGGAAAATGGTGTTGTCAAACTACAGCAGGAAGGGGAGCGCACATGGTCTCATAACTTCCTGGGCGACTTGCCGCGATGTCAGGGTTCCTTCAATCACCACCATTGGGGTGCAGGAATGTAGTAAAGAGCAACCCCCTCCTTGAAACCTCTCTTTGGGGTGGTGTGTCGCTCTACAATGAAGCTTGGAACACGGAACTGGCTAGGAGTTCTCCAGACAAGAATTTGACGAACATTGGTATCCTAACGGAACCATGATTCGTCGCTCTACAACCACTCGCCACCAGTCCGCAAGCTGCCATGCCGCTCATTCGTGGCGGAAGGTCACATGTGCTCAACAATGCTCAGGTCCTTATGGCAAACGTCGTAAGGGACGCCGCGACGTCAGATTCCACTCTGCTAGCTGCTTGGATATGGTACTGGTGGACACAGGATATCCCCAGCTGCCTTAGCATGTCCTTGGATGGTGTGCCACCATGGCTGTGGGTTGCTTACAGCCTGTTGCATGGTGAAACGATCATCAGTGCTTGTGGTCCCCCGGGGTCGACCCGATTTTTTTTGACATTCCTGTTCTCACTGCATCCAACACTGCCTCACAGTGTGGGCAAGAGGGTTCAGGTGCCAAGCAATGCACCGAAAAGTCAGACATGCCTCTTCGAGGTTTACGATATGGTCTCTCTCAAAATCATTCATCTGGGAAAGGAAAGTCGAATGCGCCGTCGAGGTATGTTATCTGTCACTGAATGGTTCACAGAGTTACCAAGGCCTTATTCGGTGTCTTTCAGCTGTGAATGATGGAGGGACATTTATGCCTCCTAGTGACACATCCATGCAAGCAAACCACATTAAACGAAAATAGGACACATGTCGGGCAATGACGATAGTGTAAGACAACCTTTTTGAAGTCATGCGATTCATTCACGGTGAAGAACATATAATTGTTTGGTAAATGTGTGTAGTTACAGGGCTGGCTGTAGTTCAAGGAACTGTTTTTTGCAGAGTTCGAAAGAGTATTGGGAGCAAACTTGAAATGATCGGTATCAAAAAATTTTCGGATTCATGAAAAAATATCAGCAATGACTTGCTCGAATGAAAACGAATATTTTCAGTTGAGGCCCGAATTAGGAGACAATATTCCCTCAAAATTCACTATCTTGTGCAGTACGTCATAAAACTTTCTGAGTACTACGATCAAAAGAGATAAGTTATAATAATTACTAATAACATGAACGATCGCGTGTGTTTCTAGTACACGAATCTCTAGCCTAGAGTATTTAGCCATTCAAGTTATAAATAAAATAAAATGATATTCGTGATATGTCTGAAATTATGTACAACTTGTATGCAAAGGGGAAAGGTGAAAGTTATGCACACACGGATCGAAAAAGTACAAAACCGCGACATTTCGAACTACTACTGTTATGTTCAACAAAGACAAAGCACACTACCATTATATTCAGAACTATCAAGTCTATTTCAATCCCAAATGTCTAGGTAGATACACAGAGGTCACATAAGTATACTATATTATATTTCATTTTGATGAACAGCAGTGAACATATCATTTTATGTAACAACAACATTTCGTGGAGAAGCGCAACAAACGCAGCTACTCTGTTGCGAGTCAATCCCAAAGAGAAATAGAAAGGCTTCGTTATTGATATTTTAGAAATTTCATATTGAAAAAATTATTGACTTTGTGTATGTCGAACTGGAGGCCATGTCGAAACCTGTGCTTACCTGTCAAATTAACCCAGTTAGTCCTATGAACATTGTTACATGCCCCTGGGTGATGCCAAGTTCGCGTAAAATGTTAGTGTGAAGAAAATTTAATAACTTTAATTTAGAATAACTTTAAATTTCTTCATTTATTTAAAAATCTACTGTAAAGAACCTGTGAAACATTTTTTTGCTGCTATCAATATCAATTCAGTCAATTACAATTTTATTCAAAAGCAATACACAACTGCTTAATGTCTTATTACATTATAAGTCGGGTAAATAATTATAACTGTTGAAATAAACTGTGTAATGTCTATTTACGTTATCTTCACATTTTTAGAATCAAACCGTTAAAAAATTAGGTCATGCATTGTTGTTTCCTAAATATACAGCCTATCACAAGCGAGCACTTGTTTTTAATAATAAACTAATGATTTATTTATTTAAAAAAAAAAAATTATTATTATTATTTATAATAAAAAACTGTGAAAAGACAAGTTTGATGGCAATGCCTAGTAAGAAACAGATCTTAAACAAAATATCATTAAATTGAGTGTGCACGAGTGTTCTGAGTTGAGAAAAACTTGGTGTAATTTTGTAGACTCGGTTAAGTCTTGTGTGCATGAGACAGAGGTATATCCTTGATGTAGAACTTTAGCAAGAGTTCAGGAAAGTTGGAAGGAACATGACTGGACTGTATTCTAATTCTCAGAATTTGTCCAGATGCAGTAATGTGCCAGTATCTCGTGGTGTCCCAACTCTGCTCCAATATCCAGTCAACCACGAGCTGCATCTCACTTGTCGATGATAACGCCGATGTCACCACGCAGTCCCTCACACTCCCAGGTCACCGCCGCGACTCGCTAAAATACCAGAACACTCACCACGCACCGCCATACACACACGCGCGCAATAACTGTCGTCAGCTGGTTGAGGGCTGTATTGATATTTGTAGTACACCCTTTTTGGATATTTCCGCAGGTAACCGAGATCAGTGTCAGTGGTCAGACCGTTTGGGTTTAATTCACAGTGCGGTTACTTCCGGATATTCGCATGTGTGAATCATGCTGTACGATGTCGCTGGTTGGCGGGTTTTCTCAGGTATCTACCGTTTCCTCCGTAAGGCACTAGACGTCAATCACAGGCGGGTCATATCTCCCGTACTCGCACCCTACACACCGCACTACGTCAAACGACGATGGGCCTGGGGCATATTGGAGGGGTGGGTCACGCAGGCCGCCAGTTAGCGACGGGCGGTCAGGAGGGTGTGGAATGACGGCCAGGTAGAACAATATTCTTATTCAAAACACTAGGCCTACTGTTCTGTGTTTATGTGAAAGAGGACAAGATTTAGGTCTGATTAGCTCATTATTTCAACACTGCCCCGGGCCTATTTCATTAAAGGGACAAGAAGCGCAAAATTAGTTTATGAAACCCATCGTAGAACCTAAATAATGTGAAATATACAAACGCCATACCGATGATAATGATGCTTGCTACCCAACGTCGAAAAAACCATATTTTGACCAAACTTCATCCTTTATTAACTGTGGATTAGTGTTAACAACAGAAAGTGGTAAGACGAGAGACCAGACATTCGATAAAGTTCGATATGAGAGAAGCAAATAATGAATGAAACATGTTTATCCATTGCCTGTAAAACCTAACCGAGTTTTCCATAAAATTATCAAGATTTATCCACATTCAAGAAAAAATTATAACAATTTTAAACAATATTAGTAATAAAAATCGTAACATTTTTGGACGTATTCAGAATCATGACCCTAAGAACAGCTTCCATTCTTGAAAACCTGCTTCCATCGAAACTCTACAAAACATGTTTCATTACTAACCAACTTCCGCAATACCTGGAAAGGTGTGATTCCGTACGATTATTTAATAATTGGGAATATTTTGTCTCCTCAATATGCGTTCTAATACAGTCTAGGAGACTTTGAGTTAATAGCTGTATAGTCCGCCCATTCCAGGTCCAAATTGGGATAATCTGTCTGCTCTACACTGGGAGAATACTCTGTCGTACGTTTATAAAGTGCGACCTGCTCGTCATTGTTTACATGCCTGAGATCTTTAGGGATTTTCACATATAGGGACATATAACACTAATTGTGGCTCGACTGTGTCTACTATGACAGTGTACCGAGGTTTACATTTCGTGTCATGTTAAACATGAAACATTTTCAATTGGAAATAAAAAGAATATGTGATATTGACATGTTCATAGAAGAAAGGATCATTGGTAGTGTGGCACAGTATTCAAAGCAACACAGAAAGGCAAATATCTACGCACCTTAGACAAATAATACTAGGAAACTATCAATTTACTCTGGCGGACATTAAACATATCGCACACATAAGGATGCCTCGTATGGTACTGAAACTTATAATAGCTGTTGATACAGATAAGCACTAACCAGAAAAAAAAACACAGCAGTAGGGATATTTAATATGGACCAGTGATATGCCGTCTTGTATCATCTTCAATAGTGCGTCGCAACCCGTCGCACAGAGATACATCCGTAAACATGGTCAGCCATGGCATACATCAGACGCAGGCTATTTGACAGAATGGTCTAAATCCCGGATATTGTATCATGGTAGCAGTTGAAGTTCCAACTGGTCCCACACATGCCCGTCTGCGGACAAGTCAGAGAGAGGGTAGATCATGGCAGTGTTTGGACATGACGGATGCAGTTCTAGCCGACCCGTGTGGTGTGTGGTAGCGCTGAATCGTGCTGGAATATCGCACCGGAAATCCCGACCATATGGCAGCAGGTGGCGATGTAGGGTCTCATTCGCAAACAGCTATGCTGTCAGTTTTTGTTACATGTAACACGAAGAGAGTGGATTGGCAGTCGCAGGATATGGCTCCTCAGACCATAATGCATGCCGTGTGAAGACCGTTAATCGGTAGCGAGATTGGGATTGTGGGTTTCACTAGGGGCCCAGGGGCGCCAAGTCCCCATAACTACGGCTTTCATAACTAAACACCATACATTGCATGTTTATAGTGTTCCACATTGCTCAGGCCTGCCACCACTGCGAACGGAGCCGCCGCTGTTGCAGAGTTAATGGCAGACCATGTGATGGCCGCTGAGATCGCAGATTCGTCTCCGCAAGGTATCGGGAAATGGTTAGAAGTCACACAGGTGTCCCAAAACTGTGTGGACCGGGTCACCATGCGATCTCTCCGCGCCTGGTGAACGATCCGTCGATCCTCTCGACTGGTAGTCGACCTCGTCCTTCCTGAGTCGGTCCTGCTTGTGTGAAAACCTGTACATATCCACTGCGGCCAAGAGCATCGTACAGTATTATCTGAACTATCCACATGGTGGTCTATACGTCGATACGACGAGCCTAGGTTAGAGTACTCTCGCGAGGTTCGTCAGTTCCGTTTAGCGTGGTCTTTGGTGTCTTCTGGTATTCCTCTTCACTCTGAACGCTTGCTTGGTGTCGTATAGTATTTGTCACGTGAATGCGGCTTTGGTGACACGCCAGTGCCTACGACTGCTGGTCGCTGCTTGCAGGCAACTGCAGTCTGTGCGGTTGAATGTAAACACACTACCTTGCCCGTACTCTCGCTATTTACATCGTTTCGTGGTTGACATTTGGTTTCTAATTGGTGGGAGTTTCTTAAATTTCCAGTCATGAAGTTTAGAAATTTTTGTACAAATAATATCTTTAGATGGGCAGTATCTCTACCGTTGTGAACCCACAATTAAAATGTGTCGACACCAACGTCGGCAACATGACATTAACTAAAGTGCTATAAGCCCTATTTCATATGTTGGAACCGATTTATTCACATTCCTGTAAGAAAGCAACGTCTTATTTGAATAATAAAAAAAGATTACATAAGACAAAATTATTTACCTTTTTCATCACATAAATATAATAGAGGGTTATGAATTTGTACCTTAAACATAGAACAAATTTAAACTCCTGTTACAATTTGAACAGTGTTCCGTGCCCTTTAGTTACTTGCAGAATAACCACGAATCTCAACCCTCCAGAAACGATTTTAAGAATAAAAAATTTCGGGTTAGCACTAATTTGATTATTAGTAGAAGTTAGAAGCACGAAATGAACTAGCTATCAATCAGTTGGTATTAACCGGAAAACAAATTTGTTTGCCGAACATAATTTCTTAGACCAAAATACNGAACTAGCTATCAATCAGTTGGTATTAACCGGAAAACAAATTTGTTTGCCGAACATAATTTCTTAGACCAAAATACATAAGACGAATTTCTGCCGCTTATTTATCTTCAGCATTATGCTGTGTGGATCAACAAGCTTTTTTTTTTTCAATCTCAAGAACACATGGGCATTCTCTATCCAATCTTCGTGTCTGGCGAGCTGCTAGTGATATAATGTAAGTGTTAACTCGTCTTCATTACAATGTATTAAGAAACTATATATTATTGGTCTTTGTTTAATTGTGTAGTTTAGTAAATTACAAATATGTAGTGCTGGTGCCTATTAATGTGCATCGGCAAGATTATATAAGTCTCACTGTTTTCTTCCTCCTAAGGTACGGAAACTGCATTGCGATAACACGATATTTTCAAATCTTGTCTTAACTGCAAATTGACTTCTGAATTCTCTCTGTGCAGATGGTTTCAGTACTCCAACCTCATGGAAACTGTTGGCTTCACCATTACTGCAGTTCAGGTGTACGTGGCAGTTACTCTTCGCCTTTCCTAACACAACAAAACGATTAAATGTTATCATCCACTATCCAGCCTCAGCATTTTCCAATCGTAATTGACGAGTCAGGAATAAAACAGCATTGTTTAAACTGGACTCAATGTGCAGAAACGTTCATAGTCTCATACCGAATGTTCNTTTAAACTGGACTCAATGTGCAGAAACGTTCATATTCTCATACCGAATGTTCGGTTATTAATCGCCCAAACTACGAGAGTGAAGTTTCCCTAACCCAAGACATTACGATGTCACGTTTGAGGTAACAAGATGCAAATTTGTGCCGCAGGTTTATCATGGAAGATTTTTGAGCCATGCATAACCGAAATATTCTTCAGCGTCTATGAAGGCGAAGTGATATGAAGATGAAGCAGCGATAAACTGATGAAACGGGGGAAATGAAATAACAAAAGGGAAGCCCACTAGCACATGCAAACATCCGTCATGGTTCTCACATACTAAATTTTAATTATTGCACCGAAAACAAACATTTGACCCTCTGATCCTTGAGACACAGCATGTTCAGTGTTAATGAGACTGTAATCAAGGTTTTGTTTGGGGTTAATGGTGTGGACTACACGGCCGATAAATTGAGAGAAAGGTTATTTGCTTCTTAATTTTTGATTTCAGACCCATCTGTGTTTTATGTTTATGGCCTGTACATGCCCAATTACGAAGCTGATATTACGTTATATAGTGAAACATATATGTTTTATTGATAACATGTTCTTATTTAAGATATAATACAGATATAATTCAAAAAATGTATTTGTAATTTTTCTTTTTTTTTTACAGAAATCAAAGTTATACTTGTGCCACCCTAATACATGCCATTTAAAATTAACACAATATTCCAGGCAAGTTGCATACTTCAATTTGTTCTGTGATCATTTCCTTCTTCTCCACGTTTCCTCTAGTCATGAAACAAATAATTTAATTGTTTTGATGTTATAGTTTGGCATTTAACTATACAGCCGTTTCCGTGATATATTGTGTAAATTTATGTTCTTCGTGATGGTAATGGTAGTTACACTGTTCATTGCTAATATCCTATTTACTAACTGTACGTCGGTTTCAGTTGTGGACATGAGACTTGTCACAGATGTGTGATGTTGACTGACGTCTGCCAGTTTCTCGGCGGAGTAGTGCTTCGTCCGCCGGCAAGGCAGTCTTCCTGCGCTCCCAGGCAATCACGATGTCCTGTCCACCTCCTTAGTAACAGCAAAGCTGTTAACACTAATTATATCAGCATGTCTCTAATGCAGCTTGTTTGTAGGTGAAATCCTAGCTAGTCTGTTGCAACGCAAGATCTTGGAATTTTAGATTGACTGGATGGACTTTGCGCTCAATTAATTATAAAAGTTACTATAGTCCCTAAAATTCATTCTTATAAAATGAATTTTTTTTTGGATACACTATTTTCAGCGGTCATGTTTTAATTTTATAATAATTATAGGTTTTGAAATGCGCTTAGTTTAAATATTGTTGTTTGCTCTGTTAAGGCTTTATACTCATGTTTCAATGACCATTGTTGCCCCACGTTTAACACTATTTTGTGTGCTTAATTATATGTTTTGAATTTGCATGTCTGGGGGATACGCACATCAATGTTGCTGATATCATCTTGGGTTACGTTCACTTTAAACTATAACAGAACACCAAAATAATATTTTCGTTTCTCGCTCTAGCAGTAGTATTTTGGGAGTTCACTGATACAATACGTCAGCTTTAGAACTAAAACAATCAGACTTTACATGTCTTTTGAAGTACACAAGAATTATTTTTGCTAGAGGAATTTATTGATTATTATTTAAAAACTGGAAAATAACTAGCAAAATTTAATGAATTTCACTTAAAGAAAATAATGTTAGCAATCTTAATACTCTATAACTAAAGTGTTCGAGAGATCCACTTTAAATCGATTTTCTTAAAAATGCGGAATTATTTCATTGTGGTTCTGCGTGTAAGACTGTGTGTTGTCTTAATAACCTTTTAGAAAGTTTCTTCTAATTCTGTAAACTTTGAATGCACAGTAAGCACACACGCCTCTTCTGATCTTCAACCACATAATTTACTTAATGTAATTCATGACCGACGCAAAACATTTTAAATGTTAATACGCCATATATTAAAAGTCATACTACAAATTTTTCTTAACTACCGATAATTTAAAAGCAATATCTGTGAAATTAAATTAAAAATCTTGAAATTACTTTTAACTATGGCAATTGGAGTTATATTTAAACTATTATATTTAGTAGAAACAGACACTCACTATATAATATTGTAGATACAAATTTATTTTNTGGAGTTATATTTAAACTATTATATTTAGTAGAAACAGACACTCACTATATAATATTGTAGATACAAATTTATTTTAAGGTCAAATGTTATGTCTATAAAACGTTTATATATTTTTGAACAAAACTTGGTTTACTAACAGTATCTATACCTTTATATCATACACATTTAGGCGATGTTAACGACCTTAAATTGTTTGTTTAATGGTTCTAATCCTGTCTCTATCCAAAGCCAAAGATAAAAAGTAAATAAATAATTGCTTTCCTCAAATAAAATTCAATCCACAACAGTTACTCATGAAGTATCTCTTCTGGACAGCTGTGTAAAACAAAAATATTATTTTTTATTGTTCTAAATGTGACGAAATATTGAGACATATANTCTCTTCTGGACAGCTGTGTAAAACAAAAATATTATTTTTTATTGTTCTAAATGTGACGAAATATTGAGACATATACCCATTTTATTGACCGCAGGATGTCAACATATGTGTTTTTATGGTAAATATTTGTCAGCGCGTTTGACTGCACACATTGTTTTCACTGAGATTTCCTTGGTGGAAAAATGCCCCACTGCAAAGTGTGTTAAAATAAAAAAATTATATGCTCAATAGAAAAACATTTAAACATCGCCGCTTAGAAAAAAAAAGTAGGCTATACACCTCAAATAATTGGCTGTTATGATAAAACATATTCTTTCACAGTTTGTGGACTGATTAGCACTCCGAGTGTAGGCAGCCACATATCATAGAGGTAATAAGTATGTTTGTTGTATGTTGCCTCGAGTGAAGGCCACATCTTCAATGAAATTACTGACTGTATTACGTTTATTTTTCAACACCGCTTCTGTTGCGTCGTAAAAAGTTATTTTGCACATTATTTATAATTAATCTTAAATAACAATCTTGTCTGTATGTAGAATTATTAAGCATAAATTTACTAGGCCGTATCAATTTTAGAATTATCTTCACGCATAACCAGAGAAAAGTATATAGATTTGCCATGTTGAATGTGAAAATCATCACGAGCGGCAACATAAGCTGTGTATGGTACGTAAGTCAGTATTGAGAATATTGCCATTTGAAATACAGTCCATATACGTGGTCGAAATCTTCAAGACACGAGTAGAAATGTTTTAGTATCAGCCTAATAGCTCACAAGTGTCCTTTGTGCCAGGGCTACTTAAGAATAATCACATCACATCAATGAGGAAAGTCTAGAATTCAAATAGTTATAATCCTGTACGGTAACGTTTTAAAATGAAAAATACTTATAAACATTATGTGTAAAGTCTAGGCTAATATCTTATGCTTGTCATAAAACATTGAAGACGATATTGAAAGATTTGTTTATGTAAGGGACTGACAAGCAGTAAAGTTAAAGTTTCCTTTAACGTATCTTTTGTAGTTTGGCTAATAAATACGATTAAAAGATCTGTATTAAAAAATGTAATGACTTTAAAGCAATATATTAGTTGAAAATTTTATGTCATCCCAGATTATTCTTAGTTTTCCAGATTTTTCTATTCATAACTACATATTAGATGAAATATAGTTGTAAGAGAGTTATATCACGATAAAAACCCTTAATTGAATACACTGTGTTTGAAATATCTATACATTATTATACTTTGAAAAGCGTTATGGTCTACGTCGAATACAATCCGTCAGTTTATTTCAATTTTTTCATTTGCTGTGCAAGAACGTTCTCGTAATTAAAAAGCAATGTGCCGTATTTAGCAGGGAAACATAGGGTAAATTAAATCAGATAAATAAACCAGTTTACAATCAATGAGTCTCACCTTTTTGTAAAATTGTTATATTTTTATAATCAAAACTTAAATAAATTATTACAAATCGTTATTTTACTCATAACCTGTACTGTATCTACTTTACTCAATTACACAGTTTTTATGTATCGCTTTTCTTAATCATGTAATTTGTTAAAAAACATTGAATTATATAGAATTCTAGCATATCCCAAGAACACATATCCTTAAAATTAAACTGAAGTGAAATCCCGAAAGGCATTCTAAGTGAATAGGCTCTAGTAAAATTGAACATTCATAATACCAATAACAGTTTTTTTCGTCGGGATAAAAACCAGGGAAAGAGCACTTGAATGGAGTTTCTGTTGTAGTTGCTAGTGTGGTAGTTGTTGGTGTAGTGGTAGTTGTTGGTGTAGTGGTAGTTGTTGGTGTAGGGGTAGTTGTTGGTGTAGTGGTAGTTGTTGGTGTAGTGGTAGTTGTTGGTGTTGTGGTAGTTGTTGGTGTTGTGGTAGTTGTTGGTGTTGTGGTAGTTGGTGGTGTAGTGGTAGTTGTTGGTGTGGTAGTGGTTGTTGGTGTGGTAGTGGTTGTTGGTGTGGTAGTGGTTGTTGATGTGGTGGTAGTCGGGGTGCTAGCACTAGTGGTGGTGCTTGTTGTGTTTGATGCCAAACAAGCCATGCTGCTTTCATTGAAGTATCCTCCGTTAGGACACTGGTAGAGTAATGGGTAGAGGTACGAGGCATCCGCATTTTCTGTGCAGATGTAGTATATGTTGGGGTTCTTGCTGAGAGCGCCAACCTGAAAATTCTTCGTGCATGTTGGCACCGGTGGGTCTGTGGGGCAACTCGCGCCTTGTATGGAGCAGGTTTTCAGCAGCGGGTCGTATATCCATTCATGGCCACACACTTGATAGTCGTCCTTTATGACAGTTTCATCCTGGTAACACACGTGATAGCCCGTGCAGAGATACGGGTCTGGGAAGACTCCGACGGAAGTGCAATAAAATGTGTACCCGGCTGGTGCACTCTTGAAGTTGCTGTCGATGTTCCGGTGCTGCAGTTGTGGCAATACTGCACCACACCCCGTTACCTACAACATGCAAAATGACATAACAAACTTCATTTCATCCAATAGTATATGCTTATTTACATAGTTGACAAATATCTATTAACATAACTCGCTGCAAAGCGTTTAAATAAATTAAAAGTTTACCGCTTTTATGGAAAAAAAATTTCTGTATCCTGCAGTTCCAAGATAACCTGCGTGCTATCCTGAGAGGCTAGGTAGAGGCTCAGGCCACACAAATCCACTTTTCTTAAAATTAAGTGGACAAGGCAAAAATTATTAGTGTAATAGGTGATCGCATTAACGGAACCAATTCGTCTGAATTTACGATTCCTGTTAAAATGATAGTTCTTAGTGCCAGTCTACATAACGTTGCTACAAAGCTGCACTCTCAAAATTATATTACCAACTAAATATATCTTTACGACATCTAACGTATCTAGCATTGTTAAATTATTCTTGTGAATTAGCATATCTGGGAGAGAAAATTTTTATTCATAAGTAATCCAATAATGTGACGGTTTTTTAATATTATGAATGTTAACTTCATTTAACAATCAGTTGTCTGGCATCTCCGAATATTACCATGCTCTAATTGGTGTATTCCTCTTCCTTTCTCAAGTTGCTGATAAGGTATAAATTATGATTATTTCTCATGATACAGAATTTATTCACACTACTAACACGTGTTGTGAACTGCAGTTTACAAGTGTAGTGTTTCAATTGTCAAGGTCAAGTCATTCTCATAATTTTAATTATCNACGTGTTGTGAACTGCAGTTTACAAGTGTAGTGTTTCAATTGTCAAGGTCAAGTCATTCTCATAATTTTAATTATCTTTTTCTTAAGTGTGTACCTACTTAAATGCACGCTTTTAGCGAAATTTCATGACAATTTTTACTATTATACGTTTGCAGGTTCAAGTTTGTTGGGTATTGGGCCAATGTTTTATGGTGTATTTAAGAAAAAGAATAAATTTTATCTTCGTTGAAGAGAGAATATTAAGAAGGAGAATAAGAAGTAGTGACGAAGAAGCCGGTGTACAGTCAAAGCGTCGGAAAGAATGAGGTGGCAAAAGATCCTTTTATCCCAATACACAAGTTTTATTTGGGGTCCCTAATAACTGCTCTAAGGTGACACAAGAAGACAGTGCCGATTAAGATTCTTGTTTTGTGTATATTTAACTAACGAAATATGTAGATCAATAATAACAGTTATGGTAACGTTTCTACTGCTATGGTGGGAATGTAGTAAAATATGTGAATAGGAAAGAATTTCTAAGTAAAACTCATGTTATTTGAGTAAAAACGAAATTTACGGAAATTACGNGAAATATGTGAATAGGAAAGAATTTCTAAGTAAAACTCATGTTATTTGAGTAAAAACGAAATTTACGGAAATCACGCGTTTTCAAGCACTAGGAGTACCACATTCTCTGTAACGCCTTGCCGCCCCTCTCCCTCTGAACACAGAACGTTTCCGACGACCCTTGTTATTTCATTGATCTTAACCCAATAATTGCGACTTAAATCACTCAGGAATTTTGTTCGGAAGCATTGCAATAATTCACAGCGCAGGTTATGAAATTTCAAACTGTTTCCAGGGGAACACCCAATGCGATCAAAGGAATACGAAGTAATTATGTATTATTAATGGTGTAGGAAAAATAGTCAACTAAATTATTCGCGTATTTTTCTGTTACAGAAACTGGTACTATCATGCTATAACATTTAGCAGCTTTTTAACAGTAAACTTTTCCTAAGAGTGTAGATACTCTGTAGCAGTAAATGAATGAAATATCATTCAAAAAAAGCAATATTGCAATAGTTGCAGAAAAAATATTTGATCTAAGACAATAAGTTCTCCTGCACTTATGGACTATTTGTGATCAAAGTAATCCTCTGAATATCGAAAGAGAGGCACAGTGTTAGTTAATGTAATACAATTGGGTGGAATGTGTTCTTGTTGTGGAGTTCCATTCAACTATAGAAAATAGTACGTGTTTCTAGTCGCAAGGAAAGGAATTTGTATATTGAGTGAATATTTTACCTTTACCTTGTTCTCATGACAAGCAATAGGCAAAGGTTTTCTTTAACTTGACAGAACAGAATGCAAAATCTACTTAGCGTTGGCCAATATTTATTAATGCAATAACACGACGGCCTTAGAATACCTAGAGATACAATTTTGTCTCTCTGAACCTTTTGGTCAAATAAAGAGATCATTACGGGAAGAGTAACCTTCTAGATTGTGCTTAAGGATCCTAGAAATCACAAGGAAAGCAATTTCCATTGTCCCTGAAAAAAAAACCGTCAGATATACTGTCTGTATTTGAAATACGGTGGGATCCCATTAATCCTTATTAATTGGGATCGGGGAATTTTGAGAATACGAGATTGTTTGATTAACCGAAATCGAATATGTACTGCAGTTGCACGTAGCAAAGTAAAGGTTTGCTGTAACACACAATAATTTGATGAGTTTGTAAACTTGTGCGTGTTCCAGAGTGATAATTGGTGGTGAATAATGATACACAGGACGCCACTGCAAGTGCGGCGAGTTATTCTATATGCACGCTCTTTTAGCCTCTTTGTTTAATTGACAACTGTAATTGTTTAAATGCACTTGTAAACACTGCTTCAATGGCTGAGTAATTTTTGGTGAGTGTAAATTGCATTTTCTCTTCTTTATAAATGGCTTGCAAAAGAAAGTATATTACATTTACACTTATAGAAGCATCTTGAAAAATGCGACAGTGCCATGAGATTGTCTATGGAACTCGGAATATTGAAACTCATTCTCCGGGACTGAAATGACGTTGCCAAACTGTAAAACTGTTTATTTCCTGTTCTGTGTTCAAGCAATGCAAAAAAAAAAGTTACAGTTGATTTTGAATTTACGGTTTTTATTTACCTCCCATATTCTCGTTCGAATTAAAAGGATTTTCGGATTAGCAAGTCCCTTTTTTAGCTGGAATTCGCTGTATTATATAGAAGTGGTTATTGGCAGAAGAAAGAGAAAGTCTATCATATGAAACAGATCATTTACGGTTTATTAAAATGCTAGGTCTTGACTCTTACAGATCGAGCGACAAATGAGGTAATATTTAATTTTCAGGATCAAAATGTATCCATATACTGCCCGACAGAAAAATTATTTTTTTCGAAGCGATATGAAAGGCATGAAGTAAGTATTACGAAACTATGTTTACTCACACAGTTTTTAAACGTGTGTGTGCAATTCCGAACTTTATTTATCATAATGTTATGCACTAAAGTAAAACGGTAGGTTGATTTCGTATTATAGTATTTGTTGTATAACCCGAATAAAAAAAGGTCAAACATATAAAGAAATTCAAAAAAATTATAGAACTGTAACTAAATAACACAGTACGTTTCATATTTATATGCATTAACAAATTTTTCGTAGGTCACCTTGAAATTAAGATGTGTTACAACAAATAACTTCATAAAACGAATTAAAATGACTTACAATTTATCATGGCTGAAAATAATTCTACTAATAGAAATTTCCCTTTTATGAAGTCGTCCTTCCAGTATGTCACCAGTAAGAAGGTATTTTGTAGTAAATCGCAATAATGAGCAAATTTTAATAATTAATTTCTTTTGCAACGATTTATTTATACATTAATTTAACTAGACATTCTTCTTATTAATTCATGGCCAAAAGTTTATACATTATAAATTTTCATTTTAAATTTAAAGTTTTTATTGGCGATATAAAACCTTAAATTTTATGTTTTAATATTAATTATTCGCAGATATTAAATGCATCATACTGTTAAAGGATGTCTTAACATATAAAATTTCAGACCCCACATCTCAGTAGTCATAGAATAACCCAAACTGTGCGCATTTAAGTCTGCCTATATTTTTTGGGTGTAATGTAGGGCATATTAAATATTGTGTGGATCAAAATGTGAAGTCTATTACTCTCATCCAATGAATGTTTGCATGGTACCTTATCTGTTGCGTTTCACTTCAATCAGTCTATACAAAAGTAACGTTTTTAACTTCGAACATTACACAAACATCAATTATAATTCTATAGAGAATATTTTTTTCCCTACATACAAATTTTTGCTTACCATACACGATGAGTATAAAAGAATACCCCAAATTTTAAGGTCTATAATATTGAAACCAAACAACCTACTACCTTCAATGACAATTCAAATAAACCGTAGAACCGTGAAAATTGTTTACCAAACATTCATAAATGTTCAATGTGACCCAATGAGCGGCCTGAACGACATCCACGTGATAATCAAACTAGTTCCACGCTCCTGTCAGCATGTCTGGTGTTACGGTTTGGATGGCGTCCGTATCTCTAGGTTTATGGGGGTGAGGGGTAGCGAGATCGGATTCGACACGTCGGTGTGAAGGGGACGGTCTGATGTTTCCTTTATGGTTCGCCATCCCATTGGCAATTAGCTGTTCGCCTAACCCTGAACGAGACGTTGCCGCAACAATCGATTGGTCGAGGAGCAGTTGGTAATCAGGCTCTCCATCACTGCCCACCAAGATGATTGGTTCTACCCCGTGNCAATCGATTGGTCGAGGAGCAGTTGGTAATCAGGCTCTCCATCACTGCCCACCAAGATGATTGGTTCTACCCCGTGCGATTTTTTTATGGGGGTTCATAAATGATCAGTTGTTTCGTATACCATTGCCAGCTTATAGTGACTACCTCAAAACGAGAATTACGGACGCCATCCAAACAGTAACACAGGACATGCTGACAAGAGTGTGGACCGAGTTTGATTATCGCTTATATGTCGTTCAGGCAGCTCGTGGTGGTCACATGGAACATTTATGAATGTTTGGCAAACAAACTTCACGGTTCCACGGCATATTTTCATTGATCCATCAAATTTGTATGTTGTTTGGTTTTTATTTTACATACCTTAAAATTTGGGGTTTTATTTTATCATCAGCCGTATTTTATCATACAGACACCTATCTCGTGACTTAACAAAACATTCAGCCTTTTACGACAAGTCTTGAGGTGTTCTTAACGTTTATTTTTACGAAGCGCGAAGTTTATGCTATAAAGTTTATGAAGTCACCATTCATGTCCTGTACATTTATGCATGTCACCAACTCATGTTTTGTCCTATACATATGTGTACCGTATATACGTCACCCGGTATGTCTTGCACACATATACATGTCTCCAGTTAATTCCTTTGCACGTATACATGTCTCCACTCACGCTTGTACATGTATACACGTCACCAGTCACATCGTGTATGTTATACATGTCAAGAGTCATATCCTGTACATGTATACATTTCACCAGTCATGTTCTGTACACATAAACTTGGATGTAAATATCTGGTTCTTTCTTACACCTTCTCAACCTAAGTATTTGCCGTTAACGGTTAGATCTAAACTTTTTAAATCAATCTTTGAAAATTGTCACAGTCCCAACCTGCACACACCTTGTAAGGTTGGTAATAACAGAGGTATATAAGTTTCATTTCTTAACGTTCTTATGGTTGATTTAAATGTGATTTTGTAAATTCTGAAATAATTGTACTTTTATTGTTGTTTTTTATGCGTACAAGTGTAAAAAAATAAAATTTACGATACATTAACATTCCTAATAATTTTACAGTTAANTTACAGTTTTATTCGACCGTCGTCTGAATGAAGTGATGAAAACCAAGACAATGTTATTTTATATATTGTGGAATCACTGCACACCGTGCATATAAGTATATCATAAGCAGGGATATGAAAGTGCTCTGTTTGCAGTGAACAGCCTATACGAAATAAAACGGAGATTGGCATACGCTCACCGAACTACTTGCTGCCTTATTTGTGACATTTAGTTTATATCACATTTATATTAAAAATTATATTACGTCGTGCTGACAATTATTTTACCCCGCATGTTACGAGGGCAAATTAAANTTTATTTTATATCACATTTATATTAAAAATTATATTACGTCGTGCTGACAATTATTTTACCCCGCATGTTACGAGGGCAAATTAAATGTTGATAAATAACAACAGCTATCATCCTTGATAGATTAGAACCTTACAAAAACTTGTGTTTTTCTTTAAACTTTGCTGGTTTATATCGCGATAATATTGTTAGAGTGTGATATCAGATACAAGGGACAAAACGCAACAAAGGCAAAAGAGTGTACATACATAGCTTGTTTAAAATATGGCAGCAATTATTGTTTGAAGCCAATTTATTTATTAGTCATCGAAACTATTTATTTAGAGTTGATAAACATATTTTTGGAATAAATAAATTGATTCTTGGAGATTTCCGTATTGAGTGCTGACTGATTAGCGGCGCTGCTTAAATGTTTTCCACAAATTTATACATTTCGCTTGTTTTGTGAATCAAATAAAAGTTAAAATGAAAATTACATTGGTAGAAATGAGATATTTTTTTTTTTAAAGTTCGAATTGGAACTTTGTAATCTTATTTTTATGGCAAATGTGGTCCAACCAGAAATATAAGTTAAATGAGATCTACTTCCATCAAAGTAATCACCAATGATTAACCACTCATTTGGCTGTTATTGTTGAGTTTTCCAGCGTGAAGGCGAATTGCGGAGTGTTTGTGAAATACAGAATTTCCCGACTACTGGTGTCTTTTAACTAGCTCCAAATTCTCGTCTTTCCATTACAAAATGCAAATCTAAGTTACATAAGAGTACGAAATCTACCTAGTTATTGTGAAAATATTTATCTAACTTTTTTAAGTTTATGAGATTTGCAAGGAAGAAAGACACTGAATTGTCAGGAAAAGTACATTAAATCGAGTGTATTAAATAATTTCACTTCTTCTGACGAATTTTCAATGTACTCAATTGTGCATCGTTTTCTGGTTTCAATAAATGGCGTTAGAATTGCTTTTTCTTTTGTAGTTCAAGCCACTTTGTGTTTGGTATTTTCAGAAATCGGATATACAATCTGTGCGTTTCCTGCAATAGTAACACGAAGCGCTTCTATGATTTTACTACAGCGCGTTTTTCAGAAAAGCAGCAATGCGTGTGGCGAAATAAGAGGAACTATTTTGGATGTGTAAATCTCCTTGTAACTCCCACTGTTCTCTATATCTGTGGGGAATACACGTTACGTTCTCTGAACCAGTGATTTAAATTTTATTCGAAGTGTAATGGCAGCTGCCTAAATACATAATTCTAGGAAATTAATATAAGTTTTTCCGTTTCCTCTAGTAACTGTAAAATCGAAAAAAAAAAAGAAAAAGTAAAGTGCGTAGTACTATCTGAATTGTGTGAATGCATTTAATAACAGCCCACAGAAACATACGCAACTGCCTCAAAATTGGTTCACAATAAGGAAGAGGTGGTGTGTGGGACATCCTGAATATTAAACGCAACACATGGAAGAGACACCTTCATGAGGAGTATAACCACCCTGAACGGCCACACATGCAGACATTATGGCATGTAACATATCGTACAAATGCTGGATGTCTGTCTGAAGTACAGTATCTCTAGATCGTTATTATTCTTGGCGTATCTGGGCTATTGTCGTTGTTGGGTCTGGGCTGGATGTCTGGCGCTAAGTCCCATAATGCTGCTCACATGATCTTTAATGTTGAGGTCTGGAGATCTGGTGGGCCAGGTTAGTACGCGTAAGCCGCGTACAGCACGCACGTTATTGCGCTGGAAGATAGGTTTCTGAAATATGTCGATATATGACGGGATGACAAGACTTACAACGTCGCATATGTACGCGGCAATTGTCATTATCGGAGCTTATGGTCCCCGTACCGTAATCCCAGGTGTTAGTGTGGTATGGAAAATGCGAATACAAGATGTATTGTTCCACTCACACGCACATATACTGTCCACCCGCCTCTTCAGCACACTCTCTACCTACGCCACCGGAGACGTTCACGGCGATGAGCAGGTGTCAGGGTTACACATGGCAGAGGAACACGAGAACGTCGACCTCCCTCCAACTATCGATTGTTTATTGAGCGTGCTGCATGATGCTCGCCGTCGTCTTCCAGGGAAATGAAGACACTCTCTGAGATACATACTGAATAGAATCGCACAGCCANGAGATACATACTGAATAGAATCGCACAGCCAACTATACTCGTCGCGTGGTCAGACGACTTATTGTAAGAAAATTGGTCTAAATCTGCAGCCAGGTGCAGGCGAATGGTGGCTTTCTACTTACGATCAGAGTGTCATCTACATACGGTAAAGTTATTGTTGTGAACCCCGTTTGTATTGGAAGATTTTTACGTCGTTTTGCTTTAATATTTTCTCACTAGCATATTTGCCAAACAAAACAACAACAAAATTTGTAAAAAAAAAAAAAATTTAGAACGTATAAGGAAAGTTACGAAATAAGTAAACCAGTTGTCAAAAATTAAGCAAAATGTCTCAAATAAAATAAAATAAACTTAAACATAGAAAAGAAATTAAAGAAAAATTTACAGGCAAAATATAACCTCAGTATTGGAGTATTTTATTGCAAATTTCTCATATAGTCTACAGAAAAACACAGCAAAACAACTCTGAACAAAATCCTGGAGGTCATAATTTTCAGCAAGTACGATGGCAAATGATACAGGAATTTGAAGCATCTATTGCCGAAAGTTGAACCGGTCACTCTACGGTAGGAAGTAGCTTCGTATTCCACACTATGATATTTATAAACGGCAGTGGCATTCGTTACACCATACCTTACTATCCGAATCTGTGAAATATTACTGTTTCCCTAAAACATGTTCACCAACGCAAAGATCATTCGGATATAGAAAAATTTGTAACGTTTGTATTTGTAAAAAAAATTTTTTTACAAAATTTTTTATTAGCAACTTTTCGTGTGACACATGTTCGTGATATGAAGCAAATAATTCACAGTCCTTAAGAATGTAACGTCACACACCTATCCGGGTAGTTTTTATGTCAAACAATTAAAGTCTTCTTGGAAGAATGCATGCCGATTTTTGAAGGTACTCTGAAAATATGAAATTGGGTTAACATCACAAACGTCAGAAATTCCTATCCCACTTTAAATAATAGCACACAAGTTAACATTTTTCAGCTCTTTTAAAAAGTAAAGTTTTGCGAAATGGCTAATCTTTTTAAATATGCTTTCTTATTTCCTGAATACTTTCAAATAAGGTGATAATTTGTATATTGTAATGGTTAAAATATTTCCAACGGCTTTATGTTTCAGTCTTAAATTGTTTTTAGGTAGAATCTCGGCGTGTTTGGTAATGTTCATTTTTCTAGAAAAATAAATAATATGCTTTACACGTATTTTAGATTTCTCAAAAAAATCTTCAAGAATAATGTTATTAAAGTGCAATAAACATTCTATGTGTAATTATGTGAATCCTTGTACTAAAGCGTGACAGCTTATTTAATTGTAATTTATTGCATTTTTTCAAGTGACTTAGGTTTTTTATTTGTAAATATAAAATTTCATGACATTATATGTCTTAATTTAAAACATGTGGCGTCTTCCCATATATTGAACAATCTTCCAGAAACACGAGATAATAAATGTTATGCTTTTTAGTATTGTAAGCAAGTATTCGACTTTGCAGCGACGCAAGAGATAACATTCAATGTGGCTCTATGTGTACTGAGGTGTAAGTGGCTACAAGCGTGCCTGTAAACACTCGTAAAATATTGGTCAAAGGTCGCTCGCCTTGGTGTACAAAAATGTAATCAAGAAGAGGCGACTAATTGATCTGTTTCTTTTACATCGAAAATAAGAACTTTATTTTCTAAATGAAAATAGTTTATATCATAAACACAAATATCCATCTGAATAATATTGTATTTATATCTAATAGAGCTGTCTATCATTAAAACTTCCTCTGCATTCCACAAGAAATTTGGCTCGAAATAAAAACAATTGTACATACTCATATCGGACTAAATTAATGAATTGTATTAAAGAGTCCATGTAAATAATATACATACACAACATATAAATAAATAATTAAAAAATCATGTAGAATTTTAATATTTTCTGTTTACTAATCCTTTGCTAAGAAAATAAAATGAGAAAAATTTAGTTTGAAATGCTAAACATTCGGCATTTTGTGCTTCGTTTTTTAAACCAGATGGTTTAAATATTATTTTGTGGGCGATATTCAAGATATTTCTGCCACAGACTTGCATTAATTTTATAGGGACTTATTTCCATTTGAGGAAGGACTATTCAATTGCAAGAATGAACGATGATGTCATGGCTATGGACCGTAAATCCAAATATATATACAATAATGGGACAGTGGATAGAGCCTGTCGACTTCTGTATTTCGTTGTGTGCAAATCAATTAAATGTAAATTTTTTTGTAACTTCTCTATGCGTTTCTAACAACGACAGAAACCAAAGTTTAATTTTAGTTTCATAATTTGTTTAAATAATTAACACCTAAATTTTTAAAATTAACCAAAAAAAATAGCAAATATTTTTAAAAATAAATTTTCGGGACATGTAAGACTTTAAATACTACTTTTTATAAATATTTTATGCAATTTCGGGAGTATTATCATAATACTTACGAGAAAGGAGTTTTGGGTGACAAAAACCGCCTGTATGTCATATTTCAGTCAAGGAGCAAAATTAAAAATTTTCAAGGTAAATTAAATTCTTTTCTGAGGCATCCATTGTGAATGAAATTTGTTTTATCCGGATCCTATCCTATGAATATACCCCATTACTATTCTAATTATACTGGCTTTAACTCGCTACTATTGTTCAAGTTTTCCATATATTTCCCCTGAAGGAGTAATTTTTAAATATTTACAGATTACTGAATTTTTTCGTTCCGTTATGCACAAGAGCTTGAGCAAGTTCAGTGAAAACCGGTATTGTTAGCAACAACGCGACGTAACTATAACATGACAGGGAATTTTTGGGATAAAACATTGTTTGAGGTACACTGAAGGTATCATACTAGTTAGGAATTAAACACGTTACTCAAAAAACGCAGATAGTTTAACATCACATTTTTAAATTTGTTAATTAAGAATTGAACTTTGTGAAAACTAGCCCAACGTTAACTGATAAATACGTATGCTAATGAGAAAACAAGCCAGCACTACTGTGTAATGTCTGGTAACTTATTTCACTTATCCAATTTGATTAATACGATATGCTCACATGAAATGCAGTTAAATATTTTCCAAATATCATGTGTAAATTGAATTCAATTACAAACTTACCAGTAGAACAACGCCAAGAAGAAACATTATTATAACATGCACGATTAGATCGCTACAGCCACCTAAAAAAATATTTAGCTTGATTATATAGATTCTGCTATCAGAAGTGACAAATCATAATTTTTTCTCGCAATGAAGTAACAGAAATTGTCGAACTTGATACTGTTGCGTAATTGCACGTGAATACTGGCACATACGTATCAAGAATTGCTGTCAGGGTCATCATAGAATACGCTGTTTGCACGTGACTCGTAAAGATTAATACTTTTAGTGTACTTGACAACACTAATTACCTTTATATAGCTAACCAAAGAACTAAAGTTAATTTTACTTGCACAATATAATCAATTTAATTTTCATATATCAACGTTAAGAAGACAAAACAAACTAAATTTAAAGCCCTTCAAATAAGTTTTTTTTAACATATTTTCTTTTAATATCGTTACTTGGTCTGAAGAGAGAATCACTATGTAGAATACTTGGAAAGGTTGTACTGTATTTTTATGGTTAGTTTTCTTACTGTGAAATTTTTGCATTTTAAGTATTTTCTCAAGCAAAAAAATTTTAATTTAACTTTCCGTCAACCGAGAAAAAACTGTTGGTAAACGTTAATTTCAATGTTTACAAATGGAGGAACAATCAACTTTGTCCTTTACAGTTACCAAGTGAAAATAGTTTTCCGGAAGGGTTCGGTTACTATACACAAAGAGGCGTGTTATTTTATTGTATCAAGTTGAAAGTAAATAAAGAAACTCATCGTTTATTCTTCATTCCGGGGGCTAACAGTTTTTTATTTATGTGTGTGTTGCTCGGCAATGCAGCGGTGTTTATGCAGTAAGGCTGACGTCGAACTAACGTGCCGACTGGTGTTAGACTAAATTAACGTACTGTTACAGCCACAAACAACACGCAAACGCATGGCTCACAAAACATACCAACCATAGAGGCTTGGGTCTCAGAAGTGCAATATAAATATAACAGCTATTTGTGATACTATTTTTTAATATATTAGTATGACTTGGGGCTCCAGGGCAGGGTCTGGGGCCTGAAGATCGGCCACTATCTTAGTTCCTACAACTTGGTAAAAATCAAAGACGCAGCTATGTTTCTGGCTGCCATTTTATTTCAAGCCACCATTTTGATATTACCTGCCATTTCGTTTCCTTATTACTTACCTTCGCATTTGTCCCGTGCTTTTGTTCTCTCGTCGTCTGCTAGATTGCACTGCTGATCCCTGTTATATTGTTTATAGCTACTAGAGTGTGCTACCCTATTACTCACCTTTATTCGACCTATTTATATATCTGCTATCTATTTTCCACTTTTACTTCATTAACTTTATCCTTCTAGAGGCGCAGTGGTCACTCCCTCTCGGCCACCAGGTTGGATCTTGATTTGGCTTCTAAAGCCTCTGCTTGTTTCGGCATGCATATGGCTTAGACCACTCGGCTATCGAAAAATTCTGTATAATAAGGTTTTAAATGCCACATAAACATCGCAATGTTGATATCATATACATATAAACAAAGAAGATATGACATCACAATATACATGTGTATGTTTCAATAGTTATTATTTATTATTTCGTTGTGTTATATAACATTCGTATTTGACTTATCCTACTAATAAAATAATCGCGAAATTTTGTGTGGATGGATGTATGGATGTTTGTTATTCTTTCACGCAAAAACTACTGAATGGATTTTAATGAGACTTTTAGAATTATATACCCCATACATCNATGTTTGTTATTCTTTCACGCAAAAACTACTGAATGGATTTTAATGAGACTTTTAGAATTATATACCCCATACATCATAATAGCACATAGGCTATAATTTATAAAGATACGTTGTGTAAATTGGCCAAAATATAACGATAAGTGTCAAGTAAGTCGGAAANACATAGGCTATAATTTATAAAGATACGTTGTGTAAATTGGCCAAAATATAACGATAAGTGTCAAGTAAGTCGGAAAAAATTCTGCCATATGAGAGCTATTTTTGCTTGAGCTGCAAAAACCGTAAGAGTTACACGAATATAATGAAAGGTGGAAATGTTTCNTTTTTGCTTGAGCTGCAAAAACCGTAAGAGTTACACGAATATAATGAAAGGTGGAAATGTTTCTCTTAAATAGTTCTACAAAAACTTCTGCGACGGCATATATTTATTTTTTTTATGTGTAAGCCATTATTGCCAAAATAGTGAACCATAAATACAATACAATTTGATACTATATTTCCAACCCACATTTTGTAGTAACAAATTAATTCTTTATCAAAATAAATACTTTTATCACTTCTGATATTTAAAGTACATAAACTTTGTCTCTTACACTAAGTAATTTGGACAAATATTTTAAAAGTTACGATGATGAGAATGCGAGTGCGCGCTGCCAAAGTGGTTCGGTCCGGTGGGCGCAGGGTGGTCGGGCGCACTGCGGGCGAGGTGGAAAAATTCGCTCATCGCCGAGTGCGCGACCCGAACGCGGGCAGACGCGTGAGGGCAGACGTCGTTGGCGGTTGTGTCCGTTTTTTTAGTAGCTATTATTTTAATTGGATAGGCAGGTATTGCATTTTTTTTTGTATAAAATAATAAAAGCTACCGTACTGGATTTTTTGGTAGTGTAGAAAAAGTAGCTACTAAGAATTATGCCGCGAAAGCGTAAGTCTAATCTTTCCCAAATTTCTAATAAAGCTCAAGCTATGAAAGAAGCTAGAATTGATTGACGAGACGTTTCCACAAGCCGAACTGCGAAGGCTTGAACAGGCGGTGCGCGAGGCAGCACACAGAGCTCTGAATATCTGGCATCTCAACGAGCTGCTGAGACACCAGAACAGCCCCAAGCTCGGCGTCATCAGCAGGCGACTTACATGGCTTCCCAAAGAGTTACAGAAACCGTTGAAGCGGCTGAATCTCGCTGACGCGCTGTTGCTGAACGGGCACAACAGCGACGTCAAATACTCACAAGAAACGCAGGGGGAGTTTTCGATAGAGCTGCATTTGAGTATGACGAGACCCTTGATTATAAAAGCCACAAGCTTAACAGGAGAAGCCAAGGGGGACACTGTGCTTATACCACCCATCCCAATTATACCAAATAACTTACCATTTAATTTTAAACGTCTGCAGTTCCCATTAAAAGTTGCATTTTCAAGGACTATCAACAAATTACAGGGTCAAACCTTAAAGGTAGCAGGAATACATATTGGTACGCCATGTTTTCCCACGGTCAGGTCTACGTAGCTTGCTCACGTGTTTCTTAATCGCAAAATCTGCATGTTTAAGCTGAACGAAAAAATCGTTTATCATAGTTTATAGGAGGCTATTGCAGTAAATAGAAGCGTAAAATATATAATTATTACTCATACAACAGAATAGGCAATCATTTCTAAAGATATATACGCAGTCGAAGTCGCGGGTCGCCGCTAGTTATTCATATTTGTATCTGATTTTTAAACTTTTTGATAAATATACAATAATTATCATTTACATTTAAAATGTCTGTGTTAATATGTAATATAATGTATACATTTATGTGTAAGGTGTGTATCGTTTTTTTCGATCATCAAACAATTCGAATTACCAATTAAAAGCATATGATTATTATATTACGAGGTAACACAAACCTCTTGTTACATGTAATTATTAAATAAGTATTTGCACATACACCAACAAAGGTATGCATGAGCAAAATGAAACCATGAACACGGAACAGAATAAATTTCACTTGAACCAAGTAATTAAGAAACACTATATAATGGTTGAAATTACTTCCTAGGGATAAACGAAGCGACGATGAAACGGCGATAAAATCATGTCTAACAAACACAGATTTTAATGAAATTTAAAGTAAATAAAAATAATATTACTTTATACAATAATAATGAAAAAAAACACATATTTTAAAACATTGCTTAAGTATACAAAACTACCCTGCCATCCGCACCGCTGTTAAATCCATCACTTCATAAGATAAATTTAGAAATGAGAAAAAAAATGACGCGGTGTAAAAAGTAAATTTCGTTTAAGCTTTGACATATTCACAATGTATTGCATGTATATATCAAAAATTAAATTACTATTTATTATTTCGCATGAAAAGATCAAAGCTTTCCATCGTGTGCACAAAACGAATCTCATGTCATATTGTTTCTAGATTTTTAAAACAATGAACTTTTTTCAAATATTAACTACATTCTTTTTCTGTAAGCTAGCGAACGCTTCAGTGTGTTTCTAGGCCAGTGAAAACCAATTCTATTTTAATTAATATTCTATAATTTTTTTCACATTAAAATATATTACATCTTGCTTAGGCAATGTGAACCAGTAAATGCCATTGTGTACAATTCCGCTCATTTAGGGAATTTTGGTCTGTGATGATCAATGATATAGGCTGTAGGTAAAAGATTTGTATACAGACTTGCTTCTGTAGGTCATAATTGCCTGATATTACTGAAGCCGAACATACACTGAGGTGACAAAATTCATGGGATAGCGATACGAAAATATACAGATGGCAGTACTATCGCGTACAAAATGTATAAATGGGCAGTGCATTGGTTGGGCTTTCATATGTAGTCAAGTTATTAATATGAAATAGTTTCTGACGTGATTATGGCCGCACGACGGGAATTAACAGACTTTGAACGTGCAATGGTAGTTGGACCTAGACGCATGGGAAATTCAATTTCAGAAATGGTTAGGGAATTCAACATTCCGTGATCCACAGGGTCAAAAGTGTGCCGATAATACCTAATTTCCGGCATAACTTCCCACTATGGACAACGCAGTGGCCGAGCGCCTGCACTTAATGAACGAGACCAACAATGTGTGCGCAGAATGGTCAGTGTTAACAGACATGAAACACTGCGTGAAATAACTGCAGAAATCAATGTGGGATGTACGACGGACGTGTCTGTTAGGACAGTACGGCGAGCTTTGGATGTACTGGGCTATGCCAGCAGAAGACCGACTCAAGTGCCTTTACTAACAGCACAACATTGCATGCAGTGCCTCTCCTGGGCTCGTGACCATATCGGTTGGACCCTAGATGACTGTAAAAACGTGGCTTGGTCAGATGAGTCCCAATTTCAGTTGGTAAGAGCTGATGGTGGTGTTAGAGTGTGGTGCAGACCCCACGAATCCATGGACCCAAGTTGTCAACAAGGAACTGTGCAAGCTGGTGGTGGCTCCATAATGATGTGGGCTGTTTTTGCATGGAATAGACTGGGTCCTCTGCTCCAACTAAACCAATCATTGACTGGAAAGGGTTATGTTCAGCTACTTGGAGACCACTTGCAGACATTCATAGACTTCATGTATCCAACAACGATGGAGTTTTTATGGATGACAATACACCATATTACCGGGCCACAACTGTTCGCGATTGGTTTGGAGAACATTATGGACAGTTCCAGCAAATAATTTGGCCACCAAGATCACCCGACATGAACCCCATCGAACATTTATGGGACATAATCGAGAAGTCAGTTCGTGCACAAACTCCTGTATCGGCAACACTTTCGCAATTATGGACGTCTATAGAGGCTGCATGGTTCAATATTTCTGCCGGGGACTGACAGCGACTTGTTGAGTCCATGCCACGTCGAGTTGCTGCACTTCGACGGGAAAAAGGAGGTCCGACACGATATAAGGGGGTGTCCCATGACTTTTGTCGCATCAGTGTATGGCCTACAGTTACAACGAAACAAGTGTTGTACCCACTTGAGTACAGCACATCCAAAACCGTTAAATTTATAGGGTTTGAGACAGTTAACATTACTTGACTCTGTAACCATGACCATTATTTTCTCTTTTACAGTTTGCACAGCTTATGACGGACTTATTGTTACACTCTTTGCGAGAGGGTTTCTCTTCAATACATATTGAACAAGTATTTGTTGCCTTGCATTTGATGGCAAAATGTCCATACTTCTGGCACTTAAAGAACCTGAGGGATTCCCCAAAGTCCTAGACTGAACAATAGGGAAACCGATGTAGATCTTGCCCTGTTCAATAACATACTTCCTCAGCTGTGCGGAGCATTCAAACACAATATGCACTGTGTTTGCTCTTCTGTCACCTTTCCTTATTCTGATGACCATTCTTCTCTTTAGAGCATTCAGGCTCACACCCGACTTTCTCTAAGGACACTATGTACAATGATTTTTGGCCCTCTCCTTCTGAGCTCTTCTAGTTTAAGCCGTAGGCTTTTGATTGTGGACATGTTTGGATTTTCTGGAGTTTATGATCTTATTAGCCTCCACCGTCACTCCTCCATTTCTCAATCCGTACATGTTCTGTATCTTTAACCTTAGTTTACGACATTGAGAGTTTTCTGTAGTAAGTCTTTAGTGTCCCTACTGGTCTGATCCTCCTTTTGCGGAATCACTATTACTAGTTTTTTTGGAGGCTTTGCTGTCTTTGTCATTTCCGGTGGAATGAAAATTGGTAAAGTTTTTGCAAATCTCATGCCTTCTAATCCAATTTGTAAAACGAGCTTTGATCCTTCTGTGTTCCCTTCCATCCTTGCATTCTCCATAAACACACCATTTAGGTATGATTTTAGTTTCGCAAGCCCTGGGAGAATGTAGTGGTAATTCTCTCGATTTATTTTCTTTTTAGCACCAGTGGAGTGCTTTAGCAGTTTCGGGAAAAGTAACTCCACCTTCTCCACTGTCAAATCCTGTGTGTCTGAATACTGCTAGTCGTCTTAATTTTCTTCCATATTCTTAGGGCACACCTAATTGGTGAGTTCCTTTATATATTGAACCACAGTGTCGTCTGCTTCTTGGATTAGTGGAAGAAACTCTCTCATGTACATCTTCCTGGAGTCACTGGGTTCCTCCAGTTGCTCCTACGATGACCCAGGGCCCAGAAATCTGGCGATGTCCTAAGTAAAAAATGTATTGGGCTTCTCAGTTGTCACTGATATTCTGATTTTCTAATTACGCTCACTCCAGAGATCTCCTGCTCCAGAGCAAGTCAAAATGGGAGCCTACCAGTCTCTTATTATGCAGGTTTCTATAAAACAATAGTTATGATAGAGACATTTTGCACTTTTACTAAAACATTCTCTTTTTAAAAATTTGTGAGAGTTACAGCCTCACTGGCCAAGGGCCAAGGCCCAGGACAGACACTGACCTTCTACACTGCGCTCACTTTGCTGGCTCTAGGGTACAGCACAGGGAAGATTTTAGCTGCCCACAGGTCTATCAATGTAAACTGCAGACTGATTACCTAGAGTTCGTTGCCACATTCCTGCCTATGCTGAGGGGAGTGCACACAGTGTCACTGAGATCTTATTTATTTTCAAGGTACATATACACATTACTGGTCGCAACTCAGCAAAGATATGTCTGATCTTGGGCCGGCATAATATCTGAGAAGTACCTGCGAACATCAGAAGGAACTCTTTCGGAAGAAAGGCCAGTTCGATATATATATATATTTAGAGCTGCAAGTAATCGTAGCATCCTATATGCGTGCGACGATCACCGAAATTATTCCCTGCCCACTGAGACAGCACGCAAACATCTGCTGCATGGCGATGAGAAAATTCTAGATGAGAAATAAACTGTATGCTTTAAATCAAGCAGGTGTTGAAGATGGTAGCAACAGGCAGAATTCCTGTGACTGAGACCTTCTATATGCTTGTATATGATTGGAATGACAGGGGTAGGCAAATGTGCCTGATTGGATATCTGACAAACTAGCCAATGGGAAAATAGGCAATGGTTGTGAAGGAGGGGAGGGAGATGATAGGTTTGGGATCGGGAATGAATACATGGGAATTGTGTGATTAGAAGAACGGGATGGGGGAGAGAGATTCAGGAGAGTTATTTTTGGGAGGGGGAGTTGTTTTGGCAGGGGAGGATGGAGGACCAGCATACACAAAATAAAAATTTACTGATGAAAATGAAATGTCTTTAATGAATAAATTATTATAGAAAAATATAAATGAAATGAAATACGATAAAAATTATGTGTATTTTATACGTCCATCTTTTTATAATTTTTGAAAAGAAAATTAAAAAAATTAATAAAAAATAAATTACTTAAAGAGAAAAGAAATACTTAAGAAAATTGACCAATAACCATACAAACAATTTTTTTAAAGTTTTTAAAAAGTATTATGACACTATAAAAAATTCTTATTGCTGGTTTGTGTTTAAGATAGTCAAAAAACACATATTAAAATATTATTACTATAGATTAGAATAATCACTACAAAATATTAATTCGTTCTCTGCACACGCACACACTATTACTTCTTTTCATCCCTTATCCTAGCACATGTCAAGAATAGCCGAGGTGTCTATGGTGTCTGCCTGCTCACCCAAGGTTCGATAGCTCGATCCTAACCTCCTCCAGACGATATCTTAGTCTCTGCGAAAATTAAATAGAAAAAGCATTATCCTTCGAAGAAAACTTTAAAACCAATATGTTGGATGAGCAAGAGCGACACCAGCGCCCCTAACAGGTGAAAGTTGAATGAAGGACAACTGGAAATATTATGGTGGGCTCAAACAAAGGTGAGTAATAAGGTAGCACACTCTAGCAGCAATAAACAACATTTCAGAGATTGGGGGTTAATTCTAGCAGACAATGAGGGAACTATTGCATGCGACAGATACGTAGGTAAGTAATTGGTAAACCAAATTCTAAGAAAAAAAAATTCGGCCGAAAACAAAACAAGATGGTGGGCAGAAATAAGGTAGTGGCCATAAACAAGATGGCTGCCAGATACAAATGGCCACCGGATTCATGATAGTGGTTGTGCTATTATCCAAGTTGGTGGATACAAGATGGTGACTGCTCCTTAGATCCTCAACCCCAGCCCCTGTCCTTGGAGCCGACAAATCTTACTACTTAGAATATATGCATAAAAAATTACATACATATATACAAAATGTTGCAGGAACATTGCGACCAATGGTTAAACGATGTAGATAGCGATGCCTTACGTAACTACATTGCGATTTAAATTTGGCTTTGTGAAAATACTTGCGAGTTACACTAGGTTGACAGTCTATTGTTGTCACCATCGCATTGATCTATGATACTTGAAGCCTTTTAATGTTTTTAGAATAAATGCGGAACATGTTAATGGGGGGNACACCATCGCATTGATCTATGATACTTGAAGCCTTTTAATGTTTTTAGAATAAATGCGGAACATGTTAATGGGGGGGACTTTCCGGAAGTAAGGGTTCGTATCGTGACATAACATTGGTATCGTGATATAATAGCCAAGATTTTACNTGGGGGGACTTTCCGGAAGTAAGGGTTCGTATCGTGACATAACATTGGTATCGTGATATAATAGCCAAGATTTTACATACATCAACTTGCTCCGAATCCTATTGATCTAACTTTCCTCACACGGCCACAAATATTATGTCGTTAGCATGTCTGCTTTTACTGTTGCCACCCAGTGGCTGCAAAAAGGTTACTACGAGCGTGGTTTTCTTTGAACTTGGAATAACGCTAGCTGATTACTTAACTGGTCTTTAAATATGTCTGCAAATTTTATGCTGGCATTCCCGGATAAATATTATCTCCTATTACTAAACTACGTATCAGCGAAAACCGCGTGAACGTTACGCAATTGTTGCCAACACACAAAACACATACACTGATACCAATAATATCAACTTGCAAACAAAATGGTACATTAATTAACCAAAATATTATCTTTCCTTGCGTATCACTTTGCCCAGCCTTATCTTAATTACATTAACGGAATTTAACTGTTGAAATAGAGCAAAACTTTCGGTATAAAGAAGTTATGCCAGATATGCCTCCTGATAAATATGTACACGGAAAAAAAACTTGATCGCATATTCTTCACGAAAGAATATCTGAGATCAAAAGCTCGCATTAAAGTTTGTTCAGTTTCCTCTTTACATGAGAGTGGCATTTAAGCAAATATGACTGCCGATGTTGTAACGTCTTCCATTTGGTTATTTTCGAGAGACAGATATATGAATCTATGCTAAATAAAATACATATTTAANATGTTGTAACGTCTTCCATTTGGTTATTTTCGAGAGACAGATATATGAATCTATGCTAAATAAAATACATATTTAAAAACAATTTATTTTAACGGGTAAAATTTTCACTTTAATTTAAAGAGCCTTATGTTTTTTGTACGCAATATTTAATATCTCTACTTGCATTCTAGCTACATGTTTACTTTATCTGCATAAGGCTTTGTTGTTATCTAGATAAATCTGTCAAGTAATCCTCATCCACTTAGACGCGACATATATATGATAAGGAATAATTTAAGTTACAAGTGTTTTGTTTGTGATACACAATTCTAGTTACGCGTTATGGTAAGATGTATCAATTTAAAGTCTCTGTAACCGAAGTCGCCTAAGACACTACCTGCCAATTGTGTCTCTAGCAATGAGCCTAGTTTGTTTGCAGCCCTTGCCAGCTGTGGTGTTTCAACTGTGATTCCGTATGACTGCGCCTCTCTCCTAATATAAGTTTTATAACTATATACAGTTTAATGTTTCTTAAGGTAAATGTTAGAATTGTGAACATGCCGCTACAAGGTCAAACATATAAAATAAATTTTTTAGAATACTCTATCTGCTACTATCTAAAAAATTGATTTTGTTTCATTTCGAAAGATATTGTAACCAAAACATTTCAACATTTTTTTTGTATCCTTCCATACAGGCAAATAGCATAATAATTCTTATACCGAGTTTTGGCACGTGGTACATTTAATTACCTTTTAAAATAGTTATTTTTTACTCACATATAGCGTTTTTACAATTTTAGAAGTGGTAATATATCAAATGTGTGGTACTTTGTAAAGAAAAGCATCTTTCAGTAAATTTTCATTGTTAAGATTCATTTCACTTTAAATTTAAAACTTTTAGTAACTAAGAGCAAGTCAAATGACAATAATGTCGTAAACGAATAACGAGAAATTCATATAGCAAGCCATTTACACTCGTTTAGTGACGGACATGCAATGTATATATCAGTCAAATAGTGAAAGCAGGAAAATATGAAAATCTGGGTTTGTATAAATAATCTGAGCGAAAGAGGGTTATCGCTTTTGAACGAAGCAGCCCTTATCAGAGTTCTAGTGACACAGAAAAATTAATTTTTGTGGCCTTCTGTTATGGGAGGTCAAAAAAATTATGGTATGACATACTTCTATCGTTTTTTCTCGGAATTTGTTGTTTTAGAGTGATTTCATTTAATCTACCTTTCTTCAAAATTTTAATTTCCTTTATGCTTTATGTTTGGAATACATTAAGTAAATATTTTATTGGAAAAACTTCCAGAAAAGTGTTGCATTTTGGTTATCATATTTTGTAGAGTGAAATTGTGTTAGTTTGTGTGGTAGCAGCGTCTGCCACCAAGTCAGTATATTTTCACACCTAAATATGTCAACGATTTTTTTTTACTCTGCTTCCAGAATAATTTTTTCTTAAATTAGTAAAATTTAATTTACTGATTGGTGTCAAATAACTTTTACTATGCAGCCAAAATTAATTGTAATAACCGTGTTTTTTTTTCCCTACTAAAATTCAATTTACACAAACATAGCAATTAAAATATCACGACTTTGTATGTTACCTTGGTAATATAAAAGTAAATCCCAATTTAACTGCATTTATAAATAAACAATATCAGTAAGTTACATTTTTACTTCTTCATAAAGTAATTTTTTCGTCATTATCAACTATTTACAACAGCTTCGTATTATTCCCCATACTATGTAGCCTATATGGACAGTAGTTACACAGCCCTCACTTATTAAATTACGGTCATTTACATCGTAAAAATTAAAAGGTTTAAAAATAATAATTTTTTTAAAACAACTGCATTTTGATAAAAAAAATTGTCATATACTATCTGCAAACATATTCCATCACCGGAAAATTATTTCACCGGAATATTATATTCTATTCGAACACACTAACGAAGTTCGCATGACCTTGTAAAACAGTGATTTTCTTAACTTGCATTTCACACATATAGAACAACAGAACATTTTTATTAACTTGAAAGATATGGGTATTTTAGGGTATTTTTGTATTTTTGAATTTATATAAATTTAATTCCAATGTTACTAAAAAAAAAAAAAAGAGAACTGTATTCATGTGTTTAGACAAAACTTTTAGTTTTTTACTACCTATGACAATTGTTGTAAATTTACAAATACTTCACTGTTTCTAAAAATTATATATAAAATGTAAAATTAACGAAAATTTGTTTATGTAACTAACACTCACAAATAGTCCACACAGCAATGCAAATTTATCCTACGTACTTGTACATTGTCATTGTATTAAACTACTCTGATATTGAGTGTTAATATAACGACCACGTAGTTAAAAAACACGATTTAAGAGTTTAGTGCAAGGAGTAGGCATGCTTATAAACATACTTAAAATTGTATTAATTATCATCAACATAATATTTACGTAAATATTCCTGTATTTTTACTTACTTAAGATTGTTCGTGTCTTTTCTCTGAAGTCATTAGAAAAGGTTTGTATAATTACACATATGGTATTGGTTTTTATAAATTGCACATTAAGATTTAAGAATCACCAAACATTTTTGCGTGTACATTTGCATTTATTTTTATAGTGTACTAAGTGAAGGTGCTTGATTTTAGTAAAAGTCTTAAAATATATAGGGCTTTCTTAAAACCAATGTCGGAAAATATGACGCCAAATTGGGATGAGACTGGTGGTTTAAATTTCCACATCATTCTAATTTGGTGAAATAGAGCACGTTTTTAGTTTTAAAAAGAAGCGTCTTCTAAACATACATATAGAGGACTCCCATAACTATTAAGCATGAGATAACATTCATAATTTGGCCTAATCCATTCATACTGTAATGTATACATTGCCATGGGGAATTAAAAACTGAAATACAAGTAGGCCTACGTGCTACGGAAAAAGTATTTTAAAAAACAATTAAGAAAACGGATAAAAGTACAACAGTGTTTATTCGAACAAATGTGAAGCCTGGTTGGCCTTGTGTAACAGTGCGGTATGTGTGGCGTTGTGAAATAGATATTATACAGGCGTACTTACGTTTGTGTGTTCATTCCCCTTATTACGCTAGAAGGAATAACGAGGTGGATTACATACCAACCCTCTGTTGCTTGAATTAGTTACAACTCTTTATAAAGTGACACATCTAAGCATTACGTTTAAAACGGTATTAGTTAACAAGTTTAGGGAAATATGTATTAAATTATAATATATCGTGTCTTGATAAGCAGGAAAAAAATGAGAAGGGAAAAATTATGGAAATGTTTTGTTATCGGTTTTAAGTGTACTTTACTAACCATGTTCGTTAATTCATTAGCCTACAGTTCAAATTGTTGTAGAAACATTATAAATATTGTTGAACCTTTTCGAGTAATAGGAACTATCATTTATTCACTGAAAAGCTAGAACCATGCTGTAGAATATATAGCAAATAAAATTATAGTTACAGAACAGCAACAGAAAATTGTTACGAAAACAATGTATGTTACATATATGCACCGTACAGATTGTGTAAACAACAATTACTTTCTGTTTCAGTTACAGTGCACATTGTTGTAGAAATTGTTTATTTTTATTAGGAGCGTACAGAAACAACATTGTAAATGCAACTACATTTTAGGTAAACGTTGCTCAGGAATTTGTAGAAACATCTAAATCTCTTGAACACGGACAGGATGGGCATTGTTGAGTTTACATTACTGTTAAACACATGCAGCATGCTCGGTGTGCCGTCGTTAATATCTGGACCAGTAAAGCCGTGTTTTCACATAGCGTACCGCTCACCGACAGTGTTCCCCCAGTGGTGCTACCGTGCCTAGCCTTGGACACTCCTGCCTACGATGTCCTGGCCGTGACATTACCACCACAACAGCTGACAGCATGGACACAGCGAGAAAAAAAAGGTATGATTTGCGAAACGATGCTGGATCCTCTTGTTCACAGCAAGACATTAAGAAGGGATATCTTACAGTACAGTCTATTCGCGGTTTTCAAAAACTTTTTGAGTCAAACCTTTGGAAAATCACCCCACGTATGACATGTTTGTGTTCTTGCCTAAATATTCCATATATCACTAGCGTTTTACATTTGTGTTAATATAAAAGTACCCTATTTTTTGTTAACTTTAGTTTTTGCATATATTATATCTATAAGTTATAATGTTTTATTTATTATTAATACTAATAAAACAGGAATAAAATAACAGTGTTAGTAAAGCGTAGTAAGAAATAGTTATTACCCTGATTGCGCACGAATGCCGTGCGTTGTCCTTTTGGTGTAATTATTTAGGCTCGGTAACGCTTTGTTGGCGCGAGGCGGAGTAATATCCTAGAAAATAAAGCTTTAGCAGGGCTTCAGGAAAGTTATTAATAACCGTGAAATAACAACACATTCAATAAAACTAAAAAAAGGTGCTGTTTAGTATTTAAGGTATTTCAGAATAGTTGTCGAAATACAGAAGTTGAAGATGAGTTTGCACAGCACGCATTGCTGGATGTTGTTGCACGATCACGCCAATTTCTTTGTTCTTGTTTGTGAATAGCCACGCCACACCTACCGTCTGCATGTGCAAACTCGTGCGGACAGAATGAAAGTATGTGGTGTAAACTGTTCCCCGGGAAAAGAGAGGGAGTGTGGGGGTGAAGTTCAGTTGGGCCATATCCGGCCTGTTTCCGGTCTACCCCACAGTGGACAACCTTGCCTAGTCGCCTGAATGGCGTCCATAGGGCGACCATCAACCGTTTTAATATTAGAGACTATTTATGGTAAACTGAACACTTTTGAAAACCAAGCTTCTCTTTGACTTGTATGCACAGTATGTATTCTTCAGCCATATGTGAAATTGACTTTACCATGGATCTGATCTCGTTGTTTATACATTGGTCAAGTGGCACTGCATAATTATTAGGAAAGGCAATAATTTTTAGATTTGCGAATCGGTACACTTTTAGGCATTTAATGACACAGAAAGCCAGATAATTCTTTTCAGCATTCATAAATAAATATATGACACTGTACCTCCATCGTTACCAACTTTACTGTGGGGAGCTGGTTGGGCCTATGTTAGCCTAGCGTTAAATCCTGCCGATGGGCTAACGCTAGCACATTAGGTTGGCCCTACACCGAAGTGTCACGCGGTAGTACGTTCACTTAGCATGACTTTGATTTTGGTTGCCAACTGAAAAACCACATCGTTCCAAGATATTGTTACGGTTGAGTACACACTTTTAAGAGTAAAGTGTTTTTCTATCAGAAAGGCATTCACACAGTAATTTACCAAACGAAGTTACATTATAATGTTTCGATGTTTGTAATGTGTTGGCAATGTGTTTTATTGCTTAGCTAATGCCGACCAATAAACTAAATTTTGCCCAATTTGGTTACCACTGTTTAAAATAAATTTTACTTGCTAACCAAACATCAGAAAAGAAACGGTATTAACTCTATTACTACTCATCAATATTTAATTACTAGTACGAACTAATTTTTTTTTATCGAGTGCTGGATCCGAACTCACTTGCTTTAGGCTATCAGCCCGACATGTTATTCACTAGAGTACTGCGACTTCGTTCAGTAGATGAAGCAATAGGCACAAATCTTTCCTCCAGTTGAATGTTACTTGATCAATGATTTAATGGCCATACGATAGTCTTCACTACTAGAAACTGAATTTGAAACGTAACAGTTACAACAGTATATTTTCCAAATTAAATTAATTATCAATATACGACAAACAACATACAGTTTATTTATAAATAATACATGTGTTTACAATAAACCAAACCCATTATAGAAAATAAAATGATTATAAGTTTTTATTAAAAAAATTGTGATATACAATCCTAGTATGTCAGCAATGCTGTGTTATATCAATGTAATACAATGAAACCATCACCAACTATTTTGTTGTCAACATTATCTTAAAACATGAGGAACAAAATGAAATTTAAAGAAAACTTACATTAGGTAAGCCTTCATATGCTGTCATAATTAATAGTAATTTTTTTTCGTTTAAAACGAATATATTTTGTAGTGGTGAAATTATTTTGCTGTTAAAATGTTGGTTAATTAAATGTTTACATACCAACTACCTTCAGTATGTTTTCCAACAAATATTTAACACATCACCTACGAAGTAATTTTCAAATAATACATAGTTTGTGTTTTAAGAAAATGTTTTTAAACAATGATAAAATATTACAGTGTTATTTCATCAGATATATGGTAATTGCCTTTGTCTCTATAATGTTCGTTACTCAATATTGTCGCAAAAATATTTTACATACTAAGTGTCAAAACAATATTTTAAAATAAGTGTCCTAACCAAAACATCACAAACAGAGTCGATACATTTTAAAAATATATGGTCCTTGTGTTAGTAAATTGATTTTGAACTCTGATACATAATTTGAGTGCAACAATAAACCTTCTGGCATAAATCGAGACATCACAATTAATACTTCACCACGATACTGATTATTCGTTTATATTTTTGAATGGCCAGTATGAACCCTCCTGTTATTTATACTGATTTACCATTATGTAACAGCCTGTTAATTATAGTTTTCACCAGTATGTTATAGCCTGTTAATTATACTGATTGGCCAGTATGTAAAAGCTTGTTATTTATACTGATTTGCCAGTATATAACAGCCTGCTAATTATACTGATTGGCCAGTATGTAATAGCCTGTTAATTTTACTGGTTGGCGTTGAATACCTTGAATATCAAATCTATACAAAAAATATAGCAAAACATAACTTTCTTGAGCTTGAGAAACTTGTTAAACTAATACGTTATCGTCTTTAGCAACAGCAGTACTAAAACTTCCAATATTACGAAAAACAAATCTTGAATAGTATATCCTCATATAATGACGTGCTAATGACATACAGTATGTGAACCACTGATTCAGATCACAAGCAAGTCCAGAAACGCACGCGGTCGAACTAACACAGCAAACTCCGCTGCAATGCTCCGTAACTTTAGGCGTTGTCGTATACTGGCGTCTTATCATCACTGTGTTATATTATCACCGGATGTACACCGAAGTGTAAAAAAAAGCTGGAGCACCTGCTTTATATCGTGTAGGGCCCCCGCGAGCACGCAGAAGTGCCGCAATATGACGTGGCAAAGACTCGACTAATGTCTGAAGGTATGTAGGAGGCAATTCACACCATGCATTCGGCACTTCAGTCCACAAATCCACAGGAGTGCGAGGCGGTAGAGATCTCTTCTCAACAGTACGCTGCGAGGCATCCCAGATATGCTCAATAATGTTCATGTCTGGTGATTATGGTCACAATGGAAGAGTCTAAAGTCAGAAGAGTGTTTCTGGAGCCACGTGGTAGCAACTCTCGACGTGTGGAGTGTCGCATTGTCCTGCTTCTGGACATGAATGTGTGCAGGTGATTGGACAGTATTCTTACTTATCTGTCACCTGTCAGAGTTGTATCTAGACGTATCAGGGGTCCCATTTCACGCCAACTCCACACGCCCCATACCATGACAGAGCCTCCACCAGCTTGAACAGTTCCCTGTTAACATGTAGGGTCCCTTGATTCATTAGGATGTATCCATACCTGTACATGTCCAACCACCCGATACAATTGGAAACGAGACTCGTCAGACCAGGCAACGTGTTCCAGTCATCAACATTCCAATGACGGTGTTGGCGGGCCCAGGCGAGGCGTAAAGCCTTGTGTCGTGCAGTCAACAACGGTACGCGAGTGGTTCTTCGCCTCCAAAAGTCCATATCAATGTTGGTCCTTTGAATAGTTCGAACACTGGCACTTGTTGATGCCCTAGCATTGAAATCTGCGCCAATTTGAGAAAGGGTTGAGCGTCTGTCACGTTTAATGTTTCTCGTCAGTCGTCTTTTGTCCCGTTCGTTCACGATCTTTTCCAGCCGCAACGATGTCGAAGATTTGATGTTTTTTCCGGATTCCCTATATTCACAGTACACTCGTGAAATTGTCATATGCGATAATCCAAATGTTATCACTACCTCAGAGATGCTATATCCCATCTCTCGTGCGCCAACTATAACACCACGTTAAAATTCACTTAAATCTTGAAAACCTACCACTGTAGCAGCATTAACCGATCTAGCAACCTTGCCAAACGCTTGCTGCCTTATATAGGCGCTGCCGAGCGCGCAGCGTTACGCTGATTGGTTCCGTACGTCTGTTATTTGCATATGCCCGCCTAAACCCGTTTTTTTGGCTCTTCAGTGTACATCTGGCCGAACTGATAAGAACTTTTAATCATGCAACTATGTTGAAGGTCAAATCTTTTTCCTTACAAGTTAAAAGGACATTCAGAATGATAAACTAATTAATAGCATTAAAAATGCACCTCAGAGTCACCCCTCAGTATATACGCACAGTACATTCACTGCTAGAAACTCTTGTCATTAGTCAGAGACGGTTTACTCTTCACTTCTATACTAGTGCGTGATTGGGTGTCCAATTTTTGCATTCCCTTAGACGACTAATGTTAAAATATCCGGGTTTTACACGACTTACAAAGGACACAAAGTGGTCTCATATAAAACATTCTCTACAGAATAACTGTAGGTTTATCCACTCCTCTACTCTTCTCCACTTACACTCAGTGCTGTGGCTATAAAAAATACGTCAATGGGGTCAGTACCCACAATTTGCCACTGCGCTTCAGTAGGTTTCTGTGATATTGTTTTCATCAAATTGCTCCCAGCGAGTGGCCATACTTTGCTGGTGTTATTTTAGGACTTTAATTTTTTATATTTCATGCTCGTATCGTCCCACTAAATTGTCAAAAGTATAATTCAATTATAGAATTACTCGGGCGGAAGAAAAGTGTATTTGTTTGGTGAAGTCGCATGTTGTTTATGGGAAGTACGAATGCCAATAAAGTTGTCGCTTTGTTATACGTGGATCAATGTAATTATTTGTCAACTGTAAGCCGAAGCATGAAGCATCACACACAATGGGCGTGTGTTTCTTAAATCTGAAATTAATTTTACTATATTCTTACGCAAACAGAACAAGTTAGCTAGCGAATTACAATTATTTCTGCGATGAATTATATGGTTTCTGTTGAAAAGTAATGTCCTTGGCCTAAACATGCATTTAAGTTGACCTTTACACATTAGAATGGTTTTCCTTCAAGGGACTTCATCATGACTTGGTTTTAACAGGTTTATTTTATGGGAATTCATACACACATTCTTGGCACCTCCTGCCGAGAATTACATCATATGGTATCGACCCTGCGAGTTCTTGGCCTAAAGGGCTAATTACAGTGTTCTGGCTAACATTTTCTATGCTGTGTGGTCCTTAGGTGACAGGCCACATCCCTTAGTGACGACGTTGTTACTTAACTGTACTTGTTGCGGGGCAGTTGTTCCGGCAGAAGTTGAGATCTGGTGATTTGGGCAGACCTATTACAGGCCCTCGGGCTCTCTGTTGTTGGCATGTTGAAATCAGCTGGCTTACTCTCGATGTGGTGCTCCTCATTGAAGCTCACCACTCGACTCCTCTTCGCAGTGTAGGGGTTGTAACTTACTGATTACCTCCCTACTACGTCCCGGCAGGGGACCCTAGGCGGGCCCCCACCACGCCTCTCGCCCCAGGATTGAACAGGACTACTCCCACTCGCTCGAAATGGTGCTCCTC